>JADLZK010006274.1:0-470636 GCA_015847255.1 Hyparrhenia diplandra | reverse complement strand
GAGGAGGCCGAATCGGAGATGAAAGTAGCTGATGCAGAGAGAATCAGGATCGGTGCGGCTGCCATTGTTGACTGGTGTAAGAAAATTCCTTCCAGTGAGTGAGAGCACTTCGAACATGACAAAGATGCAAGCAAGGCTGACATGCACGTGTTGAATAGTCAGTACGCGTAGTATGGAGGCACAGGCTTAGCCAGTACACACTGACTAGCGTCACAATCACACCTCAAAGAGTTGAAGTATCATAACAGTACGTGTAGTGATGAAAGAGAGACTTTGACAGCAACAAAACTTCCATTGTCCATGGCCAGCCAACGTTGACCAGCAAAGTCCATGTCATTGACCAGCAATTAATTGAGCCTCTAATATTGTAAATCTCATAGAATTCTTATTCATACTTTCGCGTAATGCGCTGAATCTACTAGTTCTACATATTTATGAAGCTGTGAGATGAAAACTAAGTGTTCAGAGTGCTTGTTTTAAACATCTAGGGCCACATATGTAGAGTTGGATGTGTCACTCTTAAAAAGAGTGCAAACGAAATATATGCTACCATCGTTATTAAAATTGCGGAAAGCTAAAAACTCACTTGCATGGTTTGAGCTATTCTCTGAGGCAGGTGTTTCTTTCCAAATCTGTCGACGAAAGCGAGGGCCCGTGGGAGGTAGGCCGGCCGCATGACGGTGGAAATGAGGGCGGAAGCAATGGGAGGTTGGGCCAGGCTGGCTCCTGGGCTAGAGAGGAGTTAGGTAGTGGAAGAAGTGGGGGGTATGAGGCCACGGTGGGGAGTTAGGACTTTCTTGCAGCCCGGGCAGACTCACGAAAGGTGGCGGGCGCAAGCGGAGGAGGAAAAATGAACAGTGTTAGGAGCACAGAAAAATTGAGTGACGGATCACATGGGTGACAAGACAGATCCAAAGTTATAGGCTAGCGCAATCTTCACAAGGGGAGCTCGTCATGTTGTCTCACGTTATACGTGACGACCATAAAAAACACAATATGAGGAAAGGGGTACAGAAACACGGCAACACACAAACAAATTAATGGAGTATTTTTATTCATTATATTATGTATATATTAGTGATTGACATATCAATGCAAAGTATTGCATGGATACATTTGTTCCGGTCCGTTTCAGTATGGGCAGCAGCATCGCCATGGAGTGACACGTTTTTCACAATAAGCCCATGATTAGCCGGGAAGTTGTACTCTTGGCAAACTTTTGTCAAGCAGTGAAATGCCGTGCAATACCGAGGATCGTATGGAAAGCAGAAGGGGTTGTGCCAACCGAGGTGAACGGGGGCCACCATGGCTGCAAAAAAAAAAAAAAAAAAAAAAAAAAAGATAGCTTGATCCGTTATATAATAATTGATTAATAATTGTAATGTGCAATAATTAATCTATTATAATATATGCGTAAGTATAAACCTGATATAAAAAAAAAGTAGAAGGGAATTCTGCCATCTCTATTTGATTTTACCAAATAAGAATTTTGATCATCTTTTTCCACAAAGATTTTATGATTTACTTTTTCATAGATTGCCTCAAATAGCCGATAACATACATGACGACGATTTGTGTTTGTAGCTCGCTTGGAGCCGTCCAATCAGGATCGATTAGCCAACATGAGTTGTTGCCCGCGGTCGTGGGCTTGTGGGAGGCAAATTTTTGGCCTAGGTTGACGTTTATTGACCTGAGGCCCACGTGAAACTTATTTGTTCTACTGGGTCAGGCCAAATGTGGCCTAGTCATAAAAAATCGTAGATATAAATATAGATACAAATAATTTAAAAAAAAAGACACAAATAGTTTATCAAAAAAATATAGATATAGATATATATATAGATATAGATATACTCCATCCGTTCCAAATTGCTTAGTTCATTTTGGCTTTTTCTAGATACATTGATTTTTGCTATGCACCTAGTTATACACTATGTCTAGATACATAGTAAAAACAAAATGGATTTAGAAAAGCCAAAAGTGAACTACAATTTGAAAAGGAGGGAGTAGATATAGATATAGATATACTTGTGAATTGCTTTCCAATGAGCTGAAAATAAAATAATTTTGAGGCTAAACCAATTTAAAATTATTGGCTTAATTCTACTGTCTTTATGGCATTGCTTCAAATACATGTAAATAAATATTTGTGCCTAACCATGATATGTATATCTGGTTTGTAGATAATAAACTAAGGTTTTTTCTCCTATTGCAACACAAAATGCCATATTTTACTATTCCTCAGTCCCTATATAAGATGTAACCACTTTTATTCATATGCCATAATATAAGGTGTGCTTTCTTTATACACACTTACATCGATGCAATAATACTAGTATTAAGAGAAAGAGAGAATTAAATGCTTTCCTTGGTCTTTAAGCATAGGTGTTGGGGGTCAACTTTATTTTTAACTAAACTTCTAACCCAAACTTTGAAGTATGTTCATATAACAGAGTTTTATACGATGGTCACCGGAGGAGAAGAGAAAGTTAAGTTAAGAATGTTTATATTGCAAGATCAATTACCGCAAAAGGAAGTATGAAGACTTTCATGTCTGAGCTTCAATATGGAATCCAAAAGGGAAGCTTCGTCAAGACCTTCACACCAATATACAAAGAAAGCTCAAGACAAGATATGCGAAGATAACAAGAATGACTTCACGAAAAGTTTAGATACGAAATTTTGTTATTTGTAAAGTTTGTCATTTATCTAGAATTACGGCCGGGGAGCCTATAAATACCCCCCGACATCTCTTGTAATGGACATGTTGTACCACTTTGTGACTAAGTATTCATCAATAAACGCGTTTGGAGTATCTAACCCAACATCTTGGCGCCCACCATTTGTGTGTGCTCGAGCACTCCCCCCACCAACTAAAGACATGGGGAGGCCAAAGAAACAAACCTCTCAGGAAGAAACAAGATCACAAGAAGATGGACAAGATGAAGAAATTGAAGAAGCAAGAGAAAAATCAAAATCACAAGACAACGAAAGTGAAGAGCAAAGGCTAAAATCACTTGAAGAGAGCTTAGCAAGGAAAGAAAAAGAACTTGAAGAGTGCAGCAACGATAAGAGAAAAGATCATAAAACAAAGAATTGAAGATGCCAAGAAGCCCAGAAAACTAAACGAAGAACTTGAGAAACAAGAAAAGAAATCATCAACATTGAAGAGCCAAGCTCAACAACAATTCAAGAAA
This sequence comes from Hyparrhenia diplandra, assembly GCA_015847255.1. Taxonomy (NCBI): domain Eukaryota; kingdom Viridiplantae; phylum Streptophyta; class Magnoliopsida; order Poales; family Poaceae; genus Hyparrhenia; species Hyparrhenia diplandra. The sequence continues at coordinate 467,439 of JADLZK010006274.1, read as the reverse complement.
AGAAAAAGAACAAGACAAGATCACAACAAAGAATTGACACGAGTCTCCTTTTATCAATTGATCCGCAAAATAGCAAAAATGGCCAAAAGGGTTCAAGTTCAACATAATCCCAACATAGGAAGGACTCACGTATCCAAGGCAATTCCTTATGAGTTTCGTCTGCAGCTTGCCCCCGGTGGAGGAGATGAATCAATATTAGCAAAATCACTCATCATGGCAATGAAAGGTTCAAAGACAAAAATGGTACTCTTCGCTCAAACCAAGGTCAATCAAAAAAGCCGAACAATTAAGACAAGTTTGCTAGTTGATTTTCAAGGATTTCAACACACCGAAGTTAACAAGTGATGACCTATTTGACATCAAGCAATATCCAAAAGAGCCATTGATCAAGTATTATAAGAGATTCATCCAAATGAAAACTCGATACCGGATATGTGCCGATGAAGTGGTCATCATAGCAAAACATCGAGGATTAAGAGCAAGTCAACTATCATCACATTTGAAAAGAGAAAGACCAAAAATACGCTCAACTCTACCGAAGATTTCCGAAATATGCAAAATCTGACGATGATTACGTAAAGAGAATCGAAGAAGAAAACATTGAAAGAAACCAAGCCAAGACCAATAATCAATTCAATCAATACGTAACTCAAAACTTTGAGTTTAAGACAATATCAAGATCAACCTCCACAAATACAAGAACCAAATCAACAACGAGCAAAGTGGAGAAATGCAATAAACAATGACCAAATAAGCCAATATCAAAAACGAGAAGCATCAACAACAATTACAGAGGAGGTTTTAATCAAGCAAGATTTGGTGAACGAAGACCTTTAAAGCTCGAAGAAATGTTTTGCCTCAGACATGGTAAAAGGGGTTGGCCACACTTCAAAAAATGTGTCCAATGATAAAGAAAAGTATCGACGAAGTCCAACAAGAAAAGCGTAGCATACAAAACCGAAGACAATCAACTTTTTTAAGTCAATCAAATTCTACTCAGAGCCAAGGATACTACAACCAAGGATATAATCTCCATACAAACTCAGGGACCTTTGCATCAAACACTACCAGGACCTCCCCCAATATACAATTGTCAACCATTGGCTGCAATACCATGGGGACAAATGCAAATTCAACAACCGAAAAACATCAATGGCAAATAACTCCACAATCAATCAAAGCAACAATTCTCCAAGAACTTCGGCAAATAATACAATAATGCCAAGCAGAGGCGTATTATTGACAATCTCCGAAGGAAACAACATGGAGTATGAAACAAATGCTGAAAGAAGAAACTACTTCCGAAGAATAAATTCAATATCAATGGAAGGCCCATACAAAAAGACAAAGTGGTCACATCAACCAATAACATTTACGAAAAAAAGACATGAAGCTAAAAGATTTCCCTCATATGGATGCCATGGTCATTGAGGCAAACATAGAAGGATGGTCAAGAACAAAAATTTTGGTTGATGGAGGAAGTTCAAAGAGATATCCTCTTCGCAGCAAAAACTCTAGATGCAATGCAGATTGACAGAAAAGTCCGGGGCAAGCGTAATATCCATTAGTTGGATTCGAGGCGTAAGAATAAACTCAATTGGAAGAATTGTGTTGCCAAGATCATTTGGAACATAAACAATGCAAGAACAGAACAAATTGCATTTGATGTCGTTGAAATGCACAGCCAATACAATGCAATATTTGAAGGCAAAGTCTAAATGCATTCGAAGCGAAATCAATTACTCATATCTTTGCATGAAAATCCCGGCAATCAACGGAACAATCACAATTCATGGAGACCAAAATGAAGCAAGATGTATAGAAAAGATTCAAAGACCAAATCAAAGAAACATTCTCAACATCGAAGACGAAGAAGAAAAAGAAGAGAAAGAGAATGCGAAGCCTCAGAAGAAAGTGAAAACTTGTACCAAAGATCTAAACAAAAGAAGTCCCACTAGACCCGATGCTACCGCATGACAAAAAGTTATCATGGCAAATGATCTTGACGAAGAAGAAGAAAAGAACCTCATAAACTTCTTTGAGAGTCAATCAAGACGCTTAAGCAGAAAAAGATCTAGAAGGAGTCGCAGAGACATCATCGAACACAAACTAAACATAGACCCAAGTTACAAGCCAAAGAAGCGTAAGTTAAGAAAACTTTCGTAAGATAGAACAATTGCCGCAAAAGCTGAAGTACAAAGGCTATTGGACGCCAAGGTCATAAGAGAAGTAAGATTCACAACATGGCTTTGCGAACATAGTTATGGTCGAAGAAGAACTTGAAGTGGAGAATGTGTATCGACTTCACCGGATCTAAACAAAGCTTGCCCAAAGGACAATTTCCCACTACCAAAAATTGACACACTAGTTGATCAAGCGTAGGAAGTGAAATGTTAAGTTTCCTAGACTTTTTTCTCGCTATCATCAAATTTGATGAGTAAAGAAGATGAAGAAAAAAGACAAGTTTCATCACTCCGTTTGGCACATATTGTTTTCAAAGAATGGTCGAGGGGCTTCGCAAATGCCTATCAAGTTTCATCGAAATGACTTCGGCGATACTAAAAAGACCAATTGGGGAAAAAACTTGCTTTTTGCTTACGTTGATGACGTAATTGTGAAAAGCAAGAAAAGAGTGGAGCATATCGAAGACCTCAAAGAAACTTTCTCCAATCTTCGAAAAGCAAACTTGAAGCTTAATCCGTAAAAAATGCACCTTCGGGTCAAGAAAGGCAAAATTTTAGGATGTGTTGTATCTTCAAAAGGAATCCATCCAAATCCCGAGAAGATAAAAAGCGGTGATGGAAACACAAGTTTCAAAAAGCATCAAAAACATTCTAAACCGACCGGAAGACCGGGTTTCGCTTAACAGATTTATATCAAAGTCAGCCGAGAAAAAAGCTTCCCAATCTTCCAAGCACTAAAAAAAATTCAAACAAGACCTTCGCATGGGGAGAAGAGCAACAAAAGGCTTTCAAGAGATAAAGAAATATTTGTCAAATCCAACAACTTTGGCAAGCCCAAGTCCACAAGGAGAATTGTCATATACATCTCAAAGATCAAAAATGCAAAGAAGTGCAATACTAGTGCAAGAAAATATAGAAGAGCACACCAAGAAGCAACAGCCAATATACTTTGTATCCGGCTCTCTCTCGTGCTCAAGATGTACTATTCAGAGATCGAAAGATAGCATACGCAAGCATTAATGGCAACAAGAAAATCAAGCACTATTTTCAAGCACACAAAGTCAAAATACCAACAAATCATTCCCTCAAAGATGTCCTACAAAGTTGCAAGTCATCCGAAGATTGGGAAAATGGGCAAACAGAAATATCTCAATATTTCATAGAATTTGAAAAAGAACAAAGAATCAAGTCACAAGTTCTAGCGAGACTTTGTTGCGCATTGGACTCCAACTTCAAACTTAGAAGAATAAAAAGAAGCCCAAGAATGGACAATGATCTGTCAAGAATGGACAATCAATTGTGATGGCGCATGGGGCTCCTCGAGTGCTTTGGAGTGGTTGCAATCATAACTTCACCTTCTGAGTAAAATGAGATATGCAAAGAAGATTAGAGTTCAAATGCACAAACAACATTGCGAATATGAAGCAAGATGCTGGCGGGGCTTCGCAAGGCAAGAGCAATGGGAATCCAAATATTACCGATCAAAACAAATTCACAAGTTGTAGCGGGACATATAGAAAAAAAGTTACAAAGCAAAAAGATCCCGAGTTGGCAAAATATCTACAACATGTTAGAGAATGTAGAAAAAGCACTTGAAGGTTTCACATTGAGAAGCATCTCAAGAACAAACAACGAAGAAGAGGCGGATTACAATCGCAAAAGGTCGCAAAAAATGTAAAATAAAATTACCACTAGATGTATTCTATCAAGTATTATCGTAATCATCAATCCAAGCAAAGATGGAAGAACCAAGAAATATCCATATAATAGAAGGCGAAGATTGGAGATCACCAATAATAGCTTTCCTCAAAGGATTTTATGAACCAGAAAGTGAAGTTGATGAAACAAGAATGAAGCACAAAACAAGGAATTACAAAATCATCAATGATCAACTTTACAAGCAAGGCATATGTGAACCATTATTGAAATGTGTTTCAAGCGAGAAGAAGGAAAGGAAATATTACAAGAAATACACAATGGAACTTGGCGGAATTCACGCCGCCCAAGATCAATCGCGGGAAAAGCTTTTCGGCAGGGATTTTATTGGCCATCGACTCAAAAAGATAGCAAGGAAATAATCAAGACTTGTCACAAATGTCAAATCTCGACAAACAAAACACATGCACCAAAGAAATCCAATCCAAAGAAATAGAACCCGGCTTTGGCCATTAGCAAGATGGGGAATTGATATCATCGAAAGTTACCACAAACTCAAGGGAACTTCAAATATGCAAATAGTAGCAAATGATTATTTCACAAAATGGATTGAGGCGAAGCCCGTCTTCAAAGCAACAATGAAAAAGTTCCCGTGGCGAGAATATCATTTGCGATTTGGAGTCCCAAGACATATTACCTTGGATAATGGTACACAATTTGATAGTGAAGATTTCAGAGAATATTGTTCAAATCTGAATCCAACTATGCTTCGCATCGAGACACCCATGAATCAAATGGAGCGATTGAAAGAGCAAATGGAATAATTTGCACAGAATATCAAGAAATCTTATGGGATTACCAAAAGGAAAGTGGATTGAAGAACTTCCAATAATAGTATGGAGTCATAACACAACAACCACAAGATCTACAAAGTTTTCACCATTCAAATTACTATAATGGAGATGAAGCCATGACTCCGTAAGAAATTCAATACGAAGGTCCAAAGCTAAACGTATAAAATGATAAGTGAAGAAGATTTAAAGACAAGCAAAAGATCTACTTGAAGAAGAAAGAAACGAAGCCCCAGCAGAACTTAAGCAAGTATCGAATGTAAAACAAGCAACTAGTACAACAAAAGAGTAATCGAGAGAACTCCAAAATGTGAGACTTCGTGGCTAAAAAAAAAAGAAACGAAGGCACGATTGGGAAAGTTCCAACAAAAATGGGAAGGACCGCTTCATCATCACAAAGTCAAACAAACCAGGATCATATCACTTGGAGACTTTGAAGGGAGAAGAATTGAGCCATACATGGAACATCCAAGACCTTCGTAAGTACTATCCTTAGAAGAAAAGAGCTTCTCTTGTAAATATGTAAATAGATAGCAAAGATCATTTACTTTCAAGCAAAGTTTACATTTCAATTGTAAAGAGTCGCACTCTTTTTCCACTCGGGGGAAGCCCTTTGCGGGTGAGTGGTTTTTAACGAGGCGGTCTCTAGTGTAAACTCTCATATCAATATAAATGAGAAAGTAGTTTCCCCAAAAAGTTTGTTTGCTACATTTCATTTTCATTTCATAAAAACAAACGCCGAAGAACATAACATTCTTACATCGGCGAGTTAAGTAAAAAGTAGGTGCAATTTTCGAAATAAAATTACTACCTACAAAGTTTCCTAAGGAAAATTTTTTTTATATACTTAAATAGTTTAAGTTGTCGCCCACCTTCACAAAAAAGAAAAGGGGACGACGTTTTCATTTCCTAAGGGAAAATTTTTTTTTCATATATACTTCGTAAGCAAAGTTGTCGCCCACCTTCGCAAAAAGAAAAGGGGACGACGTTTTCATTTCCTAAGGGAATTTTTTTTTTTCATATATACTTATACTGGTTTAGTTGTCGCCCACCTTCGCAAAAAGAAAAAGGGGCGACGTTTTCATTTCCTAAGGAAAATTTTTTTTTACTTAAATGTAAGTTGTTGTCGCTCCACCTTCTCGCAAAAAAGAAAAGGGGACGACGTTTTCATTTCCTAAGGGAAATTATTTTTTTACTTGTAGCGAAGTTGTCGCCCCACCTTCGCAAAAAGAAAAGGGGACGACGTTTTCATTTCCTAAGGGAAAAGTTTTTTTTATATACTTCATAAAGCGAAGTTGTCGCCCCACCTTCACAAAAAGAAAAGGGGACGACGTTTTTCATTTCCTAAGGGAAAAGTTTTTATATAATTAAGTAAGCAAAGTTGTCGCTCCACCTTCGCAAAAGAAAAAAAAAAGGGGATGACGTTTTCATTTCCTAAGAGAAAAATTCGATAATCTCATAAGCAAAAGTTTATCGCTTTATCTTCGTAATAATCAAAAAGGTTATCTTCCCAACAATCAAAAAGGGACAACATCTTTCCACAAAAAGTGATACTTCATTACATCACGCATTATTTGTATACATTCACTCAAAACCCAGATCATGGTTCTTACAAACATATAATTTACAAATCATTGTTTTTAGAAACAACAATATTAAGCCTCTACCAAAAGTCCCTCCAAAGCCTCATCAACTATTTTATCCACTTCTTGCCTCAAAACATCTTCGGATAAATAATTTGGAGAAGCACTTGAACCCGACGACTAAACAAAAATAAAACACAACTTTTTTCATAACACCGCATTTAGAAAAAAAAAACTTTTCATCAACTTAAACATCATCTCACCCATGCGTAAAGTTACTAAAATCAATAATTCGAGGTCGTCCATAGTTAATTTTAATTGTTGAACCTCCAAGTTTACTTTCAATAAAAAGAATCAACGCCAACTTCACCAACAGTTTCGCGGCATTCCAAAAAATTGAAGGTTCAAACACGTAATTTCCTTTAGCTATCATCAAAGGCATAATAGTGGCAACATCCTGCGCAGGCTTAAGCTTGAAACACTGCGCAAGAGGATGCATCTTAGTTAAAACATCACCAAGTATTAACTTAACTTACAAAAATCTAGGAGAACTACAACTACAAGTCCCTTTCACGAACATCATCATCGCGAGCCCTACGTGCCTCGTCTTCCAGAAATTTCTTCCTTTTTTCCTCCTCCCCGCATATATTCAAACTCAATCTATCAAGACTTAGAAAAACAAAGTAAAAAGAAAAAATTATAAAAAACAGCGAGGATAGAAAAATAGCTTTTACTGCTTCCATCTTCTTCTTCACTTTCTCAAAGCAAAGCTCCCGACCACTTACACACCAATATTGGTCAAAGTATTTCTTGCACAACGATTGAGTACGGAGCTAATCTGCTTCCGCGCTTTAGCAGGAAACTTGAAATCATCTTTGAAAATTCGATTGTACAAAGGGTCCTTGGCCTCCGACATCAAATGGAGAAGTGCCCTCGTGGCATACATTACACTAGTATCGGCAAAGGAATTCACAAGCACACCCAAATCTTCATATTGACGACATACGGCCGGCTAAAGAAGGGATCAAATTCTCCAAGCTCCCGCTTAGGATCTTCGGGCTTCGCACCAAATTTTTCATAGTGACCACGACAAATATCCCACATTCTGTTAAACTTCATCAAGAAAAATTCCTCTTGTTCTTTCTTTTTCATCTCAAGATATGCATTCTCTCTCTCAAAGTAGCTATAGTTTTCTTGCCTCATCAAGTTCAGCATCTTTCTCTTTAATAGTGTCACAAGACTGATGATAAAGACCATCCATTTGGTGCCATTCATCAACCGCCTTTGCCCCTTTCTTTCTCTTTCTCGGCAAGTTGAGACTTCAACAAGGAAATCTCATCCAAAAGCTTTTTTCTCACGAAGAGATGATGCAACAAGCTTATCTTCTATCGATTTTCGGGCTACACACAAGAAGTGCACCCTAAGAAACACGAGAGCAAACAAAGTTAAAAACTATGTGTATAACAAAAATAAAAATAAGTTAAGCAAAGATGTCTATAATACCTTGTACATCAAAGCAACGCTTGCCTCAAAGAAGCTCCAAAGGGTCCTTCTTTGCCAACTCATCCTCGCGCATCGTGGGGCGGTAAAGGCATCATCAATACACTTCTCGCAAGACGAAGCTCAATCTTTTTCTCGGCATCATCCGAAGTTTCAGCACCAACACCGATAAACTTAAAAGAATCTAGATTAACACCTTCGCTACGACGAAATCTAGAACTTTCTGAAGTTTCTCGGGATCGGCAATCTTAGAAAGTGAGGATAAGTCTTCGGTAGGTACTATTGAGTACAACATCTTGGGCAACATCCTTCATTTTTCCAACATCAATAGTTTTATCTTTCAAGAAGTTGATGCATCGAAAGAAAGTAATCGCCTACATAAAAATAAACAAGCTAAGTATACAATTTTCTTCACAAATAAACATCAAAAGATAGAAAGACAACTCACCAACAATTTGCCCCTCTTTCAAAGGGCAAGAAACTTTTTCTTGAGTATCAATGTTAATAATTGAATCTTCAAGGCGAAGTTGTTGCGCGCTTTCTTCAACATCCTTATCAAAGATATCATCATCAAAATCTTCAAAAGTCATAGCGGCAATCTTTGTACCTTTCTTCAAAGTATCTTGAATCTTCAAAACAGCTTCGCCCCCCGAGATCTTCCTTCATCAATCAAATTCTCACCGTCTATCTCCACAAAAATTTTATCAACAATCTCTCAAGCCTTAGCATTACCGGCTTCGGACAACATCATCGAAACATTTTGTTGCGAAGATCGCAACAAATTAGCACCTTCGACCGAACATTTTCTTTAACAAACAGAAATCAACGTTTTAAACAAAGTTGTCGCCTTTCCTTCAAACCAGTCTTAGACTTTGAAGAATGAATGTTCCGAAAGCAAATGTATACTAACTTATTCAAATCATCACCTATGTCTTCAGTCCCGTGACCTAGATGAACTTTAGCATCGAATCAACATACGCGTAACAGCGAGTTTTCAAATAAAACACGGGTGACGGCGATAGAGCCGCATCAGGAGCGAGAATATCCTTCACAACATCTTCGCTGGATTTCTTACTAGTACCCCCCATGAATAGCCAGCCGCAAATATGGAGCAAGAGGTGTCGACATCTCGAGAGTCAAGCCGATTACACGCGAAAAGCTAAACACATTTTTCTCACCTCAAGATCATCAACCGAAACACCCATCATATCTTCGTCTATAGCAAACCCTTCATCATCACACAAATCAACTATAGGAGTAAGATTAACTTTCTTCTCGCTTTTTCAAAGCCAAAGTCTTCTTTTACCCCTACCACTTGTTGTGGAGGCTTCGGTCGCTTTCCTTTTTCTTCCCTTTCGCCGGGTCATCCTTCGCCTCATTTTCTTCAACATTTTTCTCAAAGACAAGAATAAGCCGGAGGAGGTCGTTCTTCATACGGAATCTTGGCAATATCGAAAACTTCGATTAAATGCTGAGTAATCTTCACCAAGAATTTCATCCATAAACCTTTTTTCCTTAGAAACATATTTTCCAAGGACGTAACGTGCCCTCAACTCAACAAATTGCCACAAATTCTTCATTCGCTTTAAATTCAAAGAGGTCTAACAATGTCACGATCCGGAAACTTATAAGTTTTCCCACGAACTTCCTTCGTATGAAAGCGAAGGATGTTCCAACCACGGCGAAGAGGCCAAACTCTAGCAGCAACAAATTTCTCAACTAAATCCCTTTGTACTTTGAAGGGAAGCTACCAACTTAATAGCCTTCAAACATTCAGCGGCGAAATGAGATTTCTTCAAGAAGGTCTCACAACAAACTCACGCTTATGCATCTCGGCAAAGAAGCGGATACCTTTTCACAAAATTCCTACGAACTTTCTCCTCGACATAAGGAACCTTGTGATAAAACCACATCTTGAACCAGCCGTCAACCCATTTGTTCTTAGCGGCGGGGAGAAATTTGCCTAGCACCCTTAGCAGTCCCTAAAGTTACAACGGCCCGAAATAGTAAGTAACACTTTTTCCATCAATAACTTTGTTCAGATATTGAATGTGAAGTTCATGAAGATCACAAAAAGTGGTGATATTAGGCTTCACATCTTGGCTTCGCACAGCCCATATGAAAGTAGAGAGCCGAGAAATCGCATTTTGGCGTTAGGTGATGAATCTCAATATTATAAGCCCTCAACACCTCTTCCAAGAAATCTTGACACGGAAAACGAAGACCACCATGTAAAAAATCCTTGAAAACAACACACTCATCCTTCTTGGGCTTCGAACAGTCTCATCGATACCCGCAGGCCTATAATATCAACTCTTCAAAATCCCATCTTTCTCAAGTTCTGCAAAGTCCGATTTTTTCATCTTACTTTTACCAAAAAAGTAAGAGTAACCATCATCAGGAATTAGCTCCGAAGGAGAAGCGCTGACTCCACTAAGACCTTCGTCATCGAGTCAAGAACTTCCTTCTCGTAACTGAATGTGAATGAGAAACACTTTGCTCCTCTGTCATCCGCAAAAATTGACATTAAACAAAAACAATCTTTATACGTAACTATCTTCGCCTATAAAGAAAAAAAAACTTCAAGGAAAAATCTATAATCACCTTCGGGTATGAAGAAGAGACAATAGCGAAAATCAAGCTTTGCAAGACACCTTCGCTTCAAAAAGATCTTCGCAAGAACCTTCGCACTTCAAAAAAAAATTCGCAGAGTTTCTCCTCTTCAAAAGGTGAGAAAAAAAAGGGGGGTCCTTCGCTATTTATAAGCACCCTACTGGTCAAAACGGTCAAACTAGCCGTTGAAAAAATCAAAATAATATAAATAATAATAAAAATAATTCTTTCAAAATTTACATTTTAGCGAAGATATTGACAAAATCAAATCCCAACTTCAAAGTTTGGGGCGGCGTTTATTACCACAAAGTTTACCAAAACTTTCGTGGGATTCATGCCTTTGAAGTTGGCATTAAGCCCACTAGGGGCTGCCGTTGGGGGTCAACTTTATTTTTTAACTAAACTTCTAACCCAAACTTTGAAGTATGTTCATATAACAGAGTTTCATACGAAGGTCACCGGAGGAGAAGAGAAAGTTAAGTTAAGAATGGTTATATTGCAAGATCAATTACAAGAAGGAAGTACGAAGACCTCGGTTGAGCTTCGGGTGATGGAATCAAAAAGGGAGGCTTCGTCTCAAGACCTTCGCGACCAGTATACAAAGAAAGCTCAAGACAAGATATGCGAAGATAACAAGAATGGCTTCGCTGAAAGTTTAGATACAGAATTTTTGTTATTTGTAAAGTTTATCATTTATCTAGAATTACGAAGCGGGGGGGCCTATAAATACCCCCCATCATCTCTTGTAATGGACATGTTGTACCAGTCACTTTGTGACTAAGTATTGATCAATAAACGTGTTTGGAGTATCTAACCCAACAATAGGTGTTTAAGCCATATATATACTGGGATGGAGGTAAATCAGAGTAAAAAAAAAAACTCAATTACTTTCAAGATATTATACAAGTGTACATTCATACCTTTTGCTTGTCAGGATAGGGAAATGATTACAACCACCATGAAAAAAGCATGTCATCAAGGACATGAAGGTCTTGTTGAGTGCCATATATAAGTAGGGCTACAAGAGAGAATGCCTGCTATCGCTTACTTAGTGCTCCTATTGTTTCCTTCGAATTAAGACCCGCTTGTGCCTCAATGTGCAGGGTGGTGTTTATATAGCTAGAGACTAGAGAGAGCTAAGGCCTAGCTAACGTCACACTAGAGCATGCTATATATCCTCAAGATATATCCGGATCTTATCACGTAACACTCCAATCCAGTAATCTTTACATATCCGCAGATCATACATATCCTACTACTAAAACTCCCCAACCGATATCGTCCTCGCCCGCTCCCCAACCCCCGTGAGAACCGAACCCCGCCCCACTCCCAAATTGTGGACCGGCGAGCAAAAGCTGCCGCCCGCTTCATGGCTTCCTCAGCGCCGCCATCTCCCATCGCGAACTCCCTACGCACCGCCCGGCTCAAGCTACAGACCCCACCGACTCGCCGGTGCCGCCCGGACGCCGCCATCATCGCCCGTGCCCGCTTGCATCGTCTCCTCCCGCCCTCCGTTCCTCCCAGGGCTTCAAAAGCGTGCGGCGTCGGCCTTCGCGCCGCCGCCGGTCGCGGTGGCTGGTGTGCGGTGGTGCAGGGCGCTGTCCAACCGACTCTATCCTGGCTGCCCAGCGCCCATCTCGTCGCGGCCGCCTACCTCCACAATGCTCAGATACAGATGCCCTCTGACCTCCCCCCTCCCTTCTGCTTCCATTTTCCGATTTGGATCTGTTGTGTGGTTATGGTTGCTTGTTTGTTTTGTCCAGGATCTGCCCACGAGGCAAGGGAGGACTGGCAGAGTTACGGCGCCTCGTCAACTCAGACCTAGCCCTGCCCGTCAACTGCATGCTCTGCCTTGTGGTAATTTTTTCTCTTTTCATTTAGGGATAACACCAACCTATTATCAACATTGCAAAAGAGTGAATCATTTTCTTAATCTGCCAAATGTCTGTACATTTGGTATTTTTTAAATGTCAAAATTACATATTTAACACTGCTGATTGTTTTTGTTTTGGGTAATTGAAATATCGAACAAGCCTAGGCAAAATGCATCCTAGAATTTTGGAGTGCAGTACTCAGAGCAAAATGCAACACTTCTGTACATTTTTTTGCTTTCTGGAGTTGTAGTGAATTGCGATGGGAGAGAAAAAAAAGTTGCGAGGGAGGATTGCAAGCTTCATCTGAACATATTTATGTTGGTATATTCCTTTTAGGCTTAGCATATGTATTAGTCTCTACTATTGCGATTATTCTATTTTGTAAGTGAATTGTCAGTTTTGCCAAATTTCTCCCTATTTTTCTGTTCGAGTTCTCTCAAAACATCAGCCATACATTATGTGCAGGGGGCTCCAACTTTTTGGTACAGCGGTTTCAGGAACCTGAAATATGTCATCATTTTTTAGTGGAGTGACATTCCAATGCTTTCATGGTCATGTTAACTCAACACAAAAGAGCTGCATAAGCTTAGCCTACCTAGGTATCATCGTTGAAGACAAGAACGAAACTTGATCAGCTTGGGCTAACCTAAATGTGAGGCAGCAACCAAATCCTTTGTGAATTTTAGAGCTCATGGGACCGTGCTATTGTCCATATGCATATGCATTGCAAACTGGCCTAATATCAAACATGATTTCATACAGGGAATACACTCTTGGTCAACACATAAGAAATTGGAGCTGCTACTCTGTTTTCAGAATTTGTCTAAGAACTTTCCAAGGAAATGCATTAACAGATTGGAGCCGCTACTATGTTCTATGGTATCTTGGGCACTTCACTGCAGGCATCTTGTTCAAGACAGCTTCTGATGTCGCCATCAAGCGTACTCGGCTCAACACAGATGCTATTGAAAATGGTAACCCTTGATGATAAGGATCATGCCTCATTCAGGTATACCAAATGCATGTAATGGCCTAAAGGATAAATGAAGAATTATTTTAAGATTTTGGAGCTTAAATTTTATTTTGGGGATGGTGGAGCATTCAACGGTGTAGTGCCATTACTAATGTATTACATGGGTGCACTATTTCTCGGTCTATGAGAGGACGATGAGGCTGATAATGCTGCATTGGGAGTCATTGGTTGTCAGTTGAGAAAGAAATTGTAGTTTACTATTGAGCTACCAGTAGCGGTTAGGAACGATTGAAAGGGTGGGAAAGGTTGAAGGAATTTGCGTCATCGCCATTGCACCAGGACTACGATCGTTTGTCAACATATCTTGTATTCTTGTATTATTTTGACAAAAAGAATCATCATCCTCTTATTGTATTGAAACTTTTATGCAGATCATGCATGGTATATGTTATTCAGTAACAATCTTTTTACTGCTGGTGGTACATTTTACTCCCTAATAAGCATTTTACTTCTGGTGTAGCACTTCAAAATTGTAGTCTCATAATTGTAAGAGTGAGCTTATCTATGTGATTGGTTAAATTTTATGAGGATCAAATTATTTAAATAACATTTCATTGTAGCTTTATATGAGGTAGTTGTCTGAAGCTTAGAAGTGCCAATAGAGATGGCTTTCTAGCCACGGGACTCATGAATCACACTGTAAAGAGCTTTTGCTCTGCGTAGGAGGTAGGAATCAGCTTCCCTAGACTTATTTGGTTGCAAGTGGCTGAAACTCCTCATGAAATGTATGATTAGTAATTTGATTTTGATCTACAAGATATATTATCTCATTAAATGTTTTGATATCCCGTGCAACGCACGGCACTTACCTAGTGTTCATATTAAATTCTACATAATCATTGAAAATCTGCCATCACCACCACAAACGTATACCAGAGAGTAAAAATATTTCTAGTTGGTGTGCAGAGTTCAGTTTCGACATACACGTTCCAATTTCGCACAGGAGCACCACCATATTGTTTTTGGTAGCTGAAGAGGCCGCATTGATAAAGAAAGCTTTGAAATAAAAAAAGTTTGAATTTTGAACTAGATAGGACAATTTACTTTTCTCATCTGGGCATGTATACAAGTTTCCATTCAATTAGAACCAATAATAGGCTCGGCTTTATAAGTTCTCTAGGATCACTAGCAACAACATCTAGGGTGTTTGTCTCTGATATAGGATGGACAACTACTCTAGATAGAACCAGAGAAAGGAGGGTGGAGAATGAGTAACCGACCACCAGTGGGTGTGTTGGCGGATCCGCAGCCATCTCGGGTTCGTTGGTGAAGCTCTGTGCACAACCAGCGATATAGTGGGGGGAAGTGGCGGTCTGCTGGTGCAGTGGAGACGACGGGCGCGAAGGAGGCACTTCCCATCACTAGCTCGCGCAGCCTCCGACATCGGGCTTAGGGTTTGTGTAGGTGGGGATTGTAGTTCTGGGAAACCTCGTGATCAGAGCCGCCGGCCTCCCTACCTATTATGACAGGTACCCTCCAACTATACATGGGCTGGGCCGCGTGACCAAGGAAAAACAATAAGACGTTGGGCCTATTATTAGATAGGAGATCATCTACGATCTAATAGGCCCAACATAGAGCATGCGATCCATCGTTTTTTTGCGCTGACTGGTGCGGTGGGCTTCAGAATGCTTCCAAACACCAAAGAATCTAGTCAACAATGGGCTAACAGTACTCAACCCTTAAAAAATCGCACACATTAATGAAGAGTAGTGATCCAAAGTCTTGTTGACAAGGAACGTGAATGAGTAGTAATCCTCACTCATCTTGATATATAAATCCTCACATTAATCAACCGTGTTTGTGGTCCCAACCATTATAGGAACATGCCTGCAAGCTCCAGAACTAACATTCTTGTACATATATGTACAATAATTGGTTTATAGCCAAGCAAGCTCGTGTGGAGGAGATCAATAGGGATGAAAGAGAGTAGAGCTTGGCTCTCATACAAGCAACAAGCTGGACACATAAGCATAAACAGTAGTGGGTTCATCGTAAGGTGAGGGTGAGTACAAAGAGAACGTGGGATATGGGTAGAAATACTAATACAAAAGTTAATGGCGGCGGTCATATTAAAGAGACCGGCTACGTTAATATTTTGAGTTTTTGATGATGGTTGTCGAACAATGGATGGTTTTATTTATGCCCGATCCTACGGCTAAAAATTAATTAGTGCTAATTATTTGCTTAGGAACCGAGAATAACGAGAAAGTACCCCAACACAGTAAAACAGCTCTAATATTTTTTGAATAAACTAGAGAGGTTTGGCACCCCTACGTACAGAGCTTTAGTGAATAAAAAAGTGCAAAGTACAATTTAAAAATAAACAGAAAGGAGGGCCTAGAACTCAAGCACAAAGAAGGAAGAGAAGAAAATAAAGGCTAAAACAGAGACCAACCAATATTGTATGAAAAGATGCAACTATTAAAGTAGGGAACATATTTGGTGGAAACTACGTCTTTGTGGAAACCTATGTAAACCATGCCAAAAAGTTGTATAAATTCAACAAAAAAAAAACACACATGTACATGAAATATGATAATACATGACCTTGTAAAATATCTTTTTCAAACTCGACATCGTTTGTGAGATATAAAAATAAAAAAAATTTCTAACAAATCATTTGGATAGCTTTCTGGCTTGAAATTTAATATTTTTATATCTCACAAAACGGTCGAAGTTTGGACAAATATATTTTACAAGGTTATGTATCATCATATCATCTACATGTGTGATTTTTTTTGTTAAATTTAGACAACTTTTTTACCATGGTTGACATTGTGTTTTCATGAAGAGGTTGGTTTGTACCGATACGTTGCCATTAAGGTAATCCTCTTCAAAAGGCTACCTTCGTGAATGGAGTATCAATGAAGGTTGTCTCCTCCACTAAAATTATAACCTATTAAGTTTGTGTATTATAATAATTAAAATTTTGTTGGCCAAATTATTTGTTGCGAAAAGAAAGCATGCATATATCTTGAATTTGAGGCGTGGAAATATTTATGGCACTTGACACGTACTGCTTGAGAATGAGGGAGAGATTAGGGATGTGATTTCTAACTTTTATAAAAGTTTATTTGATGCCACTACAGGAGAGCCGAATGGAGGAATTGCTTGATAAAATTCCATCTAAGGTGACAACTGCGATGAATGCAGAACTGCCGTGGCCCTTCACAGCTGATGAGGTGAAAATCGGGCTGGACAGCATTACGACCTTAAGGCTCTGGTGCCGATGGCATGACATCGCTATTTTACAAGAAATATTGGTCCACCGTTGGAGAAGATGTCACTAGAGAGGTACTGAATTTTCTCGAATGGTGGCTCGCTTCCTCCCGATTGGAATAAAACAATTGTTGTGCTCATCCCCAAAGTGTCTAAGCCGAAAGATTGAAAGATCTCGTGCCTATCAGCCCTATGCAACGCCGTTTACAAAGTTGCTTCCAAGGTGCTGGCTGCTAGACTCAAGCCGATTCTTCCGTAAATCATCTCCGAGAACCAAAGCGCCTTTATTCCGTAGACCCGATAACCCGACAATGTTCTTGTGGCATATGAGTTGACGACGATTTCCTCCGAGAATAAGAGAAGTGGAAAGGATAGCTGTGCCGCCTCGGCAAATGATCAACATGGAGAAGTCCTCAATTCTATTTAGTAAGAATTGTGGAGCTGAAAGTAAACCAAGTTTCATGTCAGCCATGAACCTTTCGCAAGAGGCAAGTAATAACAAATACTTGGGGCTGCCGGTGTACATGGGGAGGTCACGAAAAGAAAATGTTTGAATATTTGAAAGAAAGAGTATGGAAGAGGATCCGGGGATGGAAGGAGAAACCGCTATCAAAGGTCGGGGCAAAGAGACGCCGATCAAAGCTATTGCACGTGCAATACCAAGTTATGCTATGTCTTGCTTCGACCGACAAAAGCTCGCGGTGATGAAATCAGTTCAATGATATGAAGATTTTGGTGGGCACGAAGATAATGAGAAGAAAAATTCATTGATTTCCCGGCAAACAATGTCATGCCGAAAAGAGAAGGGAGGTTTGGGGTACGAGATTTGCATTTGTTCAATTTAGCAATGCTAGCTCGACAAAGTTGGAGATTCATTCAAGTACCCAAATTCTCCCCTCGCTAGCCAATCAAGCTACGGCGAGATATCGGGCGAATGGAAATCTCTAGGATGCCAAGGAGTCGCCGGGTATTTCATATACTTACGAGTTTTTCTTGATCGAGAGCGCCGGAGAAGGGCATAATCTGCAGGGGTTGGCGATGGAACTCAAATACGATATGGGAAGACCCGTGGGTGCCGGGCCGGTGTCACAAGGCGACCTGCTACTCCCCGGAGGCATACAAGGGCATCTAAAGTCTCGGATCTTATTGATCCAGGGACAGTACTTGGGACATTGATTTGGTGAAAGAAATTTTTGGGCGAAGATGTAACTAACATTCTCGCCATCCCAAAGTACACATGGACCGCGATGATTTTATAGCCCTGGCACTATGAAAAGAAGGGAATGTTTTTCTCGTCAAATCGGCATACCATGTTTTGGAGGATGAAGATGAAGGCAACCGAAAGTTAAGCGTAAGGGAGACTCATCGAGAGGTCACAACAATGAAAAAACCAAGTGTGGAAGAAAATTTGGCGGTTGCCCGGACCACCGAAATCAAAACACTTTGTCCGGAGGATAGCACACAAAAGCCTGTTGTTGACATTTCTTAGCGCAATCAAAGGAAATGTGTATAAAACCCATCCCCAATAACAGCGCCAGAAATGCGCCCGCGACATTCCCAAGTAAAACCACCATGTCGGTGATCCGGCGGGGACCGTCAACGGGATAGATCTTGCCATCTTAGATATTTCATCCGCAAGCGCACGGATCTATCATTGTAGCATTTCACCCGAAAGTATTCGGGTATCGTTATTTATATTTTCCCAAAGGAAGGCATGTGATTAATAAGCTAGCATGGCATCTCGAATAGAGGAACATGTGTTTGCTTAGACCAAATTGTTCATAACAGGGTAAGCAATAACGGTTTATGGATAGTGTGACACACACTTAAGAATCCACCAAAGAAAAGGATAAAGAAAATAGATAAAGAATAAATGAATAACCTAATGGAGTGATTCTAATGTATCTAGTCATGGCCATACAAATGAATAGTTAGGATCATATGCAAACCGATCTAGGCATGGTTAGGTCTAGGATACCGGGAGACCCCATCCGAAGTCTCGCTTCCTACCGAGGCATTTACTTAACTCCCTACAAAGACATACGAACGTGGGGGATTTCAAGGGACGGTCAAGGCTTGTCACGACCAAGCCGCCTACCCCCTTAACCGTGGCATGCACTCATAGTCGCGGTGTCGTAATACCCCGCACCATGCCCGCATATTAGAGCACTACTTTGTCCCCCAGGATCCCCACTCGTCGAATGGACGGACTAGAACAAGAGCAAACCCGAAGGAACAACGAACCGATATCTCACCTCTAATCAAGTTAGGCATATGATGATCGATGATGAACTGAGATGAACATGTCAAGATTATGATATGTAAATTATATGCTAGTTCATATACCAACACAAGAACATGAACAAGACTATACTCTAGTTCATAAATTAGGCCAAGAACATAGATATAAGACTTGTAAATAGAAGAATGCTCCATAGAGAAGATGTATTACCAAGGCACTTTCTTCTAGGAGACAAGCCCTCCTTGTAGCTCTTCTACCCAAGTGCTAACCAAGAACTAAGAAGAAGAAGAAAGAAGAAGTAGAAGAAGAGAGAGAGGTAAAGGTGGTAGAGAGAGGAAGATTGCCGGTTTGTTGGACTCCAAGTGGTGTGTGTTGAGAGAGGAGGAGAGGGGACTACTTATACACTTGGAGGAGGGGCCTAAATGCTAATTTACACCAAAACCGACCTGTTAAACCTTCCTAATCTGAAAGCAAACCGACCATCCCACGGCGGGAATCCCCATTTGGCCGGTGCACGAACCGCCTCCCCGAGGTTGGGCCGAAACCGCCTCACGGAGGGTGCGGCCGCACTGTGGTGGCTTGTAGCAAGCCCCCCGGGGCTCGCCCGCCTGGGTCTCGTGGGGTGTCTTCCTTCGCCTTGAAAAGTTGTGGGCCGGGCTTGGCTCGCCCAATTTTGATGTTTTGGGTCGATTTACTCCTGGGCTTGTGTTTTGCAATAATGCGCTTTCCCCGGATGGCGTACTTTGGTCGATTTTCCACTTGCTTTTATTATAAATCTGCAAAATAAAATACTAGACACTGCAAGTGGAATTTTATTAGTGATAAATGCATATGAGTATAAAAAGGTATAGTTTTACTCCCTTTATGGTAGTAAGTTGACGGGAAAAATATGTCGTTGGTGACCGTCAACACCTGCCAATGAGAAGCAAGATAAAAAGAAAAGGAATTCTTCTAGATACGGCTTGCCCGGTGTGCTGCAGAATGGATGAGGATGGAGCTCATTGTTTCCTCAAATGCAAAGAAGTACGTCGCATCTGGCGTGGGATAGGCCTTGAGCAGCACAGATTGCACCTGGCTGAACAAATGACAGGAGCAGACTTCGTGACCGAGATACTGAAACTGAAGAAGGACATGTGTGTGTGTATCTGTGTGCTTTTATGGAGGTGGTGGGAGGTGAGAAATAAGGTGAACGCAGGAGAGCTTATGCCTTCGGAAATGTCCACGATTCAGCATGTACTGAACACTACCAGAGACATCCTCCATGAAACCCACGAGACACCAGTCCTACCACAAGAAGAGAAGATGCAGTTCTGGACTCCTCCTCCAAATGAAACACTAAAGATAAACATTGATGGTGGTTTCAGATCGGAATCAAAGTTTAGGACATGGGGCTTTATCATTAGAGACCATGAAGGCAAATCCATTTTGGCAGGTGCAGGTAATCTGGGTCCAATCCAGGATGCATTTCTTTCGGAGATCATGGCCTGCAAGCAGGCGCTTGAAGCTGCTGTGCATTTCGGTATTTCCAGAGCTGTGCTTGAAACTGACTCGGTACTGCTGCAAGAGGCGCTGAGTACGACAGCAGCAGACTATAGCATCGGTGGCAATCTTATCCTGGATATTAGGGAGTTGATAAATGAGTATTTCCATTCCTTGTCTGTGTTTCATATTCCACGAACTTGTAATAGTTGTGCGCATGAACTTGCTCTTGCTGGTTGGAGTTGGGACCCGGGTCAATATCAGTTCTGGTCTGACCCCCTCCCAGAATTTGTATCGTGTCTATGTGCTCGCGATTTAGCTGAGCTTCATTCATTCAATACAAGGCCATAGAGCCGAGTGTGAGGATCAAAAAAAAAAAAAAAAAGAGAAACGGACAAGCAGCGTGCAAGGTGACTTTTTCTGTTGGACATGACGATATATATACAGAATATAAACGCCTATGCGTAGTATTAGATTTTTGTATTGGTCTAAAATTTTCAGATAAAATAGTACATAATACGAGGTGTGTGTCAACTTTTATCACGTGTACTAGGTATTAGCTTTTTCTTTTGCATTGGTCTAAATTTTCAAACAAAATAATACCAAAATAGTAACGCATGCATGCATGGAGGGCTGCACACGTCAAGCAACAAACTAGGGCCATGCGCCACCTCATGTCTCCCACTTGATTTGAGGATTTGATATATTTTCTCTTTCCTTAAGTTAACTAAATGAGTTTTAAAATAAAAAAATGAACGGCTCAAATTTGTTTGAGTTATTTACCTTGTAAGAAGTAAAGAGTGTACTGTGTATCGTAGCATTGCGCTAATAATAAATAGAAAAAGTTTTTTTGACAAAGAAGAAGTATACTAGGTTATAGATGAGTGCATCAATATGTTACAAGCATTTTGGAATACACTAAGCATGTCCAGAACCTTGTCTAAATAGTACTCACACTTTGAATAACAACAAATCTCAACCTCCACCCTATATGACGGTTCATATAGATGACCACACTGCACAAACTCTCGACAAACATGCTGAGAACAAGCTCGGCGAACGACCTGAGAATGGATGCCCAACACTCCAGTAGGTGGAATTGAGGAACTTCTACTTTCTGATGTCTCGCTTCTTCTTTCTGCCACCAAAGAATAAGGACAACTGGTCTGAAAATTATTCTCCCTAGTCCTCCATTATGGTCAGATCTAACCATAACAAAATAGAGAAGAGACAAGAGAAAATTAATCCATGGCAACGACATCATCTCCGCCTTGCTGTTGCTGCTCAGAAACACAAATCTCCATGTCGTCATGTCGAGGAAGTTGCTGACATTGATGTCGCCCTCATCTTCACCAGAGTCTCCATAGAGAACACGTATCCAACCTGTCTCTTCGCCGTCGCCGGGGAGAAGCAAAGGGAGATAATCCCTAACACCAAGAAACTTGGCATGGAGAAATACTAAAGCTAGACTCAATCTTTTTTTTTTTTGCTCGGGTGTTGCCCGTATTGCATTAAGAGAAAACCTAGACTCAATCTAAAGAAAAACTTATTAAAACGATGGATCCCCACACCGTCCGACCTCCGGCTAGCCCAGAGGAGGGAGACCAACGGAGGTGGAACAAGAGGAGACATGGGGCGGCGGGGGGTCACGGATACCCTAGGGCTGTTTCGGTCAAACAAACAAGACAAAGATGATGAATGAATCTTGTACCTACCGCTTAGTTCTTTTCGAAATCAAACTATGTAGTTATATTCCTAAAGTTTCTTTATTGTCTAAGTATATGAGCCCGTGTCTTCTCCGAGAATTAATACCATCAGGAGCTATATTTCTAAAGTTTCTTTATCTCTCAACGTTAAATCGCTTGCCACATCAGCAAAAATGTTTAGATAGCAGAGTAATTAATGGACATAGAAACTATGATAGTTTCTGGATTCAGAGTGCTCTAAGACGACAGCCTCCCCTAATCTTATTAACATGTATTATAATAATTCAAAATTTGTTGGCCAAATTATTTGTGGCGAGAAAGCAAGCATGTATATATCTTGAATTTGAGGCGTGGAAATGTATATGCCGCTTGCATATGAGAGGACGGAGAAGCAATGTGCATGCATGGTGACTTTTCAGTTGGACATGACGATATATATACAGTAGATAAACTCCTACGTGTCGATCTTGGTACATATATACGTACATACGAGCTAGATTGTAGGGATTGTACTTACCAGCATATAGGGTTTGTACCAACATGTAGGGATGGTACGTATATACGAACATGTAGATGTAGGGATGGCACGTATATATATATACGAACCTGTAGATGTAGGGGCACGAACATGTAGATGCAAGCAACCCCTGCAAATGTGTGATTGTAAGAACGGAGGCAAGTACATGCATATAAAAAAGTCGTCATACGTCTTCAAATGACACAACAAATTAAATTTCCACTAAGGGCACGTAGGTCACGTCCGTGTCATTTATGGCTTGTTTGGCACAGCTTAGCTTCACTAGCTAAGCTATTTTCTTTACAAAACAGATCCACCAACAGCTTTTAAATTAAGCTAAGTTATTTTGAGAAATGTTGTTTGGCAAACTAGCTTCATCGCCAACTCTTGAATGGATGACGAAGAACAATTATCCAATATGCCCCTGCATTGAGATAGCATTGATGCTCACATGAATACAAACTACAGACCGACAAGCAGCGCAATGGATGCTCACGTGAGTCTAGATTGGTACATACTAGCTACAGACCAACAGTACAGACCAGAGACCATGTGGAATAACACACTGTCCTTGGTACAAAACTTTGGCTCTAACCATTCAGTATAGACGGTAACTATGACCCTTTGATACTGTACACAGTCGTTCAGGCACTATTGTCACACAATGCATTCAGCAGTTTTCAAAACGAGCGCATCAGCTATACTAGTACCAAAAACAAAACTTGCTGAATAATCGTTTTCTGAAGCTTTTAGAGTAGAGCACAACCAGTTCTTGTTTCGTTGTACCTGAAGCAGTAATACTTCTCCTTTCTCCTTTCTGAATAGATGAACTCCGATGCATCAACATCTGGGTGTACACTAACTCCTGAGCAGCTAAATTCACAAGGGAACAAGTAAAAATAGTGAAACAGTTAGGCGCTAGGAAGTGTATTCGTGATGCTTTTGTTGCGTCAGTTAAAAAGAAGACAGTAACTTGAAATTAATTCTAACACTATGATCTTCTAAATATCTGGCATGCAGCAACAAGTTCACTGATCTATCACATCAAAGTGCCGAAGTCCAAACAATAGAACTGCATACTTTTTTGTTTAGGAAACACCAGTGGTATACAGATAGACTTTTTTGTTTAGGATATTCCAATAGCAAATTTACCCTTCTACTCTGCATAGGTCGCTCAAAGAAAATGCATAGCCCTACCAAAGTCCAAAAGGAAAAGAAAATGCATAGCTCTAGCCGAAATCTGAGGGAAAAATAAAAAGAAAACTAACACCACTAAAAAACCCAAGTTGAACACCATAATAAACAAGCTATACAGATAGCACAACGCATGGAATGAGATCAAGACAAGCTATATAGGTTGCAATTAATAAAAAGTCATGAACTGATGTGCCAATGTAAGTACTGATAACACTACTTATCAGTAAATGAACTGAAAGATATACTACAGGTACAGCAGTTAGTTTTTCAAGTTGCTACCAAACAGAAGATAGTAAATAACAGAAGATTAGCAAGATTATTCTCAAACCGAAGCTTTTGATCAGCAGTAATTTTCAGTAATAGAACTTTACAAGCGCTTTGTTTCAGAAGATTAGCACTACTTTAAAGCCAACTAATAGGCAAGATGGCTATTTCTTTACTTAACAGGCCATGATAGGGCACTAATTTTGAGAAGCTTGAACATGAGATTAATATGCTATCACATATCAATATCAATTGCTATCACATTTAGTTCACAGGCTTATTGACAAGCATCATATATATCAATCAATCAACTTGTAAAGTCCAAAAAAAAGTGATTACCTTGAATCAGTGAGGTCGACAGTGTCCGGTGGGGGCGCAAGAGGAGCCGCTGGAGGCTTTGTGAGCGTGCCCGTCGACCACCATGGCCTCCTCGGCTACCATGACTAGGAGCAGTAGAGCCGTATTTCGACACCGATCATCTTCGAAATCTGTCTCCTCCCTCCAATTAGGACCAAAAAGTGTTGTCGCTGTAGCGTTGAATTGCTGTCAACAAGGATTGTCGATGGTAGACGATGTGCCGGCAGCAGATTACGAGTTGGGCCAACCAGTACTAGCCGGGGAGCGCCCGAGTACGAGTTGGGCGGGCGAAGCCGATGGTAGGCGGGGCGCGCCCGGGCCAACTGCTGGTTAGGCGGGGGGGGGGGGGCAAGATGTCGCGCCTGGCCAGGGCCGTCGTACCAACCAATTCTAGCGAGCCACGCCTAGCCGCCAGCGCCCGCAGCCGAGGGACGCCACGACCCGCGCGCCAGCCACTCGGGAGACGCCATGCCCCCAAGGCCAAGATCCAACGGCCGAGGCGGTGCCGTGACCCACACCGCCCAAGATCCACCGATGGGAGGGGCCTCCATGACCGACACCGGGCCCTCCAACTTGAGCGAGCAGAGCGGAAATGGGAGTCGCCGTTGAACCACCGATGAGATCGTCTTCATGAAGACCCGATCTATCTGCTCCACTCCCGGCCTCGTGCTCGACGAGAGCATACCCATGGCGGCGGCGACGGCGAGTAGAGGGCGGCGGCGAGGACTTCAGGCTCACCCTCCCCCTGCTACGTGGCCACCGGGGCCCACCTCCTCCAGCCGCGCCGCCCGCTAGAGGGATGCCCAGCCCTCACCTTGCTGCTGAGTCGGCCGCGACGACCCGAGGGCGGCGGCGGCGCTTAGCTGGGAGACGACCGCGGGCGAGAGGGTGAAGGGTGGAGTCGGGGTGAATCGATGGCATTCCCTATAATTTCGTGGTAAGTCAGGGGTAATATGGACATTATCAAGGGAGAAAGTTGGAGGAAGCTGGGATTTCCGCGCTTCAGCGAGCAGACGAGGCTGTGTGAGCGTGATTTCAGGGAAGCTATGGGTGAAGCTGCTCACAGAGCTGCGCATTTGGCACAGGGAGCAGAGAAGCTGCTCACAAAGCTACTCACAAAGCTGTGCCAAACAGGCCCTTAGAGACTGTTCGACGAGCTGAGCACGCCACTTCAATTTGTTCCATTGAAACAACGCTGGATGCCTATAAATACGTGGTATGTTTCATCTCTTGGAGGCACACGCACAGACGAACACACACTCAGATCCTCTGTTAACAATCAATCACGATAATATGGCCATTCCAATGCGATCCGTGCTTGAGGCGCCCGGAGTTAAGGGCTTCGACGTCCTCCGCCTCCCGCGCGACGCCGCCGCGACCAACGACAAGGACGCCGTCACCGCGCTTGTCCGCCACATCGTTACGGCGGCGGACGATCGTCCACCGATAATGAGCGCGTTCAACGTGCTCAACCTCGGCAAGGTCACCGAGCTATTCGCGGCGTGGCGGCGTGGGCTCAAGGATGACAACCGGGCGCTGCTCGGAGCCATGGCCGCCCTGGGTTCCGGCTTCGACTGCGCCAGCCCCGCCGAGATGGACGCCGTGCTCGCGCTCGGCGTCACCGCCGACCGCATCATCTACGCTAACCCTTGCAAGCCCGAGTCACACATCCAGTACACCGCCCGCGTCGGCGTCAGCCTCACCATCTTCGACTCGGCCGACGAGCTGGACAAGTTGAGGCGCTTCCACCCCGGCTGCAGGCTTCTGATCCGGCTCAGGGTCCCCGACGCCGCCGGCGACGCCGCCATGCAGGACCTTGGAACCAAGTACGGCGCGCGGCAGGAGGAGGTGGCGCCGCTCCTGCGCGCCGCGCAGAGCGCGGGACTGACCGTCTCGGGCGTCTCGTTCCACGTCGGAACTTCCGTGTCCCGGGTGGGCGTCTACGATGCCGCCGTCGAGGCGGCCCGCGCGGCGTTCGACGTCGCCGCCGAGCTCGGCATGCCGCCCATGCACGTCCTGGACATCGGCGGCGGGTTCACGGCCGACAACGCCGGCTCCACGTTCCAGGACGCGTGCGACGTGATAAACGCCGCGCTGGCGCGCCACTTTGGGGACGACGTCGTGCGTGGCGCCGGCGGCGGCCTCCAGGTGATCGGCGAGCCCGGGCGCTTCTTCGCCGAAACGACCTTCACGCTGGCCGCGCGTATCTTCGGGAAACGCGCGCGGCGGCGGAGCGCGAGTACTGGATTGACGATGGCTTCTACGGCACGCTGTCCTGGATCCACTGCGACAGTTACGTGCCGCGCCCTGTGCCAGTAGTGCCAGCGTCGTCGTGGGGTGGCGCCGCCACCATGGACGGCGACGACGCCGACGACGGCGAGATACGGACACACCCGTCGACCGTGTTCGGTCCCACTCTCGACTCGTTGGACGTGGTGGTTACGGGTTACCAGCTGCCGGAGCTGCACATCGGCGACTGGCTGGTGTTTCACGACGTCGGCGCCTACTCAACCGTGGCCAGCTCGAACTTTAATGGATTCTCCGCGTCGGACATGAAGACCTATATCGTCGCATCCTAGCTCTGTCTAGAACCTTCTTTTCAGAGAAACAGCAATACCTATCGTTTTATCTTGTATTATGTATGTACGTGCCAGCATTGTATCCTTGCATGGAATGCCAGAAATAAAGTGCTAAAGAGTGTTTGTATGGAAACATAGCACTCCACTTCCATCCATATGTAACTGAAGTGTACTCCATCCACTACAGCATGACCCCTTTATACAAGGCATTTAAAAATGCTTTAAAAAATGGTAAAAATGCCTTTAACACTACCGAAAAAAATAGAACGTTCCGTGGGGAATTCTTTCCCGTGAGCTGGATCCAAACGCTCACAAGAAAGGCTCCTTTTTCCCGTGAGCAGGCAAGGCGGCCCACGGGAAAGGCCCAACACACGGGCAAGCACCTTTCCCGTGAGGGCCTCGCTCACGGGAAAGGGCCTTCCTCCCGTGAGGCTCACGGAAAGGACACGCGGCGGGCCGTCCGCACCCCGTCGCCCTTTCGCGTGAACCCTCCATCAAGATCACGGGATAGAATGTCCCGTGAGGAGCCTTTGCCGTGAGCGGTGTGTACGCGCCTCGAAAGGCGCCCCCCCTTGCCGTGAGATGGGTTCCCTGCTCACGGCAAAGGCTGTATGTTTTTAGCCTTAAACTTTTTCTACACTTCCTACACATCGTATGACACTTAACGCTCAATTTTGATGAATTTTTGACTTTATTTGGTATATTTAGATAATTATCCTCTTTTATGGCAAATTTTGAAATGAAGCCAAATTTGAACTACAAGTGATAGAATTTTTGAAAAAAATTAGTACAAAATTTATATTCCTCTTACTCAACACAAAGTAAGTCATTGCATATAAAAATAAAACCAAATCTGAACATATGAAATCATGAATGTTACGCCAGCCTCTTTGTCGAAGTCGTAGGTCGGGGAACTTTTCGCGCAAAATTTGCGTGCTTTGGCGGGCCGGCGGAATTGAACGGTGACCTTTACCGTGTGTCCGATAAAAACGGTCTTTGTCGTGTGCTTGATAAAAAGCACACGGCAAAGGCTCAATTTCCGCTAGTGATATCTTCAAACATATCCCTTAGGGGTTCATCTACCCTCTCCCTCATCCACTCCTTCGACATCTGTGAGCATGCACACATAGGGACCATATATACACATGTGTATATATATAAGAATGTTCTCTTAATATATATGTGATGTATACACAAATGTTCTCTTAGTATACATGTGATGTTCTAGAGTGTATCTAGGAATGTTCTTGGCTTTTTTTAATACTATTTTATCATGAAATAAATGTTCATTAAATTATTTTGTCAAAGTATATACATGTGGGGTCTTGTTTCGAAGGATTTATTGTATGGAACACGTTGGCGAAATCGGTTTTTTGTTTGAGTATTTATTTTAGGAGATATGACTCTTTTCTAACGTGCAAACCCATGGAATATGCTGCTGTCAGTTGAAGCAAATGCCTAGTCGGCTTGTGCAGCGGTGCCGAGCACCCCTGGCCATTGCAGGAAGATGCAGGCGGCCTGTTCTACTCTATGGGCTTTGCAGGTTCGGCTGCTTAGGCCCGTATCAATTGAAGAAAGAAGGCCACATATGTCCACAAGGGCTTTTTTTTTGGCAGGCGGGCCGAGCAGGTTGGCAGGCCGGCCCGCACCTGCTTGCATTCCTAATTTCGTCGTTGCATTGGAGCTAGTGAAATCCTAGTTAGCAGTATGGCTACCTAGCACTAGCAGGTGTACTGGTACTTGCTGCAAAGCTTCTGCTGAGAGAGAGCTCACTGTTCTCTTGCATCATATTGTGTGCCGCCTGCCACATGGACGAATATCTGCTTAATCGGAGATCCAGAGTAAACGCCATGAACCTCTCTTAATTAGCAGTTGCTACATCATCTGACGATCGGATCAAATGTAAAAAAGTTCAGTTGGGCACAATGATCCATGGTTATATATGCACACCTGAAGCATGTACGTACGTACGTCCAAATGGCTCTACGTCGATGTGGATATATCGAATGTACCTAAAGTTGAGTCATCGAACCGTGACTTAGTGCGCGCGACGGTTGAGTTATCAGACACGTACTTTAGCTAATTTCGCCTCCACTGCGGTAGATTATCTTTGTGCCTACTAATTTCGTCTCCATGCCTGTAGTTTAGCTACGTCGTCGTCGTTCCATTCTGGCCATGCATCACCGTCAGTACGTACATACGTGCGTACGTTCTCCCACATGGAAACACCAACGTACGTCGTCGTCTTTATTTGTCGTGACAATGCAAACACCTACGTTTGCTAGATAACTAACCGCGTTGATTTAATGCACACACGATCGATCATCGGGTCAGAAACATCAGGTGATGTGAGACTAGTGGGGGTGCCATATATCATCACGGCATATATATTATTACATGAACGCACTAGCCAAGCCAAGACACGAGATCATATCGAGTGGTGGTTGGTGCTCCAAACTTGTCTCTGTCGGGGGATGTCATGTTGCTGGCCCCACCTACTACTCGATCTCCTCGATTTCTCCTCGATTTGTAAAGGCCCGGTGTAATACGTTAAAATCAATACAATTTCCTTCTCAAAAAAAAAAAAAAAAAAGGCTACCACACTGGACTTTTAATTTGTGGAAACCCAGATATATTATTCTTGACAAGATTGTAATAGTACGTACGACTGGTTGCGTCCAGGCAGCATGAGGGCATCGGAAGACACCATTTTGGTGGATATAAGCACTTGCGTGGTCCGCGCATTTTTTCCTTCATTCATTCACGTCGCCATCATTCAATCTCGATCGGTCGTCCGTGGGCTTTTCACGCTGCAGTCGAGTAGACTTTTGAGGATCAAGTCGTTGAATGCTAGCCAGACACCTACCCCACCTAGCTGCAAAACTAACAAATCTGCATCCAATGCAGTGGTTTTGGTAGTCTAATTTCCACATGGACTGCTGTAGCCGCAACTTAGATTCGCTTTAGGTTGGTGCTCTCCGCATTGGATGCTAGCTACCTTGCCGAAACGGGGTGCTGCCAAGCACGATTGTGTACTCAAGAGCACAAGCTGCGATCCATTCATATTACAGATAGCTTTATAATACAATAATTGAATTACACATAGCTTCATAATATACTAATTAAATGCTAAAGAACCAACATTGGTATATATCACATCGCCGCAACATTAGGACATCGTGCTGGTCATCCCAGTCCCTTCACATTCATAATTAAGGACTTGAACAGGCACACATACAGAGGCATACGGTAGGACCTTGGAATGGTGTTGCCCCAGCGTGAAGCATACGGTAGGCAGACTTGGCCGTGTAGTTACCATCTGGAGTCCATCTCCATACTGTCTTATCTGAATGATCATTTAGCTGAAAGTCCCTCAGTGTGTTCCAAAGGAATAGATACTCAGCGATTGTGTCAGCTGACATACCGCCTGAAATGCGCCTTGTCGGCTCAGTCAAACAGTCCGTCCATCGTGTACAGTCAGGATGCGCCGCGTTCGATGTCACCAGCTACGCAAGGCAAGGTGCGATATCGGCTGCCGATTTGCCGTCGATCCACCAATCTTCCCAAAAGAGCATCCGGCATCCATCACCAACCACGGTGAATGTTGAGGCCCTGAAGAAGGCCTGCTGCTTTGGCGTTGTGGCAATAGGTAGCTGGCTCCATGCTAGATCGCGGTCAATTTTTTGTAGCCACAATGATTTTATTTGAAGAGCGAATCTGGTGAGCTTCAAGTCGCTAATGCCTAGACCTCCAAGGTCAGTGGGTCTACATACTGTCGGCCAGGAGACCATACACTTCCCCATAATAGATGCGTCGGAAGCAGCCCAGGAAAAAATAACTGCAAACAAAGTTGCACTTTACCGGTGGTAATTTCACTGTAGTTTGTTCTTGAAAATATTTGCTTCTTTATTTAGGAATGATAAGCATATGTGATCAGAGGAAAAGTGAAATTTTAGAATTTGACATGTTTTGCGTGTCGTGCAGTCACACGCGGATGGACACAAAGATATCATCCATATACTCGAGCTGTTGGCTGAGTGTTCCTTAATTATTGTCCTCTCTCACCGAGATATCCATCGACAAAAGCTTGACAAGTACGACTGTAGGTCCCGACTGAGAATTCCTTGGAGCGCATGTACGTTGATGGCCCTGTTTCTAAATAACCCAGCATATATATGTAGCCTTGAAAATAGGAGCCACTCGAGAATAGGGGCGGCGGCGGCGCCAGGGCGTGCCTGCCTCCTGCACTCCCCAACTTCGCGTCGGGGCAGAGGTCCGCCGTCGCCTCTCCCATGCGTGGATCCGGCTCGTCGGTGCCTCTGCGCCGCCCCCGCCGCGCCTCCACACACCGATAGCCCACAACAGCTCCAGCCCAGCACGCTCGGTGGCGGTGGGCGACACCGGTGGCGGCTGCTCCTCTCTCTACTTCTCCCCAAGCCCTCTCGCGGACGCCCTCGAGCCCCACACCGGCGGATCAGCTGCGGCGGCAATCCCCAACCACCGGTGCCGCCGACTTGACGAATGACGAACCCTAGAATGAGGAGTTATTGAAAAAAAAAAAAAAATCCAAATAACTACAGTAGTTGTATTATCCACACTAACTATACTAGGCAAAACAATATTTTTGTTGTTAATGGAGTTACCATTTTACCCTTGACCAAAAAGAATTACGAGAATGCAATTAACGCATGGCCTTAATCCAAATTTGTGGAGGCAATGGAAGGCAATTTTTGCTCAGATGGCCCACCGTCATACACACATAGATTGCCTCTCGTTGCCTCCACCCCATTGCCTGTCATTGCCTGCTACCTTCATTGCCGTCGGATCGTCCGGTCTCGGTCGATGTGAGCCACTGAATTTTTCCCTAATTATTGGAAAATTTTTTGTATTTATCACATAAATTAAGTATCATTGGATAGATATTTGAATCTAGTTTGTTAATAAATTTATTTGAAGATACAAATATTGTATGTATTTTGTATAAATTAAGTTAAACTTGTGGCACATAAACTAAAAATGACGAACATTTTGAGACCGAGGGAGTATAGTCCATTCAGTTAATGGTGTTGACCTAGCAAACATATAGCCCATGTACATAATGGGCATCAGAAGGCCTCACTCCAGTCTATGCAACCATTGAAAAAGTGTTCACTGATGTTGACTAGCAAATTAAGGCTCCTCTACAGTCTAGATTTCGGCCATGTCGTTGCACGTTATGGTGACTGGAATATGGGCCCACTCATTTATGTTCCACACCTCTTGGACATCCGATAATAATTCTTTAAGCATATGGGTATAGAGATAAACATCTAAATGGCCGATGAAAACTTCTTGAAATTGGAACTAAATACAGTTAGGCCATAGATAAAGGTGGTTTCTCTACTAATGATGCTTGTGGAAAGAAAAAATGTACCAAGAAGTTTTCATCAAGCATATATTCGTGCCATGATGAGCACATAACAATTTCGTTGTGAGATTATCCGATCGATGGTGATTTAAATAACAGCGGCTTGCTAAATTCGCCACATTTTGATTTCTCAATTATATGGCTGTTCTAAGCTTGGCTGCCAAGCAAAACAAGTGCTAAAGCTCTCCTAGCACGTATAGCTACGATGGATTTGGTTCGACACCCCTTTTGCCTGATAAAATATATGTACCCTGTACTGGGAACGATATCTACATCTCAACCATTGCGTGTAGGAATCAGTACGTGCTGCTATGGATAGAAACATCTCTAATCATCTGTTGTTCCTCCGGTCCGAGCTAACCGCACAGATGAGGAAAATTGAATTGAAGGTATAGTCGGTGATTCGATCTTGCATCAGCTTGATCTTTTCAGCTGGTAGGTTTTTTTTACTAGGAACGAATTCGGTTATGCATGCTTTGTATAGATATCGTTGTCATAAAGCAGCAGGATGATCTATGCATCCTATATTTTTTTTCAGACTAACTCACTTGTATATTTATAGTAAAATAAAATAAGCCTTACTTTTCTTACAGAGAATATTAATTTAAGAAATTTGAGTAAGTTTTTTTTTTAAAAAACAAGGAGTAAGCCAGTGGTGCACTAGTGATAATGGAGCAAATTTTGGCCCAAGATTATGAGATCCACTGTAAAAAACTGAAATGTTTCAGAACATGAGAAGACGCAAGCAAGTCGGTAGCTCACTTAAGCAGAATAGTGCGGTGTAGCATGAAGGACAGCTAGCCAGTACACAAGTTGTAAATCAAAGAGTTGAACAGTAGCATATATATGTATCCGATGTGTGTAGTGATGAAAGAGAAGTGCATGAGAGCAACGAGCCGTCCATGCATATAGGCTAGCCACCGTCCCTTGCTCATTTCCTGTTAAGCTACATACTTATCTGCTAAGTTACCTCCAGCTAAGGCTAGTTAAATTAGCTCGTGGATCCAATTCGATGTAGCTTGACCATTGGAGCAAAACGACGGGCGATGTACGTGACGATGGTTGTTACTTAGAGCAAGAAACAAGAAAACGGGGCATACGTCGGCGTTAATGGTTATATCTTTGTGCCTACTACAAGACTTACTGCCCGCGACGGTTGAGTCATCTAAAACTTTTGCAAATTAATTTCTCCACTGCGGTAGATTATCATGCATTGTGCCCAACAACACAGCTAGATCTGTTGGCAGCCGTGGCCTCCATTAGGTTGGCTTTGAATGAACTCCGCTAGAACTGGCAACCATCACTACAGGAGACGGCGTCCTTTGCCGAAAGCGGCGCCGCCGCACTCGGCAAATGCTTAGAAGCACTTCGGCGAAGGCTTCGCCGAGTGCCACACTCGGCGACCCGCACTCGGGCGAAGATTTACTCGGGCGAAGCCATCTTCGCCGAGTGCCAAAGTACTGCGGTCGGCGAAGAGTTCGCCGAGTGTCGTGTCGCGACTTTCGGCGAACCCGGCGTCGACCGTTATATGGAAGGGCTTTGCGAGTGCCAAACGTCCCGCACTCGGCAAAGATTTGAATATTTTAAATCTTTGCCGAGTGCCGATGTTGGCACTCGGCAAATTATTTATTTTACGAAAAAACAAATAGACTTTGCCGAGTGCTGTACAGGGAGGCACTCGGCAAAGTTATGGTCATTTTGCCGAGTGCCACCTTTTGCACTCGGCAAACCTGCCATTTTTCCTCGGGTTACCCGGCTTTGCCGAGTCTTTGCGCACTCGGCAAAGCTGGGAATTTCATTTTTTTTTGTTGTTTCTATTGCTTGTTGCTGCAAATCAACATATACATATACCATAAACATTCATATATACATCATAAACCACATAGATCACCGATTCACATATATAATCCACATATCTCACAAATTCACATATATAATCCACAAATACCACAAATTCACATATATAATCCACAAATACCACAAAATCCAACATGTCCAACAACCAAACCGAATCTAACATGTCCAACATCGAAACGAGATCCGTCCACAAAGGCAACATATCCAACATCTAAAATAAATCCATCACCACCACCTCAACTTGACGGCCCCGAACCGTGGCCTCCCCAGTGCGAAGAGCCCTCACCTTGCCCCGGATACCACCCGTGCTGCGGGCGCCGATCGGGAACGCCCACCCGCCTGTGGAGGGGCGTGTGGAAGCCGTAGTGTGGGCTGCCTAGCGCGCCGGAGGAGGAACGCCACCGCCACGTGTCTTGTCTTGCCGGGCCGACCGGATAGGCCGGATGGGGTGGAGAAGGGCCACCGGAGGAGTCGGGTTCGAACCCGTCGACCGTGGCTGCACAAGTGTGAGGCGATCTCATTAGTACCGCAGTGAGCCGCACATGCCAAATAAATGAACAACAACATATACTCACCGGAGTCCGTTCACGAGGAGGAACGGGAAACGGGGTGGAGCGAACACGCGAGGGGAGGCAACGGAGGCGGTCGGACCCGGGATCCGGAGGCTCTCCGGAAGTAGCTCGCCACGTCCCGCAACGGGGCGCACCGAGTGTTGCGTGATTGCCTCCAACTCCCGCCGATGGGCCTCTCGCACGGGCCGCCCGCCTGGCGCAAACTCTTCCGCTGGGCGCTGCACGGCCTCCGGCTCGCCATCCGGACCTGCAATATTACAACCGTAACATTGAAACAATGCATAGGTAGCGAAAATGTGTAAAACCAGTGAACGACCGATGAAACCGAAGTTACCCGCATCGTCGCATGGAGCTCGGCTTGCCGAGGTGCTATGGGGATGTCGGTGGAGGTCGTGCTCCTTGAGCGAATCACCCTCGGCCTCCCAACGAGGACGGGTCGATCGCGCCGTTGGCCATCCGAGAACCGGCCGTCTTTGCTTCCCTCCTCCCAACCTCATCACCGTGTGCGTGTCCGGGGCGCGGTGGTCGGATCGAAGTCCTCCCCATAGCGCCGCTTGGCCGCCTCGGCGTCTTGGGTAAGCTTGGGGTAGACGCCGGGCGTTGCTTTGTGCGCCTCGGGCCCCTTCGCCGGGGTCGTAGACGTTGGCCGGGTCGGTCGCCCTGCCGCTGTGAGTCAAGGCCCACCCCGCGTGCTCGTTGACCTCCCGGTTTCCATGCGAAGGCGACCGCGAGGAGAACACGAGAGATGGTTAGAAGTGAAGAGATTTGAGCGCTTGAATAAAAATATCAACACAATCGTACCCATCTATCCATATACACCGGGAGGGGCACGCCGCCTAGGTGGTGTGGAGCGCCTTGCATCTCGGGCGACACCTCCGACGGAGTCTCTTGTACTCGTGACGCCTCGTCGAAGAGCCACTTGTCCACAATGGCCTCCCGGCCAGTCCTTGTACTTGCCGCACCACTCCCATTACATCCGCATGACATAGCGGAGAGGATTAATGGAAGTCTGCTTATTTTTTTATTGAAGAAATCTGAATAAATGCGTTCTACGAACCTGGATGTACTTGCTCCCCCGGTGAGGTCGGTCTCCCTCTCGAGCATCATCTCCCTTGCTTCGTTCTTCTTCACCACCTTGCCAAGCACGTCGGTGTTGTAGGAGGTGATGCGGTAAACACGCGCCTCGTGGTACAGGTCCTTGAGTCGTTCTCGGCCGGACCACCTCGTCCCCGCACTCTAGCGGCCTCCTCCTCCTTCCCCCCCTCGCACGTGAAGTAGTTACGCATACGTAAAAACATGTATCATTCAATTATTTAAGAAACATAGTATTCAAACAACGTGAAGTAATCCCGCATACACACTCACCCAAAAGTCCGTCTTGATCTTCCCCGGCAAGTCTGCCCCTCGTTCACGCCGCCGCGAAGTGGTCCCGTCCGGGGAACCTCCCTCACGTTGTTCCCGAGGTCCACCGTGCCGGGGTAGTTCTCTCTAATCAGCGGGCTCTGGATGCCATTGATATGGCGCGCCTTTGCCCCTCCGCTTACAATCTTCCGATTCTTGCCGCGAGGCATTAAGACAAATTGTTAGTTTGAAGTTCGATTTTCAACATGTCATATGAAGAAGTAGTGAAAATATCAATGGCTACTTACTTTTCACCGTTGGGTCGAATCACGGGCGGCGGTGAAAAGGGATCGGCCCTCGTGGGAGGCTCGAGGCCCCGCCGCCCGTAGACCTTGGCGGCACTCGAGGAGGACGTGTGGACAGTGTCTCTTCGCACCGAGTCCGAGTCCGAGCGGTGTGGCCCGACGAGGGCTGGCCCGACGACGGCCCCGGCCGCCCGACGCTGGCCCCCGGCCGGGTCCGACGACGACACAAAGTCAAGCCTCCTCGTGGACGGACGACGTCGGCCGCGCCTCGACGCCTCCACCGTCGAGTCTTTGCTCGTCGGCCTCCTCCTCGTCGGCCTCCTCCTCGTCGGCCTGGGAGAGGGTGAGGGGGGGTCTCGCGTAGCGGATCGACCCCCGTCGACGTTGCCGCCTTCCGCCCGCATTTTGTCGAGTCCCCGCAAAACAAATAGTAAACCAATTAGTATTGCAAAATGAACGAAATATAATTGAAAGGTAACAATAATAACAAAATAGTATTACATGATTTAGAAATTATCTCCACGAATGCCTAAGGCTGGGATGTAGTCATCACTATCGCTACCACTATTGTAATCATCAATGTCATCACCCTCATCATCTGTATCGTCCTCAGCAAGTGCATCGCCCTCCACAGCTCCTTCGCGCACCAGCCTCCATCGTTCAAGAATTTGCAGGTCCTTAGCATCCTGCACCTCATCACCCTCGTCCTCATCGATGGCGTTGTCTACTTCCATGCCCATCAGCGAAAGAATGTCTATCTCCAAACGTCCTTCTAGCCCCTCAGGTTGATAGAACTCTTGAGTGTTTGGGTCAGGGTTGTAATCATCATCGTTCGGAACAGGCGCTTTACCGTGCGGCGATACCTGCTGCACAAGGTACCAACCCGCAAGGTCCGCGTGTTTTTGGCACGCCCATGGGAGGTAATAAACTTGTGTGGCGTGTATATTAGCCACAATATAGACATCCTCTCCTCCATATACGGAATCCTGTCGAATTTCGACTTGCCCAATCGTAGGGTCCACTTTCGTGTCATCGGGATCGAACCAATGGCATTTGAATACCACTAGCTTGAGCTCTTTAGGACCCCCGAAGTTGAGCTCATATATTTCTTCGACTATGCCGTAATAGTCCTTCTTATCCAAGCCGGGCGTACGAACTCCGGTGCACGTTGTTTTCGGTTGGGCCGACTCTCCTCGTAGCTTCTCGTGGCGAAACCGATAGCCATTCACATCATAAACGGTGAACGAGTTGACCCTACGGGGAAGCCATTGCCCACTGTTTTAAATCTTCGCACATATCGGCATCTATGCGGGCCTGCAAGGTCGGGCCACATAGATCGTTACATTATATGTTACTAGGACCAAAGTGGAATATCAAAGCCGAACGAGGTTAGTTGGATGGTACCTTTGAGAGCGAGAACCGGGAAATAAAATCGGGTTTCCCATTTTTTAGAAGATTGTCTTCTTGTTGCAAGGTAGGAGCCCCATTCCCTCTCGGTGTTGACCAATAAATTCCACGAAAAACAAGGCTAGAGGTTTAGGGTCGATAGGTGGAGGCCGGAGGTGTGGAACAAGCTCATTGAGAACTTATCTGGCGATAAGGAGCGCTTTCGTTTCGTCAGGTTCAACAAAACATAGAGCATGATAGTGCGCCACTCATCAAAGGACAAGTGCTTGTGGGTAGGCTGCGCTTCCTCTTCCGACTTGCCCTCTGAAAAGGCTAAGGTTCGATGAACTCTCCTCGGCGTTGTAACGAGGGGTAGGATTGTGGGCGCTCGGAAGTTTCTCGGTATAGTGCGCTGTGTGAAGGTCGACACCTCCTCCGCAATGTATGCCTCTCGCCACGGAAGGCTCAATTCGGCTTTATTCCCCATTTTTCTCCGAAGTACCTTGAGAGCCCTCTCAATTGGATAGCACCAACGAACTGCACGGCCCCCCCCAACCGTGCCTCGGGCGGTGCAAAATCAGGTGTTGCATGGACAGAAGAAGCCCGGTGGAAATATCATCTCTAACTTGCGGATCAACGCAGGTGCAAAGACGCTCCGGATCGGCAATCGCATCCCGAGATAACTCCTTAACACAAAGCCGGGCGGAAGAAAAAGCTCAACTCTGCCAGGGGCCGCGCCACACTGGTTCGGGAGGTATCCCCGAGTCATCGCAGAAGGATCCGCTCAATCCATATGTGGAAGTCATGACTCTTCATCCCCGGGACTTTCATAGTTTGCAAGTTCACTCCCCTACTCGGTTCGCCGCATACCCATCGAGGAACGATAACGTCTTCATCCATTTGTAGCACTTCCTTCCTATCGGCCCTTTTGATGATGTAGTCGGCCGGGCCCTTTTTCCATCTCCTCCCGGGGCTAGGGGTCTCTATCACTAGCTTTGGTCTATCGCACAAAGATCTCTATGTCAAGTCTAGCTTTAACGTTGTCCTTTGACTTCGAAGGTCCATGGATGTTGCGAAGAGTGCCTCGTAGATATTCTTTTTACGTGTGCATTACATCGATGTTGTGTGGAAGAAGAAGATCCTTGTAGTAGGGGAGATTAGTCAAGCCCGATATATAAGTCCACATGTGTGTCCGACCATATCCAACAAAGTGTGACCTTCGAAGTCGGATAGGCGTGGCGTCGGATAGCTAAAACCGGACATCTCCACACTTCATCATGTGATGAAGTGTGGAGATGTCTGGTTTTAGCCATCCGACGTCACAACTTGCTTGAAACTTTTTCAAATTTTTTCCACAGCCTCCCCATGAGATGACAAGAGACCACGCCAAGTTTAAGTGAATTTTAAACTTCGTTTGGAATTTATAGATTTTAAAAACACCTTTCCCAAGACGTGACTCGTCATGTTCCGGCACATAAATGTTCGAAATTTCAGGCGAGTCCCCTGGATTTAGCCTAAACATATGCCAAACATGGTGAATAACATTTTTTGAATGAACACAGTCCATTATTTCATGTACCTGCAGTTCAAATTTGGAGTCGTCAAGAAAATGCAAGAAAATAAAAATAATTCATGAAATATAGCAAAACAGCGTGAAATTCTCCCAAATTGTGAATATGACATGTAATTAGGGTACTAATGGCACACAAAAAAATATGGGACGAAAAATAAAAAAAAAATTAACGGTTTGCCGAAAAGCCAAGCTTCGGGCACTCGGCAAAGCGCGTCGCGTTGCCGAGTGCCTAACGTGAGACACTCGGCAAAGGTGACGGAGAGCGCGCGTCCGTTTGGTCCTGTTATCCTTCGCCGAGTGTATTATTTTGCCGACGGCGGGCACTCGGCAAAAGTATTATTTTCCGAGTGCTGTGCCGCCCGACGGCTAGGCACTCGGTAAAAGACGGTTTTGCCGAGTGCTGAGATTGGCACTTCGGCAAAGGTGTTCGTTGCGAGTGCGCCGGATTTTGCCACTTTCGGCGAACCTCTTCGCACTCGGCAAAGACGCGGTTTCCTGTAGTGCATGCACTATCAGCTTATGCATGTGATCATCGATCAAAACAGAAAAAGGCCCGGCCGACCAAAGCTTTAGCTTTTCCATCAATTCGTGACAACTGGTGGTCGATCGGTGCGGATGTACTTGTGACGGATTATTCCTCGATCTCTAGGTACATAGCCGTACGTCGTTCCCATGGAAACACTAACCTCGTTGATTTAATGCACACACGAACGATCAACGGGTCAGGTGACGGAATGTGGGAAATTCGATGTCGTGCATGCATGCTCTTTTAAATACAGAATTAAATAATTTGATCCTCACTGAAGGTTAGATGGAGGGACTATGTACCTGTTCCTTTGGACAATAGAGAAATCATAGTTAACTGTAATGTAATGTTCAGAACAGTGTAAGCGAGTGTTATTGTCATTCTCATTAAAAAGGCATTTATCATTTCTGAAACTGTAAACATGATCGGCTAATATGGAAATGATGGCTATAAAAATAGATGTGGGTATAAAAGGAATTTAAACCAATGGTTTCTGTTAGATGTACTGGGTGAAGGACTGCATGATTGAAAGAGCATTGCTATGTCAACACATGGATATGACAGGTTGATCATTAAAAAAATTAGAACAGGTACAAAGAGACTTGGTTAATAGAATGTATTTTAAAATGAACAACGTAAGGGTAGTCAATTAGGAATAGGTATGTAAAAACTTGGTTGCCAGCTTGAAAGCATATACTGATCCGGGCAGCCAACTGGGAGTAGAAATTATGGACTATAGGTTTACCTCTGAAACAGTTGGTAAAAGAATTCCACATACAAGGAAGCTGGTATCCTTGCCATCGAAGGCACTCCCAATTTGTAAGAATTCTGTAACAAATATGTCAATTATCATATATTAATCACTGCGTCTTCAACACCGGTATGGAAATTATTTCCTTGCAAGCAATTCAGGAACTGTTGCTATAAATGGGAATTCGATGGATAAGAACAGATAATGAGGAAGAACATAGCCTCAAAAGATAATAACAATGTGTAGCATTGCGTTATCCCTGATTCAGGTTACAGTAAAATCTTTTCGAATCATTGTACTAAGAACTGTCAGCTAGCATATATTGCAATAGTATGGAGGCCATGGCACCATTCCTACCTTTGCTAAATAGCCCTCAGATTTGCATTTTTTTCATTTTCATCATAAGCTAAATGCAGTGGGCTCCATCGCTGGCACCAGAGCACATTCCAAGGGCTCCAAAAAGAAGGCTAAGAGTTTTTGCAAGAGAGAAAGAGAGATCAATCCAAGTCCAGAT
This sequence comes from Hyparrhenia diplandra, assembly GCA_015847255.1. Classification (NCBI taxonomy): domain Eukaryota; kingdom Viridiplantae; phylum Streptophyta; class Magnoliopsida; order Poales; family Poaceae; genus Hyparrhenia; species Hyparrhenia diplandra. Next base: position 426,351 of record JADLZK010006274.1, on the reverse strand, counting down.
GGATTTTCATTTGCAGTGCCAACAGATGGATGCAGGAAAAGATGAAGAGGAGAAGGCGCGAAGCCTGCCACATTTTATGAGAATGGTGAATTGTGTATGTGACGGACAGGCCAAGCTTGTACGAAAAGGGGCTACCCGTGAAGCCTGCCATGTATAGATTCGGGCCTCCAGCATGGTTGGACACCCAAGACGAAGGAGCCGACACCGCATTAGCCATTGAAGGGAGCTCCAACCTTGGAAAGCAAAGGGGCTACCCGTGAAGCTAAAATCTGATCCGGGTCATCGCCATCCATCGGGCAAATGTAAAAATCCTAAATATTTACCACAAAAACACAGTAGCATGATAGCAGGATTAAGACTTATCTTCGCCGTGTTCTGGAACGGCGCCGGCGGTGTGGCCGTGCTGCGCAGAGGTCGCAGGTCGGTTGGGGGGGGGCCACATGAGGGGCCACATGAGAGGAGTATTGGTCGTCGGTCGTAGGTGGGTCCCTGGCTGCGGAGGCCTCAGGAACGCCCGATAGGGCGGCGGCAGAGGCGACCTTCCTCCTCCTCGACGGGCCCCCTTGCGCTGAGCAGCTAGGCGACGACGTGGAGGCTGGCACACCGGGGCGCGGAGGCGGTGGACATGGCCGATGAGGGGCGGCCACCGTCGAGGAGACACACACATGGCGCCGCGCCCGTTCCGGCGACCGCTTCTAGGGGCCAGTAGCAGCTGGAGCCACAGCGGGGACAAGCCCTACCGCCGACCGAGGGTTAGGGTGCCGGTCGGCGGCCACGTGCTGGAACATAGCCGTGGTGGTAGATTGAGACGGAGGGATCAGAGGGAGAGGGGAGGAGCACTAGCCGATCCGCCGCCGCGCTGAGGCTGGATTTGGAGGAGGCGGAGGCAGCGACAAGAGTGTCGCCATCGGGAGAGAGATCGAAAGGACAAGAGAAGTTTGTCGTGTTTTTTTTTTTTTTTTTTTTTTTTTTTTGCCCAGGCGCCACACGAGGGAGAGTGCTTATTATATATGGACTCACCATGGGCCCCAGCTTCCGACGTGGCATATCTAGAAATGGAGGGAGGTTCAGCACAATGTAGAGGTTAATTCAACAGAACGCTTTGTATGGTATTAGTGGAGTCGGCCACTAGGGAGTGGGGAGAGGCCAGCAAAAGTAACAACACGACACAAGTAAAGTGGCTATACAAAAGTTTTAGGAACCGATCCCCAGAATTGTTCCATTCGGTGAGCAATGAATTGACTGATGATGTTGCTTTTACTGTACTACACAGTAATCTTCAACCTCCCTCATCAGTTCCTCGACTTTTCTGTCACTTTGCTTGAATTGCATCATTAACAAGAGTGAAAAGACGCATCAGTTGGTTCGCCGTGCGCGCCTATATATAGCCAGTACAGCTGCCATACGGGTCTCCTCCAGAAATGGACGTGAGAGAGCTCACCAGCACCGTGCAATCTCTCCGGAAGTCAAAGTCTAGTACGCCATGTTAAAAAAAAAAAGTCTACTACGCCCTTCTTAATTGGGCACCAGCCCCTGTTTAGTTAATTAAAAGTGAACCTAAATAGTATTACAGTACCCATCATATCGAATCTCTTAACGTATTAATAGACCATTAAATGTAGATAAACAAAAAAAAACTATTATCACAGTTTGAGCAGAGAATGCGAGACGAATCTTTTGAGCCTAATTAGTACATGGTGACACAATAATTACCAAATACATACGAAAAGTGTTACAGTAACCGAACCCAAAATATTTACCAACTAAACATTGTTTCTGGGGTGGTTGGAGAGGCTGATTCGAATCAACGAACAGGCTCATGGCCTATTTAGTAAATTGTCTTTACAGAAGACAAAAGAAATTTAGAATTACATACCGTTAGCAGTACAATTCAATGTTACTTATATAAACTGTAGCAACTAATGCTTATGTCTTCTTAAATTTTATCCCGCACGGGTTGATGGACTAGTAATAATAACGACAAGTATATAATAGAAGAATATGACTTCCACTATCTGTCTTTTTCAGCCTATCACATCCTGCCGGTTGCTCGACATCGATGGGTTACTATTGGATTTGGATCGTTCGCTTTTCAGTTGGGCGTGCGCTTTTCAGTTGCGTTGGTGACGTACGGATACGCTAGGCTGGCCAAGATTAAGGATGCATGACCTCAACTCAACTATATACAGTGGTGCAAATTAAGTGATAGAAGAAAAGTACCGAAGCAGATTGGCTTTTAATTACACCTACGTACACGCCCTTAATTTCTGTAATGCAAAATGAGAGAACCAAACTTTTTGGCAAAGTGGTCTTCCTCAATTTGTGCAAGAGGGTCGAGGCTGGTCGATCGTTGAAAATGACAGCCAGACACGTACGTGCTACCTGCTACACCAATGCTTTTACGTTCTCCATGGAAACACGTCTTTATTTGTCGTGACAATATATGCAAACACGTACGTACGGTTCTTTGAAATACGTGTCCACGCTAGGGAAAATTATATATAATAAGCACACAGAAAATTAATGTTAGTAGCCTGAAAGTGATTTGTGATACTACTGAAATTAAATGGAAAAGTGCGTAGTAGCTGGAGTGTTAGATATGCTAGATCGAGGAGTCCAGGTACGATCAGAGTCTAGATAGCAAAGCATCTCGCCGTTGTCATCTCGCTCGACACGAGGCGCTTCTCTTCCGTGAAGCGAGCGGACGACAGTCCTCTGCACGTCCCTTTCTTGATTTTCTGTGTTCGGCTCACCTCTGTAGTATAGGCACTTTTCACTCACTAGTCACTAGCTACTAGATTTTTTTTTTGAAGCTAAATATAGTATTTAGCTCTTGTACTAATTAAATACTACTAGATTAGAGAGAGGCGAGCTTGATTCTGCTTCATATATACCTGCTCATCACCGTTCCTACTTTCCCATCTACTCCCTTGCTTGGTCGATCGTTCACACAGAGAGAGTTGACAGGTCTCAATAATTCTCACGAAATAAAGGATGCACGGACATCCATCATGCCGTTTTCGGAAGGTACGTCGTTAGTCCATTTTGAATTGCTTTAATTTGAGTGGTCGGTTGTTGGTGACTGTCGGCCACACCTGCCTGTGTGGTCGTTTTAAATCCTAAAGAACGTGATGCACTACTGTTCTGCTCCCATGACAAGTTCTTTAGGTCTTTTTAAATCCTAAAGAACGTGATGCAAATCCAAGACAACACACGCTAGCTGCTGCCTGGCCTCAGCCTCACGATCCTATAGTTGAATTGCTTTAATGTTGGGACGGATTGATTGACACACCCTGTCGCTTTCACCTTTTCTTCTCTCTCCCGCTGTGCCATTGCAAACATCACGATCGTAACACGCCGGTCCATCACGTCCCTTTCTCGATCTTCTGTGTTCGCAGCTCACCTCTTTGTTGTATATAGACACTAAGCATCACGTCTGTATTATAGGCACTTTTCAGTCACTAACACTACTAGATTTTTTTTTTCAAGGTAAATACTACTAGATTAGTATTTAGCGTGTCCAGATGCAGCACACGCAAGCCAGAACTTTCTGTCCATCTCTTCTATTGTAAGTGTAAGCATGCGTGAAGTTATAGGGGTTTCCGCCGATTTATTCCTTCATTTCATTTAATGCTAGGATCAAGAGTACAAACCAAGCCAAATTTAGGGTTTGGCTTCCATGATTTCAAGTCAACAAAATGATTACAAAGACTCCTAGCACAGGTGATGACGTGCATGCACAATCACCAAATGTGCCTCCTTTGCTTCACAATTCTTTGAAGGTGACACATTGTCTCAATTGCGCTGCTAGTTTGAAGCTAGAGGCCAAACGTAGCATTCATGTGATTTTATTCATGATAGCCTTATCATTATTGGTTTCCCGTTACCCTATTAACATTTTTGTTTCTTTCAAGACATGTCTACTAAGCTCCTGAATTTACAGGCAGAATTCAAATTTGGCGTAGGATGTAACATTTTCATCATTTCGTTGTGGGGTTCTACCATATATCGTCACTTTGCTCTATCCTTCAGATCATGCTATGCAAACTCACCTTGTAGCTTTTAACAAATCATCTTCTGGGGGTCGTGACCGTTGGGGTGCCCCCGGCGGACGCCCCCTCCCGCTCCCGCCGCCCGGCCGCCTCCCCGCGCCCGGCGGCCCCGCCCCTCCACCTCCCGGCCCCCTCGCTCCCCTCCCGGCCCTGCCCAACCTGTGCCGCTGCTCCTCGTTTTCTCCCCCCCCCGTCGGCCGGCGATGCGATCGTCGGTGCGCGGCCGCCCGACGCCGTCTTACGCGCGACGCCGCCCAGCGCGCGCCGCGGCACGCCGTCGTCGCAGCGCCCCTTGCCGCGTCCGGCTCGGGTTATGCCGCCGCATCGCCGCCCGGCAGCGCGCCTCGTGCGGCGGCGCGCCGCCTCGCGACTCCGGTCAACTACGCGCATGCATGGATCTCCGTCGCCCGGCTCCGGCGCCTGCCCGCCGCGCCGCGCGGGAGCGGATCCGGCGATCCCGACCTCGCGGCGGCCGGATCCGGTGGCGCGGCGCGACCCGTCGCCCCGCTTCGCGGCGGCCGTCTGCCGCTGCCGCTGACGCCGGCGCCCGCCGGAACGTCCGGCGCCGTCCCGGCCGGGCGCCCGTCAGCGTTCGGCAGCCTCGGACGCGGCGGTGCCGTCACGACCCCCTCTACAACGACGTGCGCTGCGCCCGACGCCGTCCGGCGCCGGAGGGTGCCTATGAGCGGTTACCTCGCCCACCCCGCGCCGCGCCGTCGGGGCTGCGGTGGACGCCACCTCTACCGCGCCGCCGCTGGGACAACCGCCACTACGACGGTGAGGCCTCGCCTCAACCACTGCTACGGAGGCCGCACCTCCGCCGTCCGTCTGCGGATGCGTCGTCGCCAACTACGCCCCCTCGTCACGGAGCCCGACACCGTCTTCGTGCGCCCGTCCGCTCCGAGCTCGTCGCCGTCTCCCTCCCCACAACAGCCGTGCAGCCTCTCTTGGCGTCGGCGGCCGTCAACGATGGCTGCTCGGGCGCTGGCGGCGCGAGCCCCTCCCCGGTGATTCGGAGACGTCCATAGGTGGCCTCGATGGTTCCGCAGCCAGCAACGCCGCTGGGCTGGCAGGGGGGGTCTCGGAGTCACGGATGGCTCGGCCGCTCTGCGTCGAGGACATCCCCCCCGATGAGGACGATGTGCGACGCGACGATGCCCCTGATCGCGAAGTCGCCCTCGTCCGCCCTTCTGCCCCCGCCACCAGCCTGTCGTCCACCTTGTCCCCCCATGCTGCGCCCTTCCATCCGGGGAGTCGCTCGGGCGTCGCGGCGGCGGCGGTGGGCGGGCAGATGACGGCAGCGACACATCCGAGGATGAATCGCTTTGCCCACCGCCGTGCCACCATACCTTGCGGCTGCCCGTCGAGCCTCGGTGGTGGCGCCTACGCCCGATGTGGGGGTTCGGCTCGCCTCACGGCGGCTGCCACCCGTTGGGCGGCCACGCGTCGTCGTCGTCGTCGTCGTAGCCGCCGCCGCCGCCGCCCGGTGCCTCCTCGAGCCTCGTGCGCCCGCGTGCATGCAACCCGGTCCACGGCCGGTGGAGCGCGTGCCCGTGCACCAGCGGCAGCCACGCACCTCGTGTGGCGCGCCGGTCGACGCGGATGGCTTCACGCTTGTCCAACGCCGCCGCCGCCACCGTGCACCACCTCTCCCGCGTCGCCATCGGCCTGTGCCGCCCTCCCTAGTCGGCCTCTGCTTCAACTGTCTGTCGGCGGACCACATCGCCGCCCGGTGTACCTCTTCGTCCCGTTGTCTCTCCTGCCTCCGTGCGGGGCACCGGGCCAGGGATTGCAGACACCGTCGTCAACCTCAGCACCCTTCTGCGAGCTGTGCGAGGATGCGCCTCTCAAGGGCGTTGGCGGGGGCTGCGGTGGTCGACGCTCCTCTGGCGTTTGAGACACTCGCGCCCACGATCCGTGTGGGTGAGTTTCTCTATCCAGCACCCCCATCGACATCGGCGACTTCGGACATCGGTGGAGGATGCCCCTCTTCGTTAGCGATCGCGCACGCTAACCGACGACGCCCGGCTGCGGCGCGCCGCCGTCGCCGGCGGTGTCGGCGTTAGCGCGCAGCCTTCGGGGTGACCGCTCCCGTTGAGGGCGGTGCCGCTGCTCACCCTTCACCGAGGGATTCCACCACCGACCGTCGTCGGTTTCGTCGATCCTTTGGCGGGCGAGTGCTGCATGTCGGTGGAGCCGCCCGCTTGGATTGACCCAATGCTTGTGGAGACCGTGGGCTTCGCTCGCGCCCGCGACTCTTGGTGGACACCTGTTCTTCAACAGACCGCGACCCGACCGCGGGATGATTGGTGGGCTCACCTCGTGGCGGCGAGTTCGCGACCTCGGCCGGCGTCGCCGGCGGCCGGGGGGACCCTTCGTCGCTCAACCGCCGGGTTGGCGTCGAGCCGTCTTCTCGCGCCCGGCGGCTTCACTGCCCCCTCCGCCGTCGACCGCGGCCGTCGACGGTCGCCAGTGCCTGCCCTCCACCGACGACGATGACGAGCACGAGTCACTGTCGGTCCAGGAGGAGTTGGAGGCACGGATATGCGTCCCCCTCGACACTCCTCTCGCTTTGCAAGGATGGGCCCAAGCTACGCCGCTCCCGCACGCCGGTGTCGGTCCATTCTCTGCGGAGGAGTGGACGCATTGCAGCTAAACCGCGCGCCCCCAATGCAACCGTCCAAGCACAGAAGGTGCTGCTCCGTAAGCTCGGCGAGCAGGTCGAGGATGAGGCGGTGGATTCGGAAATTGAGCAGAAGTTTGTGGTTGCATTTGGGGGCAAGATGACGGAAAAAAAGAGGACCTGTTTCGAGGCCTTGCTAGCTGGTGGGATCGATCTCTCCGCCATGGAGCTCAACATGGTAGGGATTGCGGAAGAGGAGGTCGGCTAGTTAGGCCTTGATCTCTTTTAGTTCTTTCTTGTCGCAAATTTGTTCCAATGTAATCGCTCTTGTTAGATCCAGTAGAGGTAGGGTTCATGATCCAGGTAATGCTTGTGTTACCGGATCGTTCCTAGTTTGTAACACTCTGTCTGCTTAATGAAAAACGCGCCTTGGCGTGCTCTTGAAAAAAAAAAAAGATCATGCTATGCATGCTCTTATCCCTAACAAATTGGATTACCTTTACTTCCTCTCTATTCAATCTTAATAATCACATTATACTAGTACTTTAGATATAGATTTGATAAAAATTAAAGGTGGTTACTTTATAGTATCATACATGATGGCATTTGTGGTTAATTTACATACAACTTAAAGGTACTTACTTTATACTACCATGCGTAATGGCAGTGGATAATTTAAAGTAACACTTCAGGTTATATAACTAGGAAGCTTACTAGGATGTTTATTTTAATTATATTTTATAATAATAGAGATGGTTAATTTACATATAAATTTAATTAGGAGGTCACTTTAGTATTTTCGTTCATATAATGACATAAGGCAGCAACGTTTTGGAGAGTAGAATATATCTGATGATTATTGTTGGTAGTGATGATTAGAGTCTACTAAATTAAATATCATATTTTTTATTTCTTTCTATTTCTAGTTTAATCATAACTTACTGTCAATATAAGTTCAGAAGAATAGAAGGATTCGGGTGTCGTTTGCCAGTCGTTCGTGGTGTGGGGCTTGCGATCGACGCGGTCATAGTCATAGAGCTGTAGTGCATCTAGTTGTGAGTACCTGACCACCACATCCATATGGCCGGCCGGGAACACCTGTCCCTAGTACCTTTATTCGATCGTTATCCTGCTTCAGTACGAGCAGAGAAGGGTTAAACGTCATCAACCATCTTACTACAGCTGTTAACCGACATTGCTTTGTTCTGCTCTCCTGCTAACAGAGAAGGGTTAAAACTAAGCAAGCGCCTGCTGGCCAGCTTTTCAGAGGAAGGAGAGAGGGTCTCCCAGCTGGACCGCAGCAGCAGCAGTTGGCGTGTGCCGTGCTCCATTCCCGTTTATATATAGAGCCGGGGCCCTGCAGCTTTCATCGTCTCCACTAGCGACCAACACCTGCTCCTGCTGCTGCTCTCGTTCACGAGCGAGCTCCACAAGCACGAAGTCGCTTTGGTTGCTCGCTTGACGCGCCTCCGTCCGTCCGGCCTCCTGATCGATCATTTGTTGGCTGCTTCTCTGTGGACTGGCTACCTCTTCTCTTCATTCCGTCCCAACATAGAACACGAGCTCGAGGTGGGAATTGGAGGCGCGTACCATACCAAGGCCGGAGCAGCAGAGGTCACTAGTGATTTCACACTCTCAATTCTTTTATCTTGCTCTTGTTTTGTTTGTTCGTGTTTGCTCTTGATCATGATTTTCTACGCTGCTTTCTCCCTAGATCTGAGAGTTCGCCTGGTTTCCTCAAAGCAACTTCGGGCATCAGATGAGATCCTGCTCGGCTGCTACTTTCCTCTGGCCAGCTTGGTGAGTAAAGTTGTAGATAGTTTTTCTCCTCTGCCTCTGGCAGCAGAACCAACATCACTATTGCTTATTACTAGAGTAGCACTTGCTAATGGTGCTTGCATCTCTCCCTGCACGCAGAAGCTTCTAATAAACTCAAGAGATAGATCTTCGGACCCACTGGTGCCGTACCGCACGCTGAAGCATCAAACTCATCTAAGAAAGCATCAAGCACACATTGAAACAACTTGGGTGGTCACATCGGATCAGATCCTGCTCGTTTCTCTACTAGCCTGGTGAGTCCTTTGGCAGCAGGGATTATAGTTGAGGGACTATATCAGCCCTCAATTTATTTGGGAGTATCTACACATTTTTTTTTCTATTGTACACGTTTCGTCAAGAAAAAAATAAAGAAGTTCTTGAGTACACTGCTAACAAGCTTTTGGTATCTTCCAGCGTGGCAACAGAGTTCAGGGTACGGTATAGGACCAAGACTAGGCTTGAGAAGAAAAGGTGAGCGAACCAGGATCATATCGATCGATCGGCGTCCAACCGATCAACTTGGTACAGCTAGTCGCCAACCAGAAAATCCCGGGCCAGCCTTGGTGCGAAAGATAATCCAGGAGAAGAGCTTCTGATCGAGACCTAGCTGTAAGTTCTCCTCCTCCTCCTTCTCCTATCTCCTTTTGAGCCAGATCGAAGAAACTTTGTGCCTTAATTTTTTTAAGGGAACTTTGTGCCTTAATTTCTGTGCGTTCTTACTGATTCCTTGTTTCTTTGCTGCTGCTTAACTAGCTTTGAACCAAGACCAGAAGCAAGCATACCAATTCGATCGACAGGCCGGACGACAAAACAGGTGATCGAGAGCTCACGTGTGTCGGCAACGAGCGCAGGGGACCAAGGAAGAAGATCAGGCGGCTGAAAAGCTAGGCTCGCTCCATCAACTTGGTACAGTCGCCAGCCAGGAGCACGCCTGCCCACGGTATACAATATTCACTGCAGGCTCTTCTTCTTGGCAACATCGATCGTCCTATGCATTTCTCCTGATTCTGTTTCCTCGATCATATCCGTTGTGGATTTGTTGTTGTTTATTCTTCTCCAGAACACCAAGATCTGAGGCACCTGCTCGCTCGATCGATTAATTGATCCAGGAAAGGAATCCAAGCAAGCACTCGACAGGACAAAACAGGTGAGCCTTTTCCCGTCTACTTTCGTTATTACTCCTGAAAGTGTAAAAGATGCATCATGTAGGGTACCACTCATCGATATACACATTCTCTTGGGTTTTTTCGTCTTCAATTGAGTTGCAGATCGATTTAAAAACCATGCATATGTGATGTTCATATAGCTACAGTACGTAAGTCCAGTAATAATTACTGTACACAACTAAATATCTTAGCCGCCATAGGTTTCAACGTACGTGTTTTCATAATATATACTTAAATTGATGTAATAAGTACAGAATTTAGACTACACTCTTAACTAGTAAATCAAAAATCACTTTACGATATACACCATCAACTATTTTTTTAGCCGTCCGACACGGGCACGGCGAGCTGCGTGGATGTGCTGCATAGCTACTTCCCTCTCTACTTCCAGGCCAGCAGTGAGTTGGCTCACGCTCAGTAGCAAAATCAGCCCAGAACCAGCTTGAGGCTTTTCCTTTTTCTCTAGCTTCTAAGAATTCTCCAAAATTCATATCAAATTCATCTCCACTCCAAAAATTATTTTCCTATATAAAATCCTAGCCTACCTACTAGTGCTGTTCTTTGGTTTAGTTAAGCTAGGTTTTATTGCCGCCAAGCTTCGTTGTTACGCTGTGATAGATTTTACTAGTTCTCTTCCTATATAAAATTACTGATTTTTATTTGGTTTAGTTAAGCTAGGTTTTATTGCCGCCAAGCTTCGTTGTTACGCTGTGATAGCTTCGTTGTTAAGCTTTTTTGGTTTAGTTAGCTAGGTTTTACTAGTGCTGTTCCTATATAAAATTAATGATTTTATTTTGTGGAGTCTAGGATCATATTGAGCCGCGCCATGGACGCCGCCGCCGGCGCGCAGCCCAGGGCAGAGGAGTCATCGCGTCTTATAGCTTCATCCAACAGAGGACGTCAGCTGGGGATGATCATAGCGTAGCTCAGGTTTGGATCATCTTCTATCCTTTCCTCATCCATCTCTTCTTCTCCTCCCACATATATATATCATTTTACGGATTTGAAATATTTTGTATTCACATGTTTGTGCAGTGGGGAGCGACACTTGGTTTGCTGCTCGACTAAGGCGGCGGCAGAGGGGCAGACGCAGAACCGCGGGAGGTGGGCAGGTGCAATAGCTCAAGTTGCGTACTAGCTCAAGGTGCGTACTACTGTCTTCGTTTCATTGATCAATTGATCTCTGCAATTAAGTTTCTATAAATCAAACTAATATATAGTCGTTGGTCATTAAATACGACTGCAAGGATATGTATAAGTTGGTGTTTAAATCTGCCTGAAATACTGATAGTCGTATCAGTTGGTGTTTAAATCTGCCTGAAATACTAATAGTATAGTTGGTGTTTAAATCTGCCTGAAATGCTGAAATTGAAATAATAAACTGCGCAATTAAGTTTCTATAACTGAATAGGTATGGTTACTCCACTCCAGTTTAAATCTGCCTGGATAAGTACAGTAGGTAGCTATAGTAAATAAGAATCGTTCGCAGGGTGCTCAGTGTATAAGTCCAATATGCACCAATTAGCGTGCTCTATAAAGAATATGTAGAGCCTTGTTGCATTTTGAGTTGGCCTTCCTATATACAGAATCTCCACCATCTAATACCTCCTTTGGTAGCAGGCTAGGGATTATAGTTGAGGGACTATGTGAGCCCTCAATGTATTTGGGATTATCTAAACTTTTTTGTTTTTACTATTGTTTACTTCCCCACAAACAAGATCTTTAGTACACGTTCGAACCTACAAGCACGCACGTACACCCACAGGCCTTGGCGCCTCGATTGGCACTTGCACGCCATCGATGGCCACTCAGGGACAGGAAATGTCCCTGAGTTTCTAAGTTTCTAAGTTTTTCTCTAATGATCCGGCCTCCATAACCAGCTTCTAAGTTTTTCTCTAGCTAACCTCTCAAATTTAGGGAAATGTCGGAGATCGTGCTTAGGATCATTAGCGTAGGGATCGCTGTCAAGGAGGCAGTCGAGAGGGTTAAGGCGAACTGGAAGGAGTGTGAGGACGTGGCGAAGGTGGTTGACCAGGTCTGCGGCCTTGTGCGCCTGCTGCACGACAGCGCAGGGCCGGTGGTCCGCCACCCGGCAGTTGCGGCAGCCCTCGGGTCCGTACTGGACTCGATGGAGGAAGCCCTGCGCCTCGTCATCAAGTGCGGCGAGAAGGACATCCTCGCTCAGTTCTTCAAGGGAGAGTCGCTAGCCAAGAAGCTGGCGAGGGTCTAGAGGGAGATCTCACAGAAGATCTCCCTGGGTACCCTGGCCATGACGGTGGCTACGGCGGTCAACCTCAGTGGGCCCCAGGTACGTACATAGGTAAACACGTGTATTGACCCTTAATTTATTACTATATTAAGAAGACTGGTTGGCAGCTCCTAGGAGGACTCGACAACCCATACCCGTGCGTGTCTCTATCCGAGCTAGTTGGCTACCTGGAAGGAAGCTACAGGCCGGGGCCGGAGGTAGTAATCTAGTCTTGCTGGTGTGTGTGCGTATATGGTGATTGGGTGCTCCCAGAGAATGTTTCTCACGTTTTTTTACTCGCTTTTCAGCTCGTGACCACCTGTATTTTCGTGACTGAGAGGACGAGAGGGGCTATGGTTTCGGCCGTGACAGGTATAGTAATTATAATGAGCGCATATATCTCTTAATATGAAGCAATTTTCGGTCTAATTTTCGGAGGACTCCAGCTTTAGGAGGTGAGGCAACGTTCCAGCCGCAGGGAAGCTCGGAACTGTTTGTGTTCGGTTACCGCTTTGATCCCCGTGCAGTGATTGAGATAGCCTACCAGCTGGGCTTAACGACCAATTTTTGGACGAGCTCTGTTTGTCCTAAGTCCTACCGTGAGATATCAAGATATTGCCGTGCCCTTTTTGAAATATCAGATTATTGTACGTCGGATCAAGTAAGTCCTACCATGAGACAGCCTTCCTATTCTTAGTTTAATTTATTTGATCTGATATATGGCTGAATATATGCAGCAACCGTCACCGTACAGTGAGGAAGGCCGCCAGCTCCAAATCTCTGAGATCACAGACGACGATATCGATGCTGAGACTGTAGTGGTGAGAGTAACAATCAAATGCTTAATTGCCTAGGCTTGTGTACTGTAGCATCGTCGTTTGATACATCTTTGCTGCAGGATCAGGCCCCGTTGCTCATTGTTCCGGTGCCGGTGAGGCGCACGCAGGATCAGGCCCCGTTGCTAGCCCAGGACTCGTCGGCCCCGGTGCCGGTGAGGCGCACGCGCACAAGTTTCCGCTTCCGCGTTCGGAGATTTCGACTGGCACTGCTTGTGCGTCTCAAGCACGCGTCGATCTACTAACTCCACGACCACTGACTGAGACTGCAGGGCCTTCATTGGTTCCTACTCTGCATATTTCTACATACAACATCATATATACAGTCGCTGATATATGATATGGTACCTGCTGCCTGTACTGGAACCGGCCGTGCCACACTTATATATACTGCCTGTGAACGTTCACCAGCTGATATATTCACCTGCTGTTCGTCACTAGAACCGTCGTGTTAACCTGCTACTATACGTACACATGCATGTGTACCTTCGGCCATGTTATATTATTATGATTATTAATTATTACCCTCGACCATGTTATATTACTGCTGCTGCGTGCTATACTATATATCATCTCGATCAGCTGATAGCTATTAACAAGCTACATATATAGTTTCTCAATTTATATATACTATATACTAGTAGCAACGACATGCACGTGTCTAGAAAAATATTATAATATTTTTCTATCTTATAATAAATATATAGAGTAATGAAATTTATGAAACCATAAAATTATTCTAGTTTCGTTCTTTTTATTAACCCGTCTAATAAAAATTAGCAAATCTCTTGCCACCTTTCTAAAAAAATAATAAAATTATTATAGTCAAATCATGGTATGATGAATGGTCAATTTCACATAATGTTTCCAAGATTTATTAATATAATGCAAACTATTTACATCATAAATCATAGAGTATATTCTTGTCCTACGTAGCCTTATAACAGTCGACGTGTCTTGCAGTAAAGTTCTTTCATGAATAATAATAAATTTTATAAATCAAACTATTTTATAATAATAAATCATAATACTATTTAAAAAGAATTATTTTTTCATGCATGGACGCTGCAACCATAAATCCTAATTATTCTAATAAGAAGACCGGAGAGACAACATGGTGTCATAAGAGACTCATAACCAGTTGATCCCATTGTCCTATATTTAAATGATGATATGACAACTTAGCTGATAGTATCTTGATAGTTTCATATTTTTTTTCCTCATGTAGTCACGGAGTCCTTCATATTTTACAGTGAAGCGGATTTGAAATGGTAGATAGCTATGACTTTAGATTTGTCACACACTATGGGGATATCCAGGGAATCCATGACGGACACAAATTCCAATCGGTGACAGTTCTATTTGGTCCTGCAAATCTATGACGTGAGATACATGATAGATTTAATTTATATAAGTTATTACATTAGATAATTTATACAATTTAACTAAAACATTTGACATAACTTTATAAATATCATAACCATTATTGCATAAACGACTCTTTGGCAACAAGATTCAAACATTGACAAGTGGGGAGGATAATGCAGACTACAAGTGGCTATATCTTCATGTTCTCTAAGATTCCCTAGATGAAGATTGTTATTATAATGCTTAAATATTAATATGCTGTTGAGGTTAGCACTACTACCCATCCTATATCCACCGTCAACCTCTAAACTGATCTCAACCAAAGCAGTGTCAGCTTCAAGTGACAATTTTGGACATTGTAGTACTTAAGAGTGCGTCTATGACCTAAAGTCCTTATGTAGCAATCGATAAGGCTAATAATTGAAAATCAAAATTTAGATTCTCGTGATATCATAAGATATTAGATGAAAACCAAATAGATCGGTAATTGATAAGCTTATCAGCAATAAATAGTCAATAGAGTATCTATTATTTATGCATGTTGTATTGCAAAAAATAAACAAAGGAAAAAAAATATGTAATTTAATACAAGTAATTTAATTAACTAAGACATTAAATATAACTAATGCTTATATTTCTTATGAGATTCTAACCCGTGTGAGAGAACGGGTTGATGGACTAGTACTGAGATATAAAAATAGTAGATATAGATACGAATACTGATACTGAGATACAAATATAGATAGATATAGATATAGATATAAATACATATATAGATATAGATATAGATATAGATATAGATATAGATATAGATATAGATATAGATATAGATATAGATATAGATATAGATACTGATACGTTAGTTCGTTGCCTTTATATATGAACTACAAACGGGGCTTGTCTATGAGAACCCAAAGCCTAACACGTAAGACAGAGATGAGCTATTCCTTGCCTTTACATCTATATATGAACTACCAAACGGGGCTTGTCTATGAGAACCCAAAGCCTAAAATAGAAGACAGAGACAGGAGTAATCTTCATTTGTCTGTACGACCGAGACCTAACAGTGTCGCTATAATGAGGGCTCCGCAACTCATATCTGCTGCCATTTTCCGCACTTTGGTGATCCTGTGTTGCAGCATTGATGGTGGTATGTGAGTTTAGTTAAAGCTTGAGTTTGTAATATCTTAATCTTTTACTAATGAATAAATTAATGTGTAGCTGTGAAGCTAGATTGTACCCCAGAAACTACAAGGGAATGTCGGCATTCAGCTAGGTTACGCCTTGGAGTTTCTGGGGTACTAGGTTAATTTATTCATCAGTAAATGATTTAGATATTACAACCTCGAGCTTAAACTAAACTCACATACCAACATGATCGATGCTGCAACAGGGACCACCACACCTTGGATCCACGGGAGGGGCAGATATCGAGTTGCGAGCCCTCGTCATATCGCACCAGCGACGGAGGCGGGGACAACAACGACCGTGGCGCTAGAAGCGACGGAGAGTGAGGAGTCGATAGGGAGAGGTATAGGGAAAGGGGGGGGGGAGAGAGGTTAGTGTTTGCTTTGGTGAGGGAGAGAGGGGGGATTGGGGGGCGCGCGGCTCGGGAGGAGAAGGGTGGGAGCGCGTTCGGGGGGGCGCGACTCAGGGGCGGGACGCGGGAGGCCGGGCGGAAGTGGCGGTGGCTGCGCGGGCGCGCCGAGCGTCTTGGGGGGGAAGGGGAAGGGATGGGGAAATTGGCGTGGGTCCCACTAGATAGGGGGTTCCCGTGACTAGGGACCTGAGATTAAAATTTGGAGGGGTGTGTAAAATGGAAGCCTAAGTAGGGGCTCCATTGGAGTTCGTTTTTTGGTTGGGCGGAGGGGCGAGGGAGGCAGCGGCGGGAAGGCGCAGAGTAGCCGGTCACGGGCAGCGGCTGGGGGCAGGGAGCGGAGGGGATGCGGAGTCGGAAAGGATCTAGAAAAGCTGCCGTGGGAGTGTAACGGAGGGCGGGGATCCAAGTTTTAAATAGCAGGCTATGGCAAATAGCGGCGTATTTTTTTCTAGGGGCTATAAAGCTATAGCGGAGTGGGGCCCGGCCTTTACTTGTCACGATCAAGCAACATAGCTAGATCGTCAACTTCGGGTTTGCTGTCGCATTGGCACCTAGCTGCAAGTAAATGTAAATGGCTCCCGCTTCTATCTTTCCATTCCCGGCGAAAGCAACGTGTGGAGTGTGACGACCAACAACTGTACTCGATCGACACGGCTGGCCGTTTCGCTTTACGTACCTAGCTACTTTTGATTTGGAAAGAGCAAGTGATCGATCGATATTCTCTAGCTACGTGTCCTGTCGTCTTGGCAGCACAATGCATGAGTCCTGCTGACCAATACCCAACTTTAGATCGTTGTACTGTCTGTACATATGGTGCACGGATGCATGATAAGTAGTCCTAGTACACGCTAAAAGGAAGATATTTTTAATTCGCAACGTAGAACATAGTAACTACTGTATGTAGAGTCTGGAGCTTCATTCATATACATATGAAATATTATAGGCAGTTGCAGTTTTGTTTTTCAGAGAAAAACACAAATTAAAAGAGCGTGCATGCACGATATCGAATTTGCCACATTCCATCACCTGATGTTTCTGGCCCATTGATCGATCGTACATCCCGTCACGTCTACGTCCTCTCAGGGTCAGTCTACATCAAGGCTGCAACGACGTACATCCGCACGGATCGATCGACCACCAGTTGATGGAAAAGCTAAAGCTTTGGTCGGCCGGGTCTTTTTCTTTTTTGATCGATGACATGCATAAGCTGATGTTGCCAGTTCTAGCTAGCGGAGTTCATTCAAAGCCAACCTAATGGAGGCCACGGCTGCCATCAGATCTAGCTGTGTTGTTGGGCACAATGTATGATAATCTACCGCAGTGGATAAATTAATTTGCAAAAGTTTTAGATGACTCAACCGTCGCGGGCAGTAAGTCTTGTTGTAGGCACAAAGATATAACCATTAACGTCGACGTATGCCCCCTTTTCTTGTTTCTTGCTCTAAGTAACAACCATCGTCACGTACATCGCCCGTTGTTTTGCTCGCCCCTCTCTAATCTAGTAGTATTTAGTACAAGAGCTAAATACTATATTTACCTTCAAAAAAGAAAAAATCTAGTAGTGACTAGTGAGTGAAAAGTACTGCCTTATACTACAGAAGTGCTTAGTGCCTATATACAACAAAGAGGTGAGCCGAACAAAGAAGATGAAGAAAGGGACGTGCAGGACTGTCGTCCTCGCTTCACGGAAGAGAAGCGCTTCGTGTCGAGCGAGATGACAACGGCGAGATGCTTTGCTATCTAGACTCACTACACCACAACACTTAAACAACAACTGACTGCAGTTGCTAAAACTTTTCATTTGCGTTGGACGGTGGGTTGCTAAAAGTTTGTCTCAGACTGACCGTTGCTAATATCAACTACGGTGATGGATGATCGGTTGCTATAAATATTTTGCTTCGGCGTCGAGCGGTCCGTCGCTGAATAAGTGTAACAGAGTTGGATCATCCGTTGCTGAAGTTAATTTCATTTGGCGCAATGTTTTTGGGCCTTTCCCGCATAAATTTTGGCCCAAAATTGACCTAAACCCTAACTCCCAACGTGCTCACCCCTTCCCTTGTCACACAGCCGCCAGCCACACACGCACACTTCGAGTCTTCGACTCTGCTCACCCCCGCCGCCGACCACGCCACCGCAGCAGCCCGCCGCCCGGCCACGCCGCCTCGCCAACGCCCGCCATCGACGACGCCGCCCGGCCGACGCCGCCTCGACCCGCCGACCTGGATCGGCGGGCACCCGTCCGCCTCCAGTTCTTCCGTCGGCTGCACGTCCCCCGACTCTGCCGGAGGCCTAGAGGTCCACCGCAGCCAGACAGCCCGCCCGCGACTGCGACCTCCCCGGTGATTCCCTCCAGACCAACTCAATCTCCACCTTCAGATCCAGGTGATTCCCCACCCTTGCTTCCTCTTATTGTCTCTTTGCATCAAGATCTAGTGACCCTGGATTTAATATCAGTTCAAGCTGATGGTGCCTGGTGCCTGGGATTAGTTTGGGCTAACGTGTACTAGTATGGTACTGCAGCACAAGACGTGATGCTGCAGGGGAGATGGCTGTTGTTCTTGCTGCGGATCCATGGTTATTAGGTTAAGTTTGATTTTTTTTTTGTAATTAGATGGCACGTTTGGGAACTTTGCTGCATAGATCCATGGCACTATATATTTGTTTCGTGCAAACTGGGTATGCAAATAGTTGGCTACATAGGCCTCTGTTGAATTTTTGCAGCTTGAATACCTAGAACACAGGATCACATTCAACTATTTACTATTACCCAAGGATTAGTGTTATTGAAATTGTAGGCCTATTGTGGTTATCTACATGTTTTCTGAATTTTAGCTTGTTCTTTTTAGTTAATAAGAAGTGCTATCTACCAATGACCTGTGAAAATGTTAAACTAGTATATGGTGGTGAGGAAGAAGCCTTTATGTTGCCAATTAGCATTTCAGTACTGCATTTAGTGATTTGTGTTCGGACTTAGATGCTTGACAGTAGCATCAGTGGACACTAGTATAAATATAAGTACATATGGAATGCTATTGCTTGGACTTTTAGTTGTAGCAGGATCGAAGGCTCCTGACTCTTATGGCTAGATGAAAGTGCAGTCTGCAATAGATTCAGCTAACTATACTAGTTTAGCTGTAATTTGTATAACATGAACCAGCTAACAGTACGAGTTTAGCTGTAATTTGTATCTCACGTGCTCTCTTAAATGATTTGTTTAATCAGCTCACAAATATAACAATGTTGTTAGTGATTTTTCTGTCTTGAACTATTTGTATTTGGATCTGATCTGATCTCAGATGTGTATATGTATTGTAAGTCATATATGCTGCTCTGCTTTCAATGTCTTGGAGTAGGACAGAGCTGTCTTCATTCGTTTGCCTGTGTCAGTGAACTGCAAAGTCCCGTGAATATTTTCCCTACTTACATACTTGCTGCTAAATCTCAAACTATAAACTAAGCTGCAGTTTCCTTCAGTACATGATTTGAATGGAAGAATGGAGTTTGCAGAAATAAGTTCAAATGCACATTGCACAAAAATATTCAAAGCACCTGTACATTCGTATGTCCTTTGTACTACTTATTGTTACTTGACCAAAGAGATTTCCTGAGAATAACACGACCTCCAGGGCTACACACTCCTCTGCACTGAGGAGGGTACTAACGAAATCAGGGTCCTGGGTGCTTAGCTTTATATTGCTGAATCCTGAATTCACATGTTCTAGTGAGAAGTCGAGTGCTTTTCTCTGCAGTTCACTTGGTCGAATGTGCAAGTAAATATTTACTCTGTTCCTGCAGGGCTGGTCTTCCATTTTCATTGTCAGATGATTGTGGTAGCCGTTCTCATTTAGACGCTATAGGAGCTCTTTGCTTCGGTGTGAGTGGATCTTTGTTTGCATCTGCTGGTGGTTTTGCATCCAGACTTTGTAAGCCACACTCTGCTCTTCTGCATTAACAATTGCAATGGTCTAGTCTCATCTTCCCCTTCCGTTCTCTGCAGATCCATCCCAACAGTAGCAGCTCGGTTCCCTTGTGCACCTCAATGTTTGCAGCAGTTTGGTCAGATGAATTGTGTTCTCTTTACAGGTACAGAAGCAATGCACTGCTTTTTGAGTTCTGTGGATAGTTTGTAATCTGTTGATCTGAAGTGTGTGGTTGTACTTGTAAGGATCCTCCAAATTAACCCTCCCCTGTTTGATCAACTGGGGTTGGAGGAGGGGAATTTATCATGCATAGGGGATTTTAGTGTATTCCAGCAGTGATCAGGTTACTGTAGCAAGCTGAATTGATGTGCGGTAGGAAATTGGAATGGAGTAGCAAGCTGAAGTTATGTGTAGTAGGAAACTGGAATGGAGTAGCAAGCTGAGTTTAGATGTTTTGTCCAGATTATGCATCCTTGGACTGATTGGCTTATTTTCTTGGCCTTCTAGAAACGATTTGATATAGATGATAAAGACATGGACTGGACCAGCAGCATCAACAATTGTAAGTTTTTTTTTTTTAGAAAGCATGGACAATACTTCTTTGCTGCAATCTTTGACACGTGTTAACTAGTGGTTTTAGTTGGATAGCCTAGCAGGTTTAGTTACATTCAAATACTCTATTCTTTTACATTCTTTCTCTATAGAAACATTCAAGTAATCCAACCTTAACTCATGCCCTTCTCTGCTGGAATACTAAGCAAGAATCATGCTTTTTATATGGAAATTTGTATTTTAGGCAAGTTCTTGGTGTTTGGTTTCATGCTTTCTTATTACGACTTAAAATGGTTGGGCTGTCATTTCTGAAATCTATGACAATGAACTTGTGAGCTTGCCGCAAAATTAGACTACTAATTCTATCATTAACCATTTTTTTCAGGAACTTTTTTGTATGCTGCTACCAGCTTGTGAACAGTAAGCCGATCATAGTACTAATGGATGTGCAACCAACCGATTTGCCTAATGTTTGTTGGTTTTCTTGGACTCGTGCTATGCTACACATTAGATCAAGAACTATGATTAGTTTTTCTTTGGATCATTAGATACTTCAAACAAGAACTAGTTTGATGTAAAGTGACATGTATAATGTACTTGTTTGATATATGCATCAATGTAATGTGATCACCTTTGTATGTCATCACTTCTGTTTATATGAATCGATGTTTGGCTAACGGTTGATCACTAGCTATTAATTGAGGCCAGCTTTTATTTTTTTTATCTATTTACAATTAAGTGTGATGGACTATCAGTGGCTAAAAGTTCTTATTACAACTAACTGTTCGTTGCTAAAAGCTCTAACTGGATATCCGTTGCTAAATCTTTATCGTTGGATGGTCCGTGGCTAAAAGAGGGTCCGTCGCTGTATACATTTAACCACGGCTTCATTAGCATCTGCAGGGGTCCGTCGCTGTAACTTTTAGCCACGGACTGAAAGTCGCTATACCCCCATATAGCAACGGACTGAAAGCCGCTGATTAAGGGTTGTGGTGTAGTGACTCTGATCTTACCAGGACTACGCACTCTAGGTACTACGCACTTTTCCTTTTAATTTCAGTAGTATCACAAATCACTTTCAGGCTACTAACATTAATTTTCTGTGTGCTTATTATATATAATTTTCCCTAGCGTGGACACGTGTTTCAAAGAACCGTACGTACGTGTCTGCATATATTGTCACGACAAATAAAGACGTGTTTCCATGGAGAACGTAAAAGCATTGGGTGTGTCTGGCTGTTATTTTCAACGATCGACCAGGCTCGACCCTCTTGCACAAATTGAGGAAGACCACTTTGCCAAAAAGTTTGGTTCTCTCATTTTGCATTACAGAAATTAAGGGCGTGTACGTAGGTGTAATTAAAAGCCAATCTGCTTCGGTACTTTTCTTCTATCACTTAATTTGCACCACTGTATATAGTTGAGTTGAGGTCAGTCATGCATCCTTAATCTTGGCCAGCCTAGCGTATCCGTACGTCACCAACGCAACTGAAAAGCCCACGCCCAACTGAAAAGCGAACGATCCAAATCCAATAGTAACCCATCGATGTCGAGCAACCGGCAGGATGTGATAGGCTGAAAAAAGACAGATAGTGGAAGTCATATTCTTCTACTATATACTTGTCGTTATTATTACTAGTCCATCAACCCGTGCCGGATAAAATTTAAGAAGACATAAGCATTAGTTGCTACAGTTTATATAAGTAACATTGAATTGTATTTTTTGAGGGGAAGTAACATTGAATTGTACTGCTAACGGTATGTAATTCTAAATTTCTTTTGTCTTCTGTAAATACAATTTACTAAATAGGTCATAAGCCTGTTCGTTGGTTCGAATCAGCCTCTCCAACCAGCCCAGAAATAATGTTTAGTTGGTAAATATTTTGGGTTCGGTTACTGTAACACTTTTCGTATGTATTTGGTACTTATTGTGTCACCATGTACTAATTAGGCTCAAAAAATTCGTCTCGCACTTTTTACTCAAACTGTGCAAATATTTTTTTTGTTTACCTACATTTAGTGGTCTATTAATACATCAAGGGATTCGATATGATAGGTACTGTAACACTTTTTAGGTTCACATTTAATTAACTAAACAGGGGCTGGTGCCCAATTAAGAAGGGCGTAGTAGACTCATTTTTGTTTTTACAACAGTGCGTACTAGACATTGACTTGCGGAGACATTGCACGGTGCTGGTGAGCTCTCTCACGTCCATTCTGGAGGAGACCCGTATGGCAGCTGTACTGGCTATATATAGGCGCGCACGGCGAACCAACTGCTGCGTCTTTTCACTCTGTTGATGATGCAAAGCGACAAAAAGGTTGAGAAACTGATTAGGGAGGTTGGGCAAGATTACTGTGCAGTGCAGTACAATCGAAAGCACCATCATCAATCAATTCATTGCTCACCGAATGGAACAATTCTGGGGATCAGTTTCTAAAACTTTTGTATAGGCACTTTACTTGTGTCGTGTTGTTACTGTTGCTGGCCTCTCCCCACTCCCTAGTGGCCGACTCCACTAATACCATCCAAAGCGTTCTGTTGAATTAACCTCTACATTGTGCTGAACCTCCCTCCATTTTTAGATATGCCACGTCGGAAGCTGGGGCCCATGGCGAGTCCATATATAATAAGCACTCTCCCTCGTGTGGCGCCTGGCAAAAAAAAAAAAAAAAAAAAAAAAAAACACGACAAACTTCTCTTGTCCTGATCTCGATCTCTCTCCCGATGGCGACGCTCTCGTCGCTGCCTCCGCCTCCTCCAAATCCGACCTCAGCGCGGCGGCAGATCGGCCGGTGCTCCTCTCCCTCTCCCTCTCCTTCTCCCTCTCCCTCCGTCTCGATCTACCACCATGGCTATGTTCCGGCCGCGTGGCCGCCGACCGGCACCTAACCCTCGGTCGGCGCTAGGGCCTGTCCCCTGTTGTGGCTCCAACCAAGCATCGGCCCCCTAGCGGCGGTCGCCGCCCGGCGGGCGCGGCGCCGCCGTGTGTGTGTGCCTCGGCGGTGGCCGTCCTCACCGGCCATGTCCATCACCTCCGCGTCCGGCGTGTCGGCCTCCACGTCGTCCCCTAGGCCGCTCGGCGTGAGGGGCCCATCGAGGAGGAGGAAGGTCGCCTCTGCCGCCGCCTATCGGCGTTCCCGAGGCCTCCGCGCGGCCTGGGACCCCACCTGTGACCGATGGCCAATACTCCTCTCATGTGCCCCCTCCCCCAACCGACCTGCGACCTCCGCGCGCCTGCCACGCCGCCATGCCCTGTTCGAACACGGCGAAGATAAGTCTTAATCCTGCTATCATGTTCTTGTTTTTTTTTTGTGGTAAATATTTTGGATTTTTGTGAGGAGGTCGCCGACCGCGACCTCCTCACATGTGATCAAGTTTGGGGATGTCCGAGTTTTAGGCATCCGACGTCACAACTTGCTCCAAACTTTTTCAAATTTTTTTTTCACAGCTTCCTCATGAGATGAAAAAGACACCTCGCAAAGTTTCGTGATTTTTGAACTTCGTTTGGATTTTATAGAATTTAAAAACACTTATTCCGCTTCTAACTTCGTCATGTTCCGACACCAAAATGTTCGCAATTTCGCGCGAGTGCCCTGATTGAGCCCAAACATACGCCAAACATCATGAATAATAATTTTTGAATGATCAAATTCCATTATTTCATGTACCTGCAGTTCAAAATTGGAGTGGCCTAGAAAATGCAAGAAAATAGAAATAATTCATGAAATATAGCAAAACAACTTGAAATTGTCCCAAATTCTGAATATGACATGTAATTCTTGTACCAAGGCAACAAAAAAAAAAATGGGGCGAAAAAACAAAAAAAAATGATTAATTTGCCGAGTGCCATGTTTGACACTCGGCAAAAAGAACCAATTCTTAGAGTGCCTAGGCGTGTGGCACTCGGCAAAGACTATTTTTAAAAAAAAAAAAAATGACACCTTTGCCGAGTGCCTCGTTTTCGGCACTTTCGGCAAAGGCGGCGGATAAATATCTGCCCGGCTCCCTCTCCCCTTTCATTTCCGCCCGAGCCCGCCCGAGCCCATCCCGCCCTTTGCCGCCACCCCCGGCCCGCCCGTCATCGCCCGCGCCCGCCACCGCCGGGACTCGCGGATCCGGCCGCCAGCGCCGCCGCCGGACCCGCCCGCCCGCGGCTGGTCTCCCGCCCGCCGCCGCGCCCGATCCGGCGCGCCGGCCCATAAGAGGCCTCGGCGGCCTCCGGCCGCGGCGCCCCGGCGCCCCGCGAGCCCGGCCGCCCCGCCCCGCCCCGGCCCGCCCCGCCTCCCGCCCGGCCGCCGCCCTCAAGTTGCCGGCGGGGGAGAAAGGGGAGGTGAGGAGGAAGAGGGAGGAAGGGGAAGGTGAGGAGGAAGAGGGAGGAAGGGAAGAAGAGGAAGAAGAGGAAGGAGAGGAGGAAGAAGAGGAAGGAGAGGAGGAAGAAGGAGGAGGAAGAAGAGGAAGGGGAGGAGGAAGGAGAGGAGGAAGAAGGAGGAGGAAGAAGAGGAAGGGGAGGAGGAAGAAGAGGAAGGAGAGGAGGAAGAAGGTGATCGACGCCGGTCGCCGGTCGTCGTTCTTCGTGTTGCCGCGGCCAAGGTAAGCCCTATCCTTCTAGTAGTGTCAGTTGTAGGGTTAGTAGTAGTAGTTAGTAAATAGTTAGTAAATAGTTGTAGGGTTAGTAGTGTTAGTTGTAGGGTTAGTAGTAGTAGTTAGTAAATAGTTAGTAAATAGTTGTAGGGTTAGTAGTTGTAGGGTTAGTATTAGTAGTGTTAGTAGTTGTTAGTAATAGTTGTAGGGTTAGTAGTAATTGTTATGGTAATACTTGAATACTTTCATCTGCATGGTTTCGAGAAGTAAAGTGAATGGCTCTTGTTGATATATTGGTGGTTGGTGGCCTTCGTGCCCATATTCGGTATATGTATGTGGTTGTTGGCCTTCGTGCCATGTTTTTTGCAGGTTTTGGGAACCTCCCCGTGCAGGGGAGGTGCTGCCGAAATTTTGAGTCGATAATAACTATTTTTTCCCTTTTTTTAGGAGGACCTGTGGGAGGGACTCGGCGACCCCGATCGTCCTCGTGGGCGCTGCTGGTCTTGCTGCACCGCGTCTCCAACGACACCGTAGGTATTCATCACCTCCGTCCCGTCCTTATAGTTGTCTTACATAGCGCGACCCAGTTAGGCGTCTCCCGTCCGAAAGAGATACAGACGTTGGTATGCGCATCTGTGCATATCTGCGACCGTATCTGTTTCGGATTGTCCACGTTTTTTGGACAGCCCGTGGATGCGTAGATGGGTTAGCATCCATGCTCGGCTCCCGTCGGGCGGATTTTCGGCGGCACCTCCCCCGTTGTTCTCCGGATACACACTCTCCCCGCCCGGGACGTGTATCGGGAGAACAGCGAGAGGTGCTGCCAAATTCGGCCGGACGGAGCCGAAAGCATGGATCCTAACCTTGTCTCACGCATCCTCGGGTGGGATTAGGACCTATCCCTCACCTATTAGATGGTAGGAAGGCCGTGTAGATGCAATTGCTGGTTATATGGCTCGGCCGACATGGGCGTATGACGAGAGGATGGAAAACCGTCGGTGGATGTACACGGGCTTTGCAAGTAAGAGCCTTGAATGGGTTAGGGGACCGATGCTTTCTGGAGCATGCATTTGGCCCAGCAAGCTAAAGGGTCTATTCGGATGCCGTGTCCCTGCAAAGAAATGTAAGAACAAGAAAAAGCAAACGAAAGGTTGAAATGGGCAAA
This sequence comes from Hyparrhenia diplandra, assembly GCA_015847255.1. Taxonomy (NCBI): domain Eukaryota; kingdom Viridiplantae; phylum Streptophyta; class Magnoliopsida; order Poales; family Poaceae; genus Hyparrhenia; species Hyparrhenia diplandra. Next base: position 400,418 of record JADLZK010006274.1, on the reverse strand, counting down.
CATATTTACAACAACGGATTCGTCCCCAAACTATAGCCGCCGGATCTTCCACGGTGAAGTCGATCGTATTAGAGAGGGCGTGGTGAGGCCCCTCCTCGAGGAGTATGATGCGAATGCCGGGATGGCGAACATGATGGCGAACTTTCACGATGCACGGTTCAATGGAGGATTGGAGGAGGAACCTCGAGGAAACCGCAAAGGCGTTCTCTACGAGATGATGGAGGCGCACGCAGCCCCTTCACGAAAGACAATGGTTACGGCCGGATGCCATTTCACGCCTTATAGCGTTGAAGTCGCAATTGAGCATTAGTCGAGACGGCCGACACCCTATTGTCGATTATTGGCAAACGCTTCCGGAGGGTCACGTCCCGCCCGAAGAACACGTCACGAGTCACGAGACTCCTTCGTGGACTCAAGATGCCGTATGAGTCGTACCATGCTTGTCCAAAGGGGTGCGTTCTATTCGGGAGACCTCAAGGAAGCAACGCACCGTCCAAAGTGCAAAGCCTCTAGGTTTATGGAGGTAGAATGTAGTGATGGCGGGAAGAAACAGTCAAGATCCCCGAGATGGTCCTACGACACCTTCCTTTCGTACCGAGGCTCCAACGGCTATACATGACGAGGAGTCCGCGAAACAAATGACATGGCACAAGAAGGGCAAAAGATACGATCCCGAGAAGTTGGTACACCCATCGGATGGTGATGCATGGAAGCACCGATAATATGCATCCCGAAAAAGCTATGGAGGCTCGAAATGTGCGCGTAGCGTTCGCAATGAATGGGTTCAACCCGTGACGGACGATTGGCGGCCCGTACACTTGTTGGCCCGTGTTCGTGATCCCTCTCAATCTTCCCCCGGTGTCATGTTTGAGCTCAAGCACCTGTTCTTGACGCCGATAATACCCGGGCACCCGGGCAACAATATGGGTGTGTTCATGCGGCCAAGTGTGGGATGAATTGCAAGATGCTTGGCAAAATGGGGTAATGACGTGCACGCCCGAGCTACAAAGACGAACTTTACAATGCATGTGTGGTACCTATATTCAATGCATGACTTCACGGCTTATGGCATATTCAGCGCATGGTGTGTTCATGGGAGGTTCCCTTGCCCAACATGCAAGGCACCGTGATGTTCACCGGCTTCTCAAGGATGGCAAGTATTCTTCGTTTGACAAACATCGTCAATTCCTGCCCGAGAACCATGAATTCGGACTAGACAAAAAGCACTTCACGAAAGGTGTTGAAGTCACCGACCCCATCCCAAAGTTTATGACCGGTGAAGAGGTCCTTGCCGAGCTAGCGGGTCTCAAAATCGATGAAAAGAAAGGTGGTTTTGTTGGATATGGTACGACACACATGTGGACTTATATATCGGGCTTGACTAATCTCCCCTACTACAAGGATCTTCTTCTTCCACACAACATCGATGTAATGCACACAGAAAAGAATATCTCCGAGGCACTCTTCGCAACAACCATGGACCTTAAGAAGTCAAAGGACAACGTTAAGGCTAGACTTGACATAGAGATGATGTGCGATAGACCAAAGCTAGTGATAGAGACCCCTAGCCCTGGGAGGAGATGGAAAAAGGGCCCGGCCGACTACATCATCAAAAGGGCCGATAGGAAGGAAGTACTACAGTGGATGAAGACGTTATCGTTCCCTCGATGGGTATGCGGCGAATCCGAGTAGGGAGTGAACTTGCGGACTATGAAAGTCTTAGGGATGAAGAGTCATGACTTCCACATATGGATTGAGCGGATCCTTCCCGCGATGACTCGGGGATACCTCTCCGAGCCGGTGTGGCGCGTCTGGCGAGTTGAGCTTCTTCTTCCGCCCGACTTTGTGTTAAGGAGTTATCTCGGGATGCGATTGCTGATCCGGAGCGTCTTTGCACCTATGTTGATCCGCAAGTTGGAGATGATATTTCCACCGGCTTCTTCCCGTCGATGCAAAGACCTGATTTTGCACCCGCCCCCGAGGCACGGTTGGGGAGGCCCGTGCAGTTCCGTTGGTGCTATCCAATCGAGAGGGCTCTCAAGGTACTTCGGAGAAAATGCGGGAATAAAGCCAAAATTGAGCCTTCCGTGGCGGAGGCATATATTCTAGAGGAGGTGTCGACCTTCACACAGGGCGTACTATACTTGAGAAACTTCCCGGCGTCCACAATCCTACCCCTCGTTACAACGCCGACGAGAGTTCATCGAACCTCTCGGCCTTTTTCGAGGGGCAAGTCGGAAGAGGAAGCCGCAGTACCCACAAGCACTTGTCCTTTGATGAGTGGCGCACTATCATGCTCTATGTGTTGTTGAACCTTGACGAAACCGCTCTCCTTATCGCCAGTAAGTTCTCAATGAGCTTGTTCCATACGCCGTCACTATCCTCCACCTATCGATCCGACCCACTTGCCTTGTTTTTTTCAGGAAATTTATTGGTCAACACCGGAGAGGGAATGGGGCTCCTACCTTGTAACAAGAAGACAATCTTCTAAAAAATGGGCAGCCCGATTTTATTTCCCCGGTTACGCTCAAAGGTACCATCCAACTAAACTCGTTCCGACTTTGATATTCCACTTTGGTCCAAGTAACATATAATGTAACGATCTCGTGGCCTCACCTTGCAGGCCCGCACGGATGCCGAAATGTGCGAAGATTTAAAAACAGGTGGGCAATGGCTTCCCCGTAGGGTCAACTCGTTCACGATTTATGATGTGAATGGCTATCGCTTTCGCACGAGAAGCTACGAGGAGAGTCGGCCCAACCGCAAAAACAACGTGCACCGGAGTTAAATGCGCCCGGCTTGGATAAGAAGGACTATTACGGCATAGTCGAAGAAATATATGAGCTCAACTTCGGGGTCCTAAAGAGCTCAAGCTAGTGGTATTCAAATGCCATTGGTTCGATCCCGATGACACGAAAAGTAGACCCTACGATTGGGCAAGTCAAAATTCGACGAGATTCCGTATATGGAGGAGAGGATGTCTATATTGTGGCTAATATACACGCCACACAAGTTTATTACCTCCCATGGGCATGCCAAAAACACGAGGACCTTGCGGGTTGGTACCTTGTGCGCGCGGTATCGCCGCACGGGTAAAGCGCCCTGTTCGAACGATGATGATTACAACCTTGACCCAAACACCGAAGAGTTCTATCAACCCGAGGGGCTAGAAGGACGTTTAGAGATAGACATTCTTTCGATGGGCATGGAAGTAGACAACGCCATCGATGAGGACGAGGGTGATGAGGTGCGGGGATGCTAAGGACTTGCAAATTCTTGAACGATGGAGGATGGTGCGCGAAGGAGTTGTGGAGGGCGATGCACATGCCGAGGGCGATACGGATGATGAGGATGGTGACATTGATGATTACAATAGTGATAGTGATAGTGATGACTACATGCCGGCCTTAGGCATTCGGGGAGATAATTTCTAAATCATGTAATACTATTTTGTTATTATTGTTACCTTTCAATTATGTTTCGTTCATTTTGCAATACTAATTGGTTTACTCTTTGTCTTTGCGGGGACTCGACAAAATGCCAGCGGAAGGCGGCAACGTCGACGGGGGGTCCAAATCCGTCACGCGAGGCCCCCCACCCTCTCCCCACGCCGACGAGGAGGAGGCCGACGAGCAAAGACACGACGGTGGAGACGTCGAGGCGCGGCCGACATCGCCCGGCCCACGAGGAGGCTTGAGTTTGTGTCTACGCCGAGCCGGCCCGGGGCCGTCGTCCGGCCAGCCGGGGCCGTCGTGCCGGGCCAGCCGTCGTCGGGCCACACCTCTTCGGACTCGGACTTCGGTGCGAAGAGACACTGTCGAGACGTCTTCCTCGAGTGCCGGCAAAGGTCTACCAGCGGGGCCTCGAGCCTCCCACGAGGGCCGATCCCTTTGCCCGCCGCCCGGTGATTCGACCCCATGGTGACAAGTAAGTAGCCATTGATATTTTCACTACTTGTTCATATGACATGTTGAAAATCGAACTTCGGACTAACAATTCGTCTTAATGGCTCGTGCGAAGAATCGGAAGATTGTAAGCGGAGGGGGCGGTTCGCGCCATATCAATGGCATCCGAGCCTCCTCGATTAAAGAGAACTACCCCGCCCGTGACCGTCGGGGGCGTGAGGGAGCCACCCTATACATGGGAGCACTTCGTGCGCGTGGAGGAGGGCGCCCTTGCCGGGAAGATCAAGGCGGACTTCCGGGTGAGTCTCGTATGCGGGATTACTTCATGTTGTTTAAATACTATGTTTTTAAATAATAGAATGATACATGTTGTCTGCGTATGCGTAACTACTTCACGTGCGGGCGGGGGCAAGAGGCGGTGGCCGCTATAGCGCGAGACAAGGTCCGCCGAGACCGACTCAAGGACCTATACCACGAGGCACGTGTCCGGTGCATCATCTCCTTCAATGCCGACGTGCTTGGCAAGGTGGTGAGGAAGAATGAAGCAAGGGAGATGATGCTCCGAGAGGGAGACCGACCTCACCGGGGGACCAGTACATCCAGGTTCGTAGAACGCATTTATTCCGATTCCTTCAATGGAAAATAAGCGGGCTTCCATTCATCCTCTGCTATGTCAAGCGGATGTGTCCGGAGTGGTGCAGCAAGTACAAGGACTCTTTGGGGAGTCCATTGTGGACAAGTGGCTCTTGGGCGAGACGTGCGAGACCAAGAGACTCCGTCGGAGATGTCGCTTGGAGATGGAAGGGAAGCCACACCACCAAGGAGCGTGCCCCTCCCAAAGTATATGGATAGATGGGTACGATTACGTTGATTTTTTTATTCAAGCGCTCAAATCTCTTCACTTCTAACCATCTCGTGTTCTCCTCGCGGTCCGCTTCGCATGAAGGCCCGACACATCGGCAGTACGCGGGGTTCGCCTTTGACTCACGGCAGCGGACCGACCCGACCAACGTCTACGACCCGGCGAAGGGGCGAGGCGTACACCAACGCCCGCGTCTACCCCAAGCTTACCCGATGACGCCGAGGCGGCAAAGCGCTATGGGGACGACGATCCAGCCACCACTCGCTCCTACCACGCACACGGTGATGAGGTTGGGAGGAGGGAAGCGGCACGGCCGGTCTTGGATGGCCAACAGCGCGATCAACCCGTCCTCGTTCACGGGCTGAGCGAGATTCGCTCAATTAGCACGACCTCCACCGACATCCCCATAGCACCTCGGCGTGAGCTCCACGCGGATGATGCGAGGAGTTTCGTGTAATTACGTTTCATTCGTCGTTCACTTTGGTTTTACATGTCCGCTGCCTATGCAATGTTTCAACGTTACGGGTGTAATATTGCAGGCCCGGATGGCGAGTTGGAGGCCGAGCAGGGCGGCCCAGCGGCGAACTTTGAGGCCGAGCGCGCGGCCCGCGGAGGCCCATCGGCGGGAGTTGGAGGCATACCCGGCAATACTCGGTGCGTCGGATGCGGGGCGTGGCGGCCTTCTTCCGGGGGCCTCCGGATCCCGGGTGTGACCCCTCCGTTGCCTAGCTCATTGCTCGCTCCACCCCCGTTTCCCGTTCCTCCTCCTCCCGTAGGGACTCCGGTGAGTATATGTTGTTGTTTGTTTATTTGGCTTGTGCGGCTCACTGCGGTACTAACGAGATCGCCTCTCCTTTGTGCAGCCACGGTCGGCGGGTTCGAACCCGACTCCTCCAGTGGCCCTTCTCCACCCTATCCGGTCGGCCCGACTCCACGGTACACGTGACCGGTGGCGTTCCTCCTCCGGCACGCGGCAGCCACACACTACGGGCTTCCACACGTCCCTCCTACACAAAGACGGGTGGACATACCAATCGGCGCCGCAGCATGGGTGGTATCCGGGCACTACAAGATTTTTCAGTCTAATGCAACGCCGACAAAGTGTAGCAATAGAGCCAAAAATGGTAGCAACAGTACTTTTGCTACAATTTATTTTTGGTTAAATGTCGTTGCACTTGTAAGGGTAGCAATAGCAGAATGCAACGGGTTACGTTTTAGTTGCGACACACAACCCCTCTATTGCAACACATTCGACGCTTTTGCAACACATGGTGAGTGTTGTAACAAATGCAATTGCAACCACTATGGGTGTGGCAATAGTATCAATTGCAACGAACTAGACGTTGCTAGTGACATGTATGGCAACACGCTGGTCGTGTAGCAACACAATGCAGTCGCAACATAACATAGGTGTTGCAAGAGTGGTTATTGCTACGTAGAGAAAGCATTGCAATAGAGCTTCTCTATTGCCACGTCGCCTAAATGGTTGCTATAGGTGGCTTAGGTTATTGCAACGTCTCGTAGGTTGGTTGCTACGGAGGGGTCCTCTATTGCTACATTTGTGAATGGTTGCTATAGGCGGCATAGGCTATTGCCACGTTACTTACGTTGGTTGCTATAGATAACGTCTCTATTGCCACATTACTTTGGTTGGTTGCTACAGATGGAACAGGTTGTTGCACATTACTTAGGTTGGTTGCAACAGATATATTCTCTATTGCCACGTTACGTAAATAAATGGTTGCTATAGGTGGGTGCTTTATTGCCACCGTCATAACTATTGTAGTTGCAAGAGATAGTTCGTGCTGTTGCTATGCTAAAACGTGTAGTTGCTATAGCTCAACATCTCTATTGCCATGACCATATACTGCAATGTCGTTTAATTTGTTTTTTATTATATATTACAACACCAAATAAATATAATAATAATTTATGTTGCAACGCTTTGTTTACAATTTAACACAAAAGTAAATTCATTGTATACATTTCTCATCTCATATAAATTGATTCATTCAACTCATAGCATATTTACACCAAAATTCTATAGATAAGCACATCATCTCATCTATTTTCTCCAGAAGGAAACAATCATCCTACAAAACCATCTTTAGTCATCCTGGTTGCGGAAGCATGTGCCTTGTGATACCCAAAGTAGTGATGCCATCTCCCACGTAGTGCCCCCTGGAACATTTGACAATTTAGAGTAACATATTATTTTTCTCAAAACCAAAATAAACCGTTATAACACATAATGAAAATGCAGGTTAATTAAACACATAGAGAACTGATAGCTACAGCAGACCATGAGACCAAAATTGACATGCAATCAGCAACATGGTAACCCAGCTCCATGGTCAGGTACAATTACTACTTGTGTTGGATATATAATAATGTATCTAGATTGGTACCTAAGTTAAAACTTGAAGGCTTCATATCGGGGCTTGGTTTTCAGGATCTTCAAAGCTTACTCCTATGCCAAGCAAGTCAAATCTCATAGTAAATAGATGCTCCAAAGAAACCTTGCTACTCAATCAGTACTTGTTCTACTAAGCAGAGCTATAATGATTGTGAAGCAGTCAACAGACCTGCTCCCTGCTGCCTGTCTGCAATCAGATCGTTGCTAGAATTATAGCATTATTTTTATGTGAAATGTGGAAAACAACTGCTAATCTATTGCTTGTATTTGCTATCAATCAACATCTCCTCGTCCCTGCTAATAGTTGTATATGTAACATATGAACTTCCTGAATTTAGTTTTTCCATTACAAGTTAATTCAGTAGTAAAATATTTGGACTATTTCCTGTTTAAACTGTAGAGACAGATCCAAGAAAGATTAGAACAAATAAAGGTTTGTATCTTGCTTTCAAAGTTACAGGCTCGAGCACCAGACAAGTCATCCCTGGTAGGCCATATAACATAATCAGAACATTTTTTTTGTTCACAAGCAGGTTCAGAAAAGAACAGGAAACTGAAGAAAAGAACATGCGCCAAACAAACAACTTAAGGTATTCTTGGTTTTTTCACTGGCATCTTGCCTTGCTTGGATGGACAAAACACCTAGCAAGGCAAGGTTCAGGATGAGCATGGTTACTCGGCGACCTGTTTGGTGGCGTTGCTACATACTTGCTTTTGTTGACAAGGTATTATTTTCCTGCTTATTTGGGATTAACCAAATACATGCCATTCAGCACTTTACCGCCATCCATCTACCACTACAAGAACACTTAAGCACTTTACTCATTCTAAGGAGATTAATAGTGTCTGAATCCTAGCCAGCAATCATAGTTCATGGAATAAAAACTACAGGATATTAGTGTTCCATCATATATTTCCTAAAAAAGGTCTGGCTAGTATAGACTTAATATCTTGTACTTATTTCTTGTAACACAAACTGTCAGATTTAGTTGTGCCTGGTGCCACAGCTGCTCCTGATTACTAACATCTATTAAATAAATAAATAAATAAATAAATAGATTAAGCATACAAAACATGCAAGATTGGTGAGCACATGGACTAAATAAAATTCTCACTTGAACATAAGCTCGCACTCACCTTCTTCCGCCAAGTACAGATCAATATTAAATCTGTATATGGAGTCACAAGACCATAAAAAAACGCTAGTAAATTAAAAAATTATATCAATTCAAAGTTTTACAAGTTCAGAGCTAGTAAATAAAAAAACTGCACACTTAACTAAACTACTCTGCTACTGCAGTACTACACTTGTCGTTGAACACTTGCTAGTAGAGAAACATTGAAACCAGCTCTGAAGAAACTAATACAGCTTAACTGAAAATGCTGTACAGATACACTAGCTACTCTGTTAGAACCAAGAAGCAAATGTGGCTTAGCTGCTATCAAATAAAACCAATGAAGCTAAGATGCAGAAACTGCTGCACAAAGACACAGATCAGAGAGGACACAGTGAGCTTCTGCTCATGAATAAAACGAAGATGATAATGATAAGCATGGTTCAAACAATAAATGTACAGGATAGTAAGGGACAGTCTTCAAAGTCTCGTTCTCAATCAGGTCCTTAATAAAGAGAACATACATGCTTGTGCTAGAGTATCTGAAATTAAAATGTGCTAAAAATCACTGTGGCGTGCCCTAACAAGTTGTAATATGTTTGTTTCAGAATATCTAGAACCCATTCCAATATTGATTAGATTCCGTGCATGCCTGAATGGTTGTTATAAAAAGAAATCATTGGGTGTTTCATTTATATATAGTTAACATAAGAATCCCTTGGATGTCTGAAAAACGCAATCAGCAACAGAACAAGAACAAACCTGTACGAACGCCTACCTTCCTCGCCAGGTCTGAGGCGGCCTCCAGGGAGCAGGAAGGAGGAGTTCCGAACCTGCAACAGCAGCAGGGTGCACCTGCAACCAAACCAGCAGCCAAAATTCAGAACAATGGGGCGCTCTCTGAAATTGCTACTAAGAGCTAACGGGTATCGGTGAAGACCTAGGCCACCATCCTTGTCCACCCAGCGATGCGTGCCTCATCCGCGCCGAGGGTTCAGTCAGGATGCCGGCTTGGGTGGGGAGTTGTCGCCACCGTCCTCAGATGCGGTCGGAGAAGAAGGGCGGCCATCCCGTACTCCGACCGTGGAGAACAAGGGCGGCCACCCCGTCGTCGATCCGGCCAGGGAAGAAGAAGGGCGGCCGCCCCTCCCGGCCATGGACTGTGGCTGCCTCCACACAGCGCCTCAGCACCACGCCGCCACCAACGCTTAGTCACCACCACCAACGCCGCCGCCGCGTTGCGCTCCCAGCTGCGCTCGAGTGAGCGCTCGGCGGCCGTCGCCACTGTGCGTGTGAGAGAGGGGATGGGGAAATGATTTTCGAGTTCAGAGTAGGCGGCAACGGCGGAGCGGCGGCTGAGCGGATCGGGGGCGATTTAGGGTTCGGGAGGAGCTTTGTTGGCTATATATTGTCGAAATAGTTTACGAATTTACCCTCCTGCTGTAGGGCTAAATGTCTAGCTACATATGGATACAATTGTCATTTCAGCTAAAATTTTGTGAGAGCGGGTAGTGCGCATGTCTTGGCGCCTAATGCCAAATCTGTATTTCGTATTTTGAGATTTCAAAATATTTGAACTTCTACCAGAATTTTGGGATAGTAAGTGATTTCAAAAGGAAAAGGCAGAAAAGATGTGCATTTGTGAATAATGTGTAGTATTGCTTTGTTAAAATCACTTGAAACTTTTATGGGATAATTATTTACCACATGTGCATTTGTGAATAATGACGTATTTTCAAAACAAAATATTTTTGGAGTTAAATAAACATTGGTGGAATTTCAGCTCCGCTCGAATTCAGCATGTCAACTCTCACGTGATTTTGACTTGTATCTAAAACAAAAACCGCATGGCAATTCTCCATATATCAAGTTGGTTGGGTGGACCATGTCTTGAAAGTACCAGGTATACACTAAATCGAAATGGCTTGAAATTTTTGTGTATAAGCATCACATAAAAAGTTCAAGTGATTTAGACAAATTGTTTTTGCACATCCATCGAAAAGGCATAGTACATGCCTCACATAGTCCTATATGACTAAGTGAGAGATGTTCCTAGTTGTGATAGATATATAGTATCACATTGTCGAAATCATTTAAAAAAAATTTTATGGGATTGTTATGGAGCCAAAATATGTTATTCTATGAATTTGTGGAATTTCTTGACCAAGTTTAGCTATTATTGCATTATTTGTTGAATTACTAATGAATAAATGTAAAAATACCATAAAGTGGCTAGAAAAATCTACAAACTTGCATAGTCACATGATTTTTGTGTATAAGCATCACATAAAAAATTCAAATTATTTGGACAAAGTTTTGTCGCACATCCATCCCAATGGCATGCATGGCTCACATGTCCTATATGACTAAGTGAGAGATGTTCCTAGTTGTGAAAGATATATTGTACCACTTTGTCAAAATCATTTAAAACTTTTATGGGATGGTTATGGAGCCAAAATATGTTATTCTATGAATCTATGAATTTTTCTGACCAAGTTTAGATATTATTGTAATTATTTATTGAATTACTAATGAATAAATGTTAAAATATCATAAAGTGGCTAGAAAAATCTAAAAACTTGCATAGCCACATGATTTTTGTGTATAAGCATCAAATAAAAAATTCAAATGATTTGGACAAATGTTTTTGCACATCCATCACAAAGGCATGCATGGCTCACATAGTCCTATATGACTAAGTAGAAGATGTTCCTAGTTGTGATCGAAATCATTTGAAACTTTTATGGGATGATAGAGAATGATTTTAGAAGCATTTAGAAAAAAGAATCAACACATTTCGAGTTAGTATGAAGGAGAAAGACTAATTACAAGTTTTAGTTTAAGATTAAAAAGAGAAATTATAGTTGTCCAACAATTCTTAACGAACTTCATGAGTGGATGGTGGAGGTGCATTACTTGTTAACCTAGATGGTTCATATATATATATATTTTTTTTCCCTATATAGGGTGAGGTTTTTATACTCCCTGGAGTAGTTACTCCTATCTTCAAAAAAACACATTGCGTATGTGTTCATACTAATTTAGCAGACTTGAGTATGTTTATATACTCATATTAAGATATTGCAAATCTTACTACGCGAAAAAATTCAAAGGAACCCATATTTTTTAATATTTACCGAAAATGCCACTATCGGCTTTGTATATTAAGTATATCCACATACTCTATGTATGTATGCATACTTAACGTAAATATCACCTTGGATTGTCTAGTATGATTATATACTTCGTCTACATATACTTTGTTCGGTCATATACACCCTAAATCTAGAGATATACACATGGGGAGTAACTACTCCCCGGGAGGAGAAAAAATTTTCCCTATATATATATGCTAAAGTTCGAATCCGATTAGAAAAAGAGAATTAGGATATGGGAGAGCCATTATCCGCTCCGATCCGATCCGTTTTCATCCCTACCTGGTTGTGATGAATGTATGGTACCATTTTGTCAAAATCATTTGAAACTTTTATGGGATGGTTGTAAAGCCAAAATATGTTGTGTGAATCTGTTGAATTTTCGTGGCCAAGTTTAGTTATTACTATAATTATTTGTTGAATTACAAAGAAATAAACGTTAAACTACCATAAAGTGACTAGAAAATCTAAAAACTTGCATCGTCACATGATTTTGACGTATAAGCATCACATAAAAAAATTAAGTGATTTTGACAAATGTATATCCTTTAGTGTTATTTCGTATACTCAAGGACAATAGTTATTTACTTGAGTGTACATCCACACACTCAACCGCCAGGTAATTTTTTTCAATCGCAAGTTTTTTTTTTTTCCGGAGCGATGAAATTTGGTCGAGTTGTTTTACCTCGGATAGAAACTGGAGAAAAAAAAAGAGCGCCAAAGTCCTCTTTCTACTCCCGCCACTACCTGAAATTTTTAACACCCTCAGCAACAGGCCCGTGCCCGAAACAAACTTGAGGGGGCTCTCAATCCCATATCTGGCCCACGTCTCAGAGACAAAAGGCTAAAAAAAGGCGGGCTTTGGTGCGGAGGGCGCGCGATGAAAAAAATTCACCAACCTTATCCTCTCATCTGCCGTGACTTCTCACCTCTCGTTCTCCCCAAATCTCTTCGTTCCCTGTTCGTTCCGTCCTCGCAAAATCACCGGTCGGCGTCGGTCGCCTGCCCCGTCTCCCAATACGAGTGACAGTAGAAATAAAATCGGGTGAGTCTCCAGCGCGGCGGTGGTGGGCGGCTCCTTCGCGGGCGGCAGGCGGACGACGTCTCCTGCGCGTGCGGCGGGCGGGCGACGTCTCCAGCGTAGGCGGGCAGCGTCTCCTTCGGCGGGTACTGCACGGGCGAGCGGCAAGTCGTACGCAGCTGTGCTCGAATCGTGGAGTGCTCGGTGCCGACCTGGGCCACGCCACCACTGTCGACGAGGTGAGCCCCCGCGCCGACCTTCCCCGCGTACGGCAATCCCCTGTGTCTTGGGAGAGCTGCCGGGGTTCCGCATCTGCACAGCCGCAGATCCACCGGGCACATATGCTACCGGCAGCCTGCACATCTCTAGCTTCACGTAGTTGCTAAAGGTTCTTTTTTTTTTTTAATCTGATTCAAAATAGTAGGATCTGAAACCTACAGATTCTGAGGTTGTTCATCTTAGCTTTGTTTCTTTTTAAAATTTTAGTAAGAATCCTCGGATCTAGTTTGTAGGCTTTGATATAAGATAAGAAAATCATGAATGGTTTTTATTATGAATCGTATCTTGATTCTAGAGAGATGGATCTTTAGTGTTGATTCAAAGTATGGTTTTTTAACTGTACCGATGTAATATAATATGAAAAGTTGGGAACTACTGTTGAACCATACTAGGAACTCCTTCACTCCACGACTTACGTCAGATTTACTTCCCTGCAATAATAAACTAGTGAATCATTTGCTAAAATTCTTATCCTGCTATTTTTCCATATCTCCTGCTAGTACTAGACTGATTGGTATGATTTTAACTAAACTGTATTGTCTTGAATCTGTGATATGGGATTGTCTCATGTCAACACAGGTTGTTCTTAATCTTCTAAGTTTGCTGGCTTGAAAAGCTGCTCTAGTTTGCTGAAGATATATTTCAATAGAACAAATATTACATATGTGACTAGCTGAATTGAAACCTTATTAAATGCAGAATTCTCAATTCATTTATTTAATCCACTGTACTTGCTTCCAAGCTTTTGCCGCTTTGTGCCTTTTCTTACCATGCCTCCACTGCAGAGGTCTTGAGTAGATGATAAATTGGGGCTTCATGATGTAGGTGTAATTTTCTTTTTTTGCATCTTTGATGCTAGTCATTCAATAATTTGCTGCTTAATTAGTACTAGGCACTTATTTAGTTTAGTTCCAAATTTTGGTAGCCTTACTGTCCCAACTAGTGCAGAGGTGATGAATTGTGGTGCTCTTATGAGCTAGGTTCACTATTGCATCTTATGAGCTCGTGGTGAACTGACATGTTTGTATTCCTGCAAATGCTTGTTCACAATATGCTACTTTATGAGAAGTTATCTGTTACCGTAGTTATTCCAGGTTTTAGTTTTTTTTTTCTCATCTGCATTTTTAATTTATTAGGATAGAGGAATATTTAACCCTGGTTAGCTAGGAAACTTGCTTAGGTTGTACTCAGCCTATACAGGAAGCTGGAAGGGAGAGAGATTAGAACTTGCTTAGGTTGTACTCAGCCTATGTAGGTTAGCAATAGCATCAAGGAGCTGCCTGGGCAGTCTAGCGAAGCAATATGTCACCTGCATTGTTTCTTCAAATAGACAAGATTAGAACTTCGAAATAAGTGGGTTCAGTAACATTAACACAATAACTATTATAAGTTTAGAGCATTTGCTATATTTCATAGATAATGATTTACATACATGGAAATTTGTGAGGAGGGAGGGGTAATAAATTAGAAGAAAAATTTAGAAACTGAAATTTAGAGTAAGTTAAATAACCAACACTGTATGGATAAACAACAATATGGTATTATTTTGTTTGCAGCAAAGACATCATTTTGGGAGCTTTGTGATATAGTGAAAAGCTCTTTTGAAGATCACATAAGCGTACTTGTCCTACTAATTGGTATTATTTTGTTTTCAGCAAATACATGGAAATTTATGATTGATGTTGGTGCATGTCTCTTATCATTGCATTTGCAGCAAGTAAGCTGGTAGAATCAAGCTACATGGCATGTCTCTTATCTGAATTCATTGTTAAACTATTATTTATCAGTCAGACCACAACTAACTCCATTTTCCCTTTAATCAGGCTGCAAAGTACATCGAGTATGACAACTCTTTCAGTGAGGTGAATTTACTATCTGCAGTTTCAAATGAACTTGCTCAGAATTTATTTGCACGAGGACTTGTTTATGTTTGTTTCTCTACATTCTGTATGGATAAATAACAAGATCACTTTGACCAAGCCTGTGGTTTTTCTGATTGCTAAAAGAAAAGATATGCATCCATATCCTAGCAAGTAACTTATGAGCTGCTCTTTGAATGACAGTCCATATCCTAGCAAGACGGATATAGAAGGTTTCGGCAAAGCCCTTAGGAAGCAGAGATCAAGGCTTTATATTACCTTCAGATGCATTCTTATGGTAGGGAAATTTGATGGTTAATGCGACAATTAACTTTATTATGCCTTATGCATAGTGTTTCCTTTTTTTTTTAGATGATGGATATGCATAGTGTTTCCTATATTGTATAAATCCTCAAATACAATTGTATAGAAGTTGAACTATGGAAAAATAATGTGTCACTTGTTTTCATGTGCTTTCCAACAATAAAGAGCCTACGGCCCTGCATGTTAAGTTTTTTTTTTTTATGAAAGCTCTAGATTAGCTACTGTTTTTTTTTTCTTTTGAAAAACCTGGATTGGTTGCAAGCTTTTATTAATATAAGGAGAACTATGAGAATTGTGTTTAATTTCACAATAATTTTCATCAAACATATATACACTAAAGTTTACAAGCCCTATGACGCCGCGATGCCGTTGTGAACTGCTAAGTCACGTGTGTAGGTATAAACCAGCGGTGCGACGACTCTAATTGTAATAGAAAATGAGTCATGGCCGTCCTAACTCCTATCTGGAGCCAAGAGTCACCGTCGGGTGGCTTGCCATGGCAAATGGGCCATAGCCGCCATGGCAAATGGGCCAAGGCTATGGGCTGTTGAGTATTAAAATCGTTTAATTGCTAATGCTACTTACTGCTTACTATAATATGTACTAAGACCCAATAGGTCTAGCTGGTCGTGTCTACAGATTGGCGGCCTATGATACATATACGTTACAAGGCCTAATTCGAATCAGCCTCGTCTCCTAGTTCTCGTTGCAACAAGCATGTAACAGTTGCAACTCCAAAACAACGTTGCAATTGAGCACCATTTTTGCTTCACCTCCGTAGGTTTCGTGTTGCAAGAAGCATATAACAGTTGCAACTCTAACCAAGCGTTGCAATTGAGAACCACTTTTGCTTCGCCCCCTAGATTCCTCGTTGCAATACATTGTCGCAGTTGCAACTCCACAAAATCGTTGCCATTGAGAACAGCTTTTGCTTCGGTCATCAAAGTTCCCGTTGCATTAAGCATGTAGCTATCGCCACCCTAAAACCCCGTAGCAATAGTCACAACCAAATGCAACTAACGCAAAAATAGTTGCATTACTACCACACAATTGCAACCAAAATCTTATCTACTGCAACTCTTTTTCACCATTGCAATATTGGCAACCAATTGCAACAAAGAAGTGCAACCCCTTAGCAATCGTTGTATTACAGGTACCTATTGCTACCATTTGTTGAACATCGTTGCAATACAACCCCCTCTAGCAACCAAAGTTTCGGCGTTGCAATTCAGAGGCGTTGAATTAGACCGAAAATCTTGTAGTGGGGGCAAGGTGAGGGCTCCTCACACTCTTCGCACCAGGGAGGCCACGGGTCGGGGTAGTTGCACTGTGATGGATTTCTTTTAGATGTTGGATATGTTGCACTATGATGGATCTCGTTTCGATGTTGGACATGTTACATTTCGTTTGGTTGTTGGACATGTTGGATTTCGTTTGAATGTTGGACTATATGTGTGAATTTGTGATATATGTGGATTATATATGTGAATTTGTGAGATATGTGGATTATATATGTGAATTGGTGATATATGTGGTTTATGATGTATATATGAATGCTATGGTATATGTATATGTTGATTTGCGAACAATCAATAGAAAAAGAAAAAAAAAAACGAAATTCCCGCTTTGCCGAGTGCCGGCCTCGGCAAAGTTGGGGGACGCCGCGAAAAAATGGCGATTTGCCGAAAGTGCGGGGTGGCACTCGGCAAAATGACCATAGCTTTGCCGAGTGCCACTTTGTACTGCACTCGGGCAAAGGTTATTTATTTATTTTGGTAAAATAAATAGTTTGCCGAAGTTCGACATTCGGCACTCGGCAAAGTTCGTAAAATATTCAAATCTTTGCCGAGTGCCCCACGTTTGGCACTCGGCAAAGAGGCGTCGAGTGTAACGTTCGACGTTACGATCGCCGAATTGACATGGCACTTTCGGCGACGCCTTTGCCAAGTGCCGGCATTTGGCACTCGGCAAAGAAATGGTTTGCCGAGTCATTCTTTTGCCGAGTGCGCCGCCGAGTTTGGCACTCGGCAAAGGCTTTGCCGAAAGTCGCGTATAAGCCTTTGCCGAAGTGCGCTCCGCACTCGCAAAGCGGCGCATTCCTGTAGTGCTCGACCCTCTTGCACAAATTGAGGAAGACCACTTTGCCAAAAAGTTTGGTTCTCTCATTTTGCATTACAGAAATTAAGGGCGTGTACGTAGGTGTAATTAAAAGCCAATGTGCTTCGGTACTTTTCTTCTATCACTTAATTTGCACCACTGTATATAGTTGAGTTGAGGTCAGTCATGCATCCTTAATCTTGGCCAGCCTAGCGTATCCGTACGTCACCAACGCAACTGAAAAGCCCACGCCCAACTGAAAAGCGAACGATCCAAATCCAATAGTAACCCATCGATGTCGAGCAACCGGCAGGATGTGATAGGCTGAAAAAGACAGATAGTGGAAGTCATATTCTTCTACTATATACTTGTCGTTATTATTACTAATCCATCAACCCGTGCCGGATAAAATTTAAGAAGACATAAGCATTAGTTGCTACAGTTTATATAAGTAACATTGAATTGTATTTTTTGAGGGGAAGTAACATTGAATTGTACTGCTAACGGTATGTAATTCTAAATTTCTTTTGTCTTCTGTAAATACAATTTACTAAATAGGTCATAAGCCTGTTCGTTGGTTCGAATCAGCCTCTCCAACCAGCCCAGAAATAATGTTTAGTTGGTAAATATTTTGGGTTCGGTTACTGTAACACTTTTCGTATGTATTTGGTACTTATTGTGTCACCATGTACTAATTAGGCTCAAAAATTGTCTCGCACTTTTTACTCAAACTGTGCAAATATTTTTTTGTTTACCTACATTTAGTGGTCTATTAATACATCAAGGGATTCGATATGATAGGTACTGTAACACTTTTTAGGTTCACATTTAATTAACTAAACAGGGGCTGGTGCCCAATTAAGAAGGGCGTAGTAGACTCATTTTTGTTTTTTACAACAGTGCGTACTAGACATTGACTTGCGGAGACATTGCACGGTGCTGGTGAGCTCTCTCACGTCCATTCTGGAGGAGACCCGTATGGCAGCTGTACTGGCTATATATAGGCGCGCACGGCGAACCAACTGCTGCGTCTTTTCACTCTGTTGATGATGCAAAGCGACAAAAAGGTTGAGAAACTGATTAGGGAGGTTGGGCAAGATTACTGTGCAGTGCAGTACAATCGAAAGCACCATCATCAATCAATTCATTGCTCACCGAATGGAACAATTCTGGGGATCAGTTTCTAAAACTTTTGTATAGGCACTTTACTTGTGTCGTGTTGTTACTGTTGCTGGCCTCTCCCCACTCCCTAGTGGCCGACTCCACTAATACCATCCAAAGCGTTCTGTTGAATTAACCTCTACATTGTGCTGAACCTCCCTCCATTTTTAGATATGCCACGTCGGAAGCTGGGGCCCATGGCGAGTCCATATATAATAAGCACTCTCCCTCGTGTGGCGCCTGGCAAAAAAAAAAAAAAAAAAAAAAGAAAAAACTTCTCTTCTCTTGTCCTGATCTCGATCTCTCTCCCGATGGCGACGCTCTCGTCGCTGCCTCCGCCTCCTCCAAATCCGACCTCAGCGCGGCGGCAGATCGGCCGGTGCTCCTCTCCCTCTCCCTCTCCTTCTCCCTCTCCCTCCGTCTCGATCTACCACCATGGCTATGTTCCAGCACGTGGCCGCCGACCGGCACCCTAACCCTCGGTCGGCGCTAGGGCCTGTCCCCTGTTGTGGCTCCAGCTGCTACTGGCCCCTAGCGGCGGTCGCCGGCACGGGCGCGGCGCCGTATGTGTGTGTGCCTCGACGGTGGCCGTCCTCACCGGCCATGTCCATCACCTCCGCGTCCCGGCGTGTCGGCCTCCACGTCGTCCCCTAGCTGCTCAGCGTGAGGGGCCCATCGAGGAGGAGGAAGGTCGCCTCTGCCGCCGCCTATCGGCGTTCCTGAGGCCTCCGCAGCCTGGGACCCCACCTGTGACCGATGGCCAATACTCCTCTCATGTGCCCCCTCCCCCCCCAACCGACCTGCGACCTCCGCGCAGCGCTGCCACGCCGCCCAGCGCTGTTCCAGAACACGGCGAAGATAAGTCTTAATCCTGCTATCATGTTACTGTTTTTTGTGGTAAATATTTTGGATTTTTACATTTGCCCGATGATGATGGCGATAACCCGGATCAGATTTTAGCTTCATGGGTACTGCATTTAGCTTATGATGAAAATGAAAAAAAATGCAAATCTGAGGGCTATTTAGCAAAGGTAGGAATGGTGCCATGGCCTCCATACTATTGCGATATATGCTAGCTGACAGTTCTTAGTACAATGATTCGAAAAGATTTTACTGTAACCTTAATCAGGGATAACGCAATGCTACACATTGTTATTATCTTTTAAGGCTATGTTCTTCCTCATTATCTGTTCTTATCCCTCGAATTCCCATTTATAGCAACAGTTCCTGAATTGCTTGCAAGGAAATAATTTCCATATCGGTGTTGAAGACGCAGTGATTAATATATGACAATTGACATATTTGTTACAGAATTCTTACAAATTGGTAGTGCCTTCGATGGCAAGGATACCAGCTTCCTTGTATGTGGAATTCTTTTACCAACTGTTTCAAAGGTAAACCTATAGTCCATAATTTCTACTCCCAGTTGGCTGTCCGGATCAGTATATGCTTTCAAGCTGGCAACCAAGTTTTTACATACCTATTCCTAATTGACTACCCCTACATTGTTCATTTTAAAATACATTCTATTAACCAAGTCTCTTTGTACCTGTTCTAATTTTTTTAATGATCACCCTGTCATATCCATGTACATCTAACAGAAACCATTGGTTTAAATTCCTTTCATACCCACATCTATTTTTCTAGCCATCATTTCCATATTAGCCGATCATGTTTACAGTTTCAGAAATGATAAATGCCTTTTTAATGAGAATGACAATAACACTCGCTTACACTGCTCTGAAAATTACATTACAGTTAACTATGATTTCTCTATTGTCCAAAGGAACATGTACATAGTCCCTCCATCTAACCTTCAGTGAGGATCAAATTATTTAATTCTGTATTTAAAAGAGCATGCGTGCACGACATCGAATTTCCCACATTCCATCACCTGACCCGTTGATCGTTCGTGTGTGCATTAAATCAACGAGGTTAGTGTTTCCATGCATGGGAACGACGTACGGCGATGCACCTAGAGATCGAGGAATAATCGGTTCGTATAATGTAGCGTAGCACACACGACAATAATCACGTCAGGATACAAACCATCCCGTCACAAGTACATCCGCACCGATCGACCACCAGTTGTCACGAATTGATGGAAAAGCTAAAGCTTTGGTCGGCCGGGCCTTTTTCTTTTTTGATCGATGATCACATGCACAAGCTGATAGTGCGTGGTTGCCAGTTCTAGCGGAGTTCATTTCAAAGCCAACCTAATGGAGGCCACGGCTGCCAACAGATCTAGCTAGCTGTGTTGTTGGGCACAATGCATGATAATCTACCGCAGTGGAGAAATTAATTTGCAAAAGTGTTAGATGACTCAACCGTCGCGGGCAGTAAGTCTTGTTGTAGGCACAAACATATAACCATTAACGTCGACGTATGCCCCCTTTTCTTGTTTCTTGCTCTAAGTAACAACCATCGTCACGTACATCGCCCGTCGTTTTGCTCCAATGGTCAAGCTACATCGAATTGGATCCACGAGCTAATTTAACTGGCCTTAGCTGGAGGTAACTTAGCAGATAAGTATGTAGCTTAACAGGAAATGAGCAAGGGACGGTGGCTAGCCTATATGCATGGACGGCTCGTTGCTCTCATGGATGTCTCTTTCATCACTACTGTTCAACTCTTTGATTCACAACTTGTGTACTGGCTAGCTGTCCTTCATGCTACACCGCACTATTCTGCTCGAGTGAGCTGCCGACTTGCTTGCGTCTTCTCATGTTCTGAAACATTTCAGTTTTTTTCACTGGATCTCATAATCTTGGGCCAAACATTTGGTCCATTATCACTAGTGCACCACTAGCTTACTCCTATTTCTGTTTTGTTTTTGTTTTTTTTTAAAAAAAACTTACTCAAATTTCTTAAATTAATATTCTCTGTAAGAAAAGTAAGGCTTGTTTTATTTTACTTAAATATACAAGTGTGTCAGTCTTGAAAAAAAAATAGGATGCATCGATCATCCTGATGCTTTATGACAACGATATCCATAAAGCATGCATAACCGAATTCGTTCCTAGTGAAAAAGCTAGCAGCTGAAAAGATCAAGAGCTGATGCAAGATCGAATCACCGACTATACCTTCAATTCAATTTTCCTCATCAGTGCGGTTAGCTCGAGCCGGAGGAACAACAGATGATTAGAGATGCTTCTATCCATAGCAGCACGTACTGATTCCTACTCGCAATGGTTGAGATGTAGATATCGTTCCCAGTACAGGGTACATATATTTTATCAGGCAAAAGGGGTGTTGAACCAAATCCATCGTAGCTATACGTGCTAGGAGAACTTTAGCACTTGTTTTGCTTGGCAGCCAAGCTTAGAACAGCCATATAATTGAGAAATCAAAATGTGGCGAATTTAGCAAGCCGCTGTTATTTAAATCACCATCGATCGGATAATCTCACAACGAAATTGTTATGTGCTCATCATGGCACGAATATATGCTTGATGAAAACTTCTTGGTACTTTTTTTTCTTGCCACAAGCATCATTAGTAGAGAAACCACATTTATCTATGGCTTAACTGTATTTAGTTCCAGTTTCAAGAAGTTTTCATCGGCCATTTAGATGTTTATCTATATACCTATAGGCTTAAAGAATTATTTTCGGATGTCCAAGAGGTGTGGAACATAAATGAGTGGGCCCATATTCCAGTCACCTTAACGTGCAACGACATGGCCGAAATGTAGACCGTAGAGGAGGCTCAATTTGCAAGTCGACATCACTCAACATTTTCTCAATGGTTGCATAGACTGGAGTGAGGCCTTCTGATGCCCATTATGTACATGGGCTATATGTTTGCTAGGTCAACACCATTAACTGAATGGACTATACTCCCTCGGTCTCAAAATGTTTGTCATTTTTAGTTTACGTGCCACAAGTTTAACTTAATTTGTACAAAATACATACAATATTTGTATCTTCAAATAAATTTATTAAAAAACTAGATTCAAATATCTATCCAATCATACTTAATTTATGTGATAAATACAAAATTTTTTCCAATAATTAGGGGAAAATTCAGTGGCTCCCATCGACCGAGACCGGACGATCCGACGGCAATGAAGGTAGCGAGGCAATGACAGGCAATGGGGTGAAGGCAACGAGAGGCAATCTATGTGTGTATGATGGTGGGCCATCTGAGCAAAAATTGTCTTCCATTGCCTCCACAAATTTGAGGATTAAGGCCATGCATCAATTGCATTCTCGTAATTCTTTTTTGGTCAAGGGTAAAATGGTAACTCCATGAACACAAAATATTGTTTAAGCCTAGTATAGTTAGTGCGGATAATACAACTACTGTAGTTATTTGGATTTTTTTCATAACTCCTCGTTCTAGGGTTTGTCATTCGTCAAGTCGGTGGCACCGGTGGTTGGGGGATTGCCGCCGCAGCTGATCCGCCGGCGTGGGGCTCCGAGGGCGTCCCGCGAGAGGGCTTGGGGAGAAGTAGAGAGAGGAGCAGCCGCCGGTGTCGTCCACCGCCACCGAGCGGGCTGGGCTGGAGCTGCTGTGGGCTATCGGTGTGTGGAGGCACGGCGGGCGGCGAGTGGAGGCACCGACGAGCGGATCCGCACGCATGGGAGAGGCAACGGCGGACCTCTGCCCCGACGCGAGTTGGGGAGTGCAGGAGCCACGCCGAGCGCCGCCGCCGCCCCTATTCTCTAGTGGCCCCTATTTTCAAGGCTACATATATATGCTGGGTTATTTAGAAAGAGGGCCACTAACGTACATGCACTCCAAGGAATTCTCAGTCGGGACCTACAGTCGTACTTGTCAAGCTTTTGTCGATGGATATCTCGGTGAGAGAGGACAACAATTAAGGAACATTCAGCCAACAGCTCGAGTATATGGATGATATCCTTCTTTTTTTTTTTTTTGAGAAGTCTACGGGGGATGATATCTTTATGTCCATCCGCGTGTGACTGCACGACACGACAAAACATGTCAAATTCTAAAATTTGACTTTTCCTCTGATCACATATGCTTATCATTCCTAAATAAACAAGCAAATATTTTCAAGAACAAACTGCAGTGAAATTACCACCGGTAAAGTGCAACTTTGTTTGCAGTTATTTTTCCTGGGCTGCTTCCGACGCATCTATTCTGCGGTGTGGATTGTCTGACTTGGTTAAGGCAAGTCACAGGTGACTTACCATCCATCGGATGCCCTCCATTTGTCATCCAATGGCTAACAAACCAAAAAGCATTTTCACTCCAAACAAGATATTCCAGATGCAGTTCTGGCCCAAATAAAGCCCAACTTAGAATTACAAGATTAATTAATGCACACATGCTAACAGTGGAATAAGCACATGAGAACTGTGCATTGTGACATGCTCCAAATAACTAAAATACAGTCCACCTAAGGTACCAATATATTACGTTATACATATATATGTATAAAATTAGCCATATAATTGTTAGTGCTAAAAAACAATAATCTTCACCAAAAGCCATCTGGTACCGTCCTTGTGCTAGACGAATTTGCCCAGCTTCCTTCACCCAGCTAGGATTCACATTCTCTCTACAAGAAAAAAAAAAAATGCATTCACATTGCTTGCATATGAGTGCTGAATGCAGACAATACAAGAACGAAGTTTGGAATGTGAACATAACTTACTTGTTGAGTTGTGCTTGTGCCATTGATCCTGGAGATGAGCGCCACATCCTTGAGTACAAAGTGGTCATTGATCCTGATTGAACCACGAGACAGAATCTTCCCTTTGTTGCTATCCCCGAAAGTCACTACTACAGAATTGAACTTGCATGGTGTTTAGTTTTTATTTTCTGTGGTGGGCATTTAGAAAACTGCCACGGAAAATAGTTGGCCTGACAGCCCCCCGGCCAGGAGAAAAACCGCCACGGTTAATCGATTAACCGTGGCGGACATTGTAAAATAACCGCCACGGTTAATAGGGATTAACCGTGGGTGTTATTTTACAATGTCCGCCACGATTATCGATTAACCGTGGCGGTTTTTATAAAAAGCCCGTCACGGTTAAAAACCAGCCCAAAGAGCCCACAAATCCGTCGGCCCATTCCATCTTATCGGGTTCATATATATATAGCGATTAGGTTTTCCAAATCACTCAGTCTCTCCCGTCTCTCCCATTCCACAGCCGCTTCCTTCCCCTTGTCTCTCGTCTCTTCCCTTCTCTCCCTTCTCTTCTCTTCCAAATCAGCCGCTCCTTCCCCTTCTCTACTCTCTTCCCTTTTCTTCCAAATCAACTACAACCGGTCGGTGGCGGCGCGACGACCGGGCGGCGAGCGCGGCACGCGTCTACTCGAGCTCGGCGTCCTCGGCGCGCGTGGATCCGGGGCTCGGCGTCCTCGGCGCGGCGGGCGGAGGGCGGATCGAGCGGCGGCGCGCGGGCGCCGAGGCGGGCGCGGACGGGCGGCACGGCCTCCCTCCCCTTCCTCCCCCCCCTCGGCGGCTGCGTGGCTCGTGGCGGCGTGCGCATGGCGGCAACGGCGGATCCGGCCTCGGCCGCCGGATCAGCGGCGGCGACCTAGCTCGGCCGGCGGATCCAAGGCGCATCCCGGCGGCGGCGCAGCCCCGCTCGTGGCGGCGGGACACAAAACCCTAACGGGCCCGGAGGCCCGGATCCGGGCCCGTTAGGGTTTCGATTGATTTTTTTTTTTTTATTTTTTTATTTTATTTACCATGGCGGGCATTGTAAGAAGTCCGTCACGGTTAATCTATATTTTCCGTGGCGGGCATTGTTAAAAGTCCGCCACGGTTAATCGATTTTGCATGGCGGGCATGGAGTCCGCATCGATTAACCGTGACCCTAGCTCCGTGGCGGACCCAATGCCCGCCACGGAAAATCGAAAATGCCCGCCACGGAAGTTCCATTCTGTAGTAGTGAGTGATATACTCTTTAGTCTTCATAGGGGTGAGGCTGGAGAACCATTTTAAGTTGCCGGTCATGTGTCGAGAACAACCGGAATCATTGAGCCACATGTCCTCCAGCCTTCCATCCTGTATCAATGATAGTACATGGGATGAGCAAGTGGCACAACACTGGGGTTAGTAAACTTGGAAGAGTACCAGTGTTGACCACCTTGCCCAAGATAGGCATTAGGCAAAACAACCATCCCACGTCCCATCTTACCAAAGTGCTCACCACACACAACAAAGCGTGGTGCACTCCTCTTGTCAAACTCAAATCTCCCAAAGCGAGGAACACCTTCCACTCGCGGAGCACGACCACCAAAGGGTCTCACAAACTGTGGCCTAGCCCTTTGAGGTCTCCTACCTTCTGACCTAGCAAACTGCCTCTAAACCGACTGCACACCCCTCTCATACATGCCAAGTGGTGGGTGATACATGTCGCGGTTCTCAAACTCAACTTGACGCCTAGCATCCCTCTTCCTCCTAAAGCAAAACTCAACCAAGTGACCATCTCTCTGACAATACTCACAGTGATACCTCACCTCTCTCTTAGGTGGTTGTTGGTTCACTCTCTTGGGTGGATAGTTCACTCTTGTTGTGGCCTTGGATTTAGGAAGGGTTTCCTCAGGGATCTTGGGCAGAGTGTCAAGTGGGTTCTTGAGGTGGTTTGGTTTGGGAAGCCACACTTGTTTGGGAGGTGGAGTCTTTGGGGTCTCTTGGAGAATGCCATTTTGCACAATGGGCTTGGTAGGCTCAGGTGGGATGATCTTGGTCCACTTGGGAGTGTTTAGTGGTTTCTCACTCGAGCTCAAACCACTGCCTTGACCAACCTTGTTGTAGATAACTTCACCCTTCCCACCTATAGCAAAGCCTAATCCCGATGTGTCAGTCCCCCTCTTGAACCCGACTCATCATCATGCCAAGCTGTGGCTCTCCACTAGACACCCAACTCGGGACGGGCGAAGGTACTTGTTCTCCTCTTCGACTCTCCCCTTGTCATGCCTACAAGACATGAGCTCCAACTCTAAAGCTTCACACTTAGCACACTTGACACGGTGCTATCCGAGTTGGCCTTCTCAAGCACGACAAGCTTGGCAGCCTTCTCTGCCAACTCGAATTTTTTTTTATTTTTAACCCTTTTTTTAAAGAAAAACTATTTTTAACCCGGTTTTGAAAGATTTTTCGAGAATAACCCTTTTGGACGCGCCTCAGCCCGGCGCGGCTCTTACGCCGCCGCGCCCGCATGCTTGGCTTGCGGCGCCGACGCGGGCGTTGGCCGGCGTAGCGCGACCACGCCCGGCGTGGCGGCTCCCACCGCGCCTCGGATCAAAGCGCGGCGGCTGCCCGCTCATCGAGCGCGGCGCGCCGCGCTCTGATCTCGCGGCGCGGCAGGGGCGAATTACTCCCCCGAGCCGAGCCCGACTCAACTCTTACGTCTTCATACCCGTTCGAGTGGAAGAGTTGAAAAAAAGAAACCGTCGCCACCGGACCTGCTCCTGCGCCCACCGAGCCGAGCCGCCGGCCGCCGACGACGCCTCGCACCTCCATCCGCTCCTCCACCTCCACATCTCTCCCTCGCACCTGGTCCCTTCCAAGGTGGACATGCCGAAGCGTGGTAAAAAGAGTTATAGGTAATCTCTTGTCATTTGTTTTACTTTTAAAATTGTGGGCAAGCAATAGATTGCACTAGGCAAATTTGTAACCATGGCACCTATATTTTGTTGGCATTGATTGATTCATTTTTATTTTATATGATTTCCTATATGTAGTTCTATGTTTGATTCCCCGTAGAAATGAAAGTAGACAATTTTAAAAGTGGGTTTGTACTAGGCAAATTTGTAACCATGGCAACTATATTGCATTGTAACAATTTTAATTTTTTGGAGATAGTTATGCTCGTTTGCCGCCTCGATCCCTATGTCCACAAGCCTCTCCCCCCCGGGTGTTCCAAAGCCCAATTGCTGGTGTGGTGATCCTTGCAAAGTAGAATGGGATGACGAGGATGAGGAAATCTACATGCGGAAGTATTGGATGTGTGCCAATTACAAATGGGCCTTTGGCCCGATACAACGCCGTAGTAGCATGGTGTGTATATTCATTTTGGTTATTTTTTTTGTCTATGGTTATATATTTGGTTTGTGACAATTCTTTGTTTTGCGGACCCCACCACCACTCTGTGATTTTGAGCAGTGGATCGACCTTGAGGTCGATGAGGAGAACAAGAAATTCTTGGAAGGCTACAAGGAGTTTAGGGCTGGGTTTCAACGGAGGCATGAGGAGTTGAAGAAGCAAGCGGCTCATCGAAGGCGCCAGGGAGGAGGAAGAGGAAAGGAGGAGAGCTGATGTTGAGAGGGAGGAGAGGGGAGAGGAAGATAGAGCATGCGCGCCGTGCCAAGGCCGAGTGGGAGGCCGGCTGCGCGCCCTAGCCACCCCCCCCCCCCGCACCACCCCGCCCCTGCGCCGGCCCCGTCTTTTTGCAAATGTGGTGTCCAGGCGCAGTATGGCCTTGTTCCTTCAGAGTGGGGAATAGGCTATTTTTGTGGCCATATGGTGGATTATGATGAGGTTGGAATTTTTTTTTTGAGGCAACCACATGAGACATTATTTTATCTAACTAAAATCCAATTGTTTATTTTGACGAGAACACTAGGAAATGCTTTTGGAGTCCTTTGAAGGAAAAGATGAGGTCAAGGAAGCAATCAGGGCGAAGCACAAACTTGGGCGGGAAATGGGTGTTGGGGCCAAGCTTGTGAACGAGTATCTGTACATTCATCAACGGGAGCAGCGTAAGCTTGCCAAGAAGTTGGGTGTTTCCCGCCCAACGTATGAGCAGTATATGAAATGCCATGAAAGTTTCAAGAAGCGCTAGACGAGCAGTGTGCACTGCGGAAGCAAAGTGAGGGGGCTGACGAAGAGGAATGTGAATCCTCTTGTGAGCGATGTAATAAAGCGAATGTTGCACGACCTCGCTCTTGTGCTTGACGTGCAGCCTCACACGGTCGCCGTCCGAGGCCAACGTCGCAGGAAGACATCGGCCGATGACAATGACAATGCCTTCCGGGTTGAGGCTTCCGCGCTTAGCGGATGCCGTTGAACAAGCCCACATGACACGTAATCCGGTCGATGGTGTGGTAGTTGGTTCTCGCCACAAAATGATGAGGTGTCGGTGGAAGATTGTGACTCAGACGATGATTTGCTTCTAGGATATGTTTCGATTCATGATGTGCGGCGTTAATTTGTGTTACGTGGATTCCAATATGTATGGAACAATGTTGTATTCTATTTTTAATGAACCATGCAAATAACTATGTTGTCTTCTTGTATTGAGCAATGTTTTCATGGCATTGAACTTATGTGTTATTTCATTTTGTTGTCTCTGCCTCTTCTATTGGGTCTTTTAATTGTGTCTTTAAATTAAAAGATTGAGCACATAGTTCACGCGACACAACACATGAATTGGCATTTGGACGAAACAAGGGTTTGAGGTACACAACATATAGAATGGCATGTGAGAACATAAACCAAACAAGGGTTCACAGGTTCTTCACTAAACCTAACATGCCTTAGGTAATTAAAGCAACAACGGAAACAACGAAATGGCGTGTCGAACTCGTACCAAACTAGGGTACAACAGTTCCAAACTAACCCTAACACGCCTTAGGTGATTTTAAAGAAACAACAATCAACCATAGGTGGCCATAGAAAGAACTGTGCCTAGTAATGTTGCCACATAGCGAACTGTGTTGCGCCTTCTCCATAGTAAGCATCATGTGACGGTGGTGGTGGAGGCGGTGGTGGTGGCGGTGGCCCATTGTTTTTGTGACAAGGGCAACAGCAGTATGGATCGGTGCATGGTTCATCTTGTGGGTTCTCACCGTTGTAGTCTTCCTCCTCTTGGTCGTCTGTTCTTCGGGTACCTACCTCCATTTCGAGATCAATGATTCTTTCTTGCAACCACCAGATGTATTCCTGATGTGGTGGAAGTGGCCTAGGATCGATCCACCTAGTGAAGCCGCAGTGGTCGGGTGCCCTTGAACTCTGAAATAAGTATAAGCCTGTTATAGATTGGTTAAGTGGGGATGCAGAATGCAATGATGATAAGTAATAGCACTTACATAAGCGTTTGGGCATTTCCAGAAACGGCGACCTCCTTCCGTCCCATCTGCCATCATCTGCACCAAACAATCCATACCATGCATACATTTTGGCCAATCTTCCCTACGTTTGTCATAGGTCTTGAGAGGGTTCTCTCGATTGAAATCTCCCCTAGTTTGGTCACGCCAACGATCTGGGTCGGGTTCATCAAACTCTTTAGGACCAACACCTCCACCCCACACATCTGGATCTACTTCCCACGGGCTTGCATTTCCCTTCTTTACCCCCTTCCCTCTCCCACCCGAAGAACCGGAAGCCATTGCTACAAGTTTGCTTCTTCGTATGAACTCAATGAAGGTGGCAGTATATATGGAGGTTTTGTAGCCGGTGCATTGAGTAGTGGCAACCCGTCCGTATTTGAAAAATAGCCCTGAAAAGCTTAGTCGACGGATTTGATGCTTCACTGAAAAGGCTAGTACTGAAAAGTCTATTGACTGATCACTGCATCGATGAGTGATGTGCCTATTGACGGATCACTGAAAAGTCTATTGAGTACACACTGAAAAGGCTAGTCACTGAGCTCTGGAAAATGTCGGTACGAACTGACAAGTGTACTGCCAAAACTGTCGGCTGGGAAAACTGTGGGCTGATCTGCAATGCCGGGACTGCCGCGCCTTAGCTGGGCGCGCGGCAACGTTGCCGCGCTCCGGCTAAAGCGCGGCGTTGCCGCGCCCAGCTAAGGCGCGCAACGTTGCCGCGCCCCCGCCTAAGGCGCCGAAGATCGTCGATGAAGAACTAGAAATTTTGACGTCATTGGGCTGTTCGGCCGAGTACCAAACGAACCAACATTTTTCCTATACGCGATTTTGTCAAAATAATGAAGGATAAACATAGTATTTCAGCATACACATCCATCCATTGATCCATAAAATAGTGAAGGCTAAACATAGAATTTGAGCTTGTCCATAAACATAGAATCCATTCATCCATCGAGGTTCCACAAGTAGAGGGTGTCCATTACATTAGAAGTTCCATTGCAACGACAAGTCCATAATCTAGTACATGAACAAACTAAGGCTGTGGAGTGTAAGGTTTCTTCTTTTTCTTCTGTCTCCCCGGAGCTGTAGCCATGACATTAGGAGTGTACCCTACGCCTGCGGTGTGGTTACGAGGGCGCCGGTAGCCGACGGGGTGGGTCGAGCGAAACAGTGGGTGCTGCTGGCACTTCTAGTGTACCCGTCGGATTCCACGGATCCTGCAGTTTACAAAGTCACATTAATATCTAAAATATTGAGGGAACGTATTAGTATTAATTCATATGTTGGAGTTTCCTTTTACTGTTCCTCTTCTTGAGTACCTAGAGGGGCACCCACTAGCCGAGAAGGCCCAATCTCAATACTGGAATCCACGGATCCCATTCTCGCTTGGCCTTGTTGGAGCCGTAGAACCTATCATGGTAGCTTGTATCGTGGCGGGGCACCTCCTGGTAGGTGTCGTCGTAGTATGCCTCCTCATACACCTCCTCATCATACATCGTCTGCCCGTGCTGGTGAGACGTACCCTGCTCTTGGTTGTGATAAATGCCATATTGAGGAAGTCGATCCCATTGGATTTCCGCTTCTGACGAGGAAGTCGATCCATCCTCTTCCTCGTGCGGTGAGGACTCATACATGGGGCCCTTCCCTGAGCGGTAGTCTGGTGGCGTCTGAGCGCCATAACCCACGCCTACAGGTGTATCTGTCTGAGACGGTGACCGCGGGTGGTACTCGGGAGGTACCCACTCAGTGTGCATGCAACCCAACTTTTGTGCTAACTTCTTGCAATTCCTCTTCACTTTCTGCATGTACATGAAACAATTATTTGTAGCAATTGTATTGGTCGGCAACATAAAGGGTGTTACAAAAAAGTTAGTGGTATTGCTTACCTTAACAAATGAACGTAGTACCCCGGGGCCTTGGTGTCTAGACTCATGGAGTGATCTTGCAGCGTCATTGGACATTTTGGCCAGCTGTTCGGCCTATACAAACAAACAGTGTATTGACATGTCAAACCTATGGAAGTTAAGTTTTGAAACAGGCTTTCAAAAGCTTTCGTTTTTCCAATCTTACCAAGTATCGGTCAAGGGGGGCTCGCTGTGGCTGTGTGTCCACCATCGTTTGTCGGTCGTAATCATCCTCACCGGCGTCTTCTCCCGGCTGCTGCTCAATCGGCTGGTTGGTGTAGGGACGCGTAAGATATAACCTCGTCGACCTGTTCAGCCATTTTAGGTACTCATTGAATACCCCCTGATCATGTGGCTCGCCTTGATCGAACGGTATGGGCTGCCTGTTTCCCCACTCCACGATGAACTCGTGGTGCGTCACACTCCAGTCCTTCTCGTTGTACCTCTTTCTACGCTCGTAGCTGCAACATGAGCGAAATTATTAGTGGAGTGAAGGGCATGTATGATCCCTACTGGTATTGGGTTAGACATGCACCTATGCAAAAGAGGGTTAGTGGAGTAAAGGGGTGGTGGGCAGCCTGATATCTTCCCAAACTGCCTGCAAACTCTGATTGGATTGTGAAGCTCCACGATGTGGAAGAATATAAGTTTGCCATTCCACCGGAACATTTCAGACTCCTCCCAACATTGAGGATTGAGGACGTCCTGTATATGTTCGTCGCTCCAAGGAGTCCATCTCACCTAATCGTTTTGTAGCAATGTTAGAGATCATTTTTCGAAAATTAGGACAATGGAACGACATAATGGGCAAGGTGCAAACCTGGAACTGTGTGAGATGGTCTATCTCATCCGTGTACTCCCTGTACTTGCGTTCAGGTCTGCCTGTGACCTGAGGTGCTTCGATCCAGAGGTAAAGACCAGCAGGTAATGTTTCCTCGTCGTCCCACTCTGGCAACATGTACTCACTGTCGTTACCAGTGCGAACTGGCAACTTTGTAGGCCTCCCAATGGGCCACCTCTCCCATATCCAAATCTGCAGCAAATAACAACAACCACCTAGGTTTGGAGTATCTCCAGTCCGACAACAAGCCTCACACAACTGTCTGTATGTCCATGCCAACACTGCGGTGCCCCAGCTGTACGTCGCTATGTTCTCCCACTCTTGGCTAAGTATGTCGAGGAACGCCCAACTGATGTTGTTGCCGGTCGAGTCTGGGAATAGGAACGACCCAAGGAAGTGCCACAACCACACCCTAGCATATCTCTCCAAAACATTATCAGGGTAGTCAGCCTCTGGGTTCAAGTCATTGAAGCGGTCCGCTAGCCATTGGTGGGACACACCCGACCCCTTCCTGAAACGTTAAGCCACAATGAGTTAGAGCAGTTTTCTAAAAAATACATGTGTTAGCAAAATAATTTTTAAGGGACAGTAGGCATCTTACTTCTATCTTTGTGATTGCTCGTCGTCCTCCGGAAAGAAGCCACAGAACTGCTCAACTTTCTCCCTCCATTGACCACTGTCAAGTTTACCAGTAACTGCTAGTCCCCCCAGCCTAAGGCACAGGATAACCTTCACATCCTCCAATGTGATGGTCATCTCTCCGGAAGGTAGGTGAAACGTGTGTGTTTCAGGCCTCCATCTGTACAAAGAAGAGTTGTCAATTACATAATAGGTGCTAAGAAATGGAGTTCTCATATCCAATGTGTTCTGCTAGAGTTACCTGTCAACAGCAGCACTTAGGAGTGCGGGGTTCAGGGGCGGAAGACCTTTGTTGACAACGCGAACAATCTCCAGGAAACCAGCTCGGCGTATGTACGGCGCGTAACGCTCGTCCCACTGTAGCTGTGCGATGTGTGTACGTGGCCGCAAGTGAGGTATCAAGTCAGCGCCTAAGGCCCTGCCGCTCAGGGCCCTAGCTCTGTGCTTCTGGTCGTACTCCTCCTCAAGGAGGGGGTACTCCGCGTGCTGGTGGTGCTGGACCACCTGACGACGAGGCGCCATCCTGTGTTCCAAAGAAACAACTGTTAGCCAACAAAACATAAACAATTTCAGCGGTAATAAAGAATATTACTATATAAAGTGGTAAACTAAGTATTAAGGCAAGTAATAAAACTATGAAACAAATGGACATAAATAAAGAAACTAACTGAAACTAAGTTTGTTCAATAAGTGTACACTAAAGTAGAATACTAAACTACCTGCTGCCCTTGTCTTCTATGCCACCTTGCGTTATGACCAGGTTTTTTGCAGATTGAACAAAGATTCTTGGCTGGTTCCTCGTCAAACTCTCCGCCACCAACCCAATCGGGACCGAATCCTCTCATAGCATCCATGTCTCCCCGGAGTCGCTTCTTTTTCCTCCTACCCTTCTCCTTTTTCCTTAGACTCGAAAGCACAGTGTAGTCCGGGCCCTGGTAAGCCGGCCACTGCGATTCGTCAAGGTACGGCTCATAACTCTTCTCCCAAACACGTAGTGTGTTCGATCGGAGAAACAGGGGGTGCATATAAGGCTCCACCGTGTGATCAAACCCACGTATTGTGCAAGCCGTAATCATGTGAGAGCAAGGGGCATGCATTATCTGAGGAACGTTGCAACTGCACTCTAGTTTGGCTAGATCAACACGGTACATTCGTCCACCTTGACGCTCTCCACCCACACTTGTGCCACCCTTGCCCCTTACACTGAAAACATTCTGTTCTGGTCCATATGCCTCGCCCGTATGGAGGTTGGACAATTTCTCATGCTCCTCCAAAAAATTAGCCCCTTCAATTCCAAATCTTCCAGTCTCTCCTAGATTCCTCAGCGCAAGTCCATACCGCAACACAAAATATTCATTGCACTTAGTGAAGGTGTACTCCACAATTCCGGACACCGGCAAGGATCGGACTCCTTTGAACACACGGTTGAAAGACTCTGAAGAGTTAGTGGTCATGATGCCCCACCTGTAACCCCCCTCGTCATATGCTAGTGCCCACTTAGCTTTTTCTGCCATTTGGTTTTGTAGCCATTCCTTAGCCTCTGGGTTCATGATCTTTTGTAGTTCTGCTAGGGTCTCATTGAACTCATGTTGTGTTTTTCTGTAAGCCACCTTCTTAAGCAGAGCTATCGCCTCCTTCTTCCTTTGACGCCGCCAAAAATTAGCGACAAAATGCCTAACGCACCATCTTTGAACTAAAGGCGGGCAGCCTTCAATGTGTTCATTTGCAGCGAGCAAGTAACCCCGCGTGCTGTCGGAGATCAAGCAAATGGTGCGAGATGTCCCAAGCACTTGCACACGCAGAGCCTCATGAACCCGGGACCACGAGTCAATGCCCTCGTGCTCCGCCAAAGCAAATGCAATCGGTACTATCGGTTCTCCTGATCAACCTGCAGCAGCCATCATCAAAGTGCCCTTATACTTTCCGATCAAGAATGTACCATCAACTAAAATAACCGGCCGACAAGATGCTGAAATGCATGCCGACATTGCTCGAAATACCGAAACACACGATACAAAAAAAGGGCCTCGAAGGAGCGGGGGCAACTACAATTATGACTAGGGGGTGGCCGACACACATTTTTTTCCATAACCCTTGAGTGTCTATCCACCATCTCATGCCTGGGTTATAGTGAGCCATTGCATTCAAGATCCCGGGCACTCGATTGTATGCTTCTTCCCGTGTTCCCCATCCGATAGCCAAGGCTATTTGCTTAGCTCGCCAAACCTTTCCATACTTGACCTCATAGTTGGTAATTCCAAATATGTGCTCTTTTAACAAAGCAACAGGGGATGTCATTGTCTTTGTCAACCATCCCCAATATACGACGGGCAAGGTAACGCCGCAAAGAAGTCGTGGATGCTTCTTCTTACCCTCATTATCCCCGCATGTGTGGGGCTGCACAACTTTAGTAATCTTCCACGTACCATCATACCGATTCTTCCGTGCACGCAACTTCCAAGGGCATGTATGATCCCTACTACTACACCGGATATGATACCTCAACTCCTTATCTGAATGTGTGGCGCGCGGTAGGGCCGATGGTGATGCACAAAGATAGTCTTCTAGGAATAGTTTCATCTCTCGACATTGACTTGAAGATCATACCCTTCCTAAGAATTGGGTCCTTCTCATTGTGCACCATGCCTCTACACAGCCGGAGACCGCTATCACAAACTGCCATATGAGTCATGCTAACATCCCTATAGTTCGGAACACTTGGATATTGGATGTTCCTCTGACTGAATTGTCTTAGCTCTTCAACCGTGTACTCTGGTGGTGGAACGTGATGTTGTGCTTCCCTGATCCTACCCCAAGAGTCATATGGTCTATCATCCTCCGGCAAATCATGTACCAATCTCCCATGGGGCGGCACGGCATGAAAGACCGATGTCGGCACTGCATCTGTGGCTACTCCCTCATCATCATCTGAATCACTACTGCCCTCATCGTCCTCATACGCCTCCGCCTCCGCCACTGCCTCAGCCTCTTCCCGCTCATAGTCCCCCGCATCAAAGTCATCCGTCCGCAAACCTACAGGATGTTCATGCAACTGCTCCTGTGTCACCTGACCGTCCAAATCCATGTCCGTTCCTTCATGCTCTGCCCCAAATGCTGGCTCACCACGACCATCATCCAAAATCCTGTAACCATTCTCAACAAACACCTCTGCCATGGCCACATTTGAACTTTGCACCACCCTAATGTATCGGGTCCATTGAGAAGGGTTCAACAATGGCACAATCACATAGTGAGCCCTAGTCTTCCCTTTGTCCAAACCTACCCTTCGAAGTAAAATCACCGCCAAACTTCACCTTCAAACGGTCACAAAGGTCACGTAATCTAGGGGCTCATCAAACCATTCCACTTCTTCATCCATATTCTCTACCGTACCATCTTCTTTCGTAATGGTCCCACCGTACAACACTCGGACACAACAATCCATCTACAAAGACATTCGACACACACTTGATCATTTCATGGAATTAGTGAAACCTACGGTCCATACTAAATTAAGCTAAAACTAAATATCCAACAAACTAACTAAATATACCTAACCCTAACTATCCAAATAAGTTTAGCTACAACTAACTACCCTAACTTCCTAAGAACCACAATCACTATAGCACATAATATTCCTAGCAAGACGACAATGTATTACCTTGACGGCGACGAAGTGGAAGCCGACGACGGTGATGAACGGCGACACGCCGGGGCGGGAATCGGGGCTCCACCCCTAACCGGGAATAGAGGGCGGCTCGGTCCACCATTGGGGATGAAGGTCGGCAACGGCGTGATGGCGTTGGAGGACGATGCGGAGGGAGGAATGGAGGGCCGCCGCAACGGCGTGATGGAGGTGACGGTGGAGGCGGCTCAGTCCACCATGCGGACGAACTCCGGCGGCGGCGGCGGCGGGCCGGATTTAGGCGGCGCCCGGCGGCGGCGCCCGGCGGCGGCGGCGGCCGCGGCGGCGCAGCCCCGGGCGCGGCGGCCGGGTTGGACGGCGGGCGGGGCGTCGCCTCCAGCACCCCGCCGGCGCGGCCTGAGAGGAGATGGGGCGGCGGCGGCGGCGGGGAGGCGGGCCGACGGCGGGCGGGGAGGAAGCCGCCGCGGCGGCGGCGCCGAGTTTTTTTTCTTCGACTCGCTCGAAACGGTAGAGTGAGGAAGACCGGGGACTTCGAGTCGGGCTCGGCTCGGGAGATAGACCCCCCCGCCGCCGCGATCGGATCGGCGGCGCGCCGCGCTTCGATGAGCGCGGCGGTACCCCGCCGCGCTTGATCTGCGGGCGCGGTGGGAGTCGCCACGCCGGCGTGGTCCGCGCGGCCGGGCCACGTCGGCAGGCAGCCCCGCTGCAAGCGCATGCGGGCGGCGATCTAGTAAGAGCCGCGCGCTGGGCCGAGGCGCGTCCAAAAGGGTTATTCTCGAAAAATCTTTCAAAACCGGGTTAAAAATAGGTTTTCTTTAAAAAAAGGGTTAAAAATAAAAAAAAATTCGCCAACTCAGATCGCAAGTCTGGACAAGACTTGCACGCACTCAACAACATAGGCTTAGCCTTCAGATCAACGTGCTCATCTAGCAAAGCAGAGTACTTGGATTGCAAAGACATGATGCTAGACATATGCACGGCACAAGCATCACACTCCGTCTCATCAAACACATTTACAGGCTTCCTAAGCAACTCTATTTCAACCATAGCCATTTCCCACTTCTCCTTGTACTCCTTTCTCTCTCTAGCCGCTCGCTTGAGCAACTTCTCCTGACAAACAAGCGCATCGCCCAAGGTGTCAACCTCATCGGAGAGAGATTCGATTGTAGGAGGTACCTCAAGGGAAGAAGAGTCGCTGTCGTGTGGCTTGACGCTGTCGGTCACCGCTTCGTCGAGGGCCATGGTGCAGAAACCCCCGGGCTTGGAGTCAGCGAAGAAGCAAAGTCCATTCAGCTTATCCTTGACATTGCGCTCGGGCTCCTTGTCGCTGGAGGATGATTGCCCATCTGAAGAGTCATTGTCGAGGTCGCTGAGGGAGGCGAGGAAGGCGTGCTTGTGCTCCTTGGCACGCTTGAGGTACTTCTTCTTGATCGCCTCCTTGTCAAAGCCTTTCTTGGACTTGTACTTTCCGGCGATGTACTCACGCTTGTCCTTGCGCTTGTCAGAGTCATGCTTGTTGAAGGAGTAGTCCTTCTCGCCGGAGTACTTGTCCTTGTTCTTCTTGGGGCACACGGCGACGAAGTGGTCCGGATCACCGCACTCGAAGCATCGGCCCTTGGGAGCACCGCCACGCCGACGGTTCAAGCGGTTGTTGTGGAACCGCGAGAATCGGCTGATGACGAGAGCCAACTCGTCGTCCCCAAGACTCTCCATCTGCTCCTCTGTCACAGACACCAAAGAAGACAAGGCAAACGAAATCTGTGATGGGAGAGCAGAAGAACTGGAACAACCCTTACCTGAGACGATTGCAACGTTCGGCGCAGATGGGTTCTTGAGCTTCGCCTGGATCTGGGCCTCGATCTCGGAGGACTTGAGCTTGCTGTAGAGCTCGTCGGGTGTGAGGGTGTCGTAGTTGGCGGACTCCATGATCGCGGACACCTTTACATCCCACACCTTCCGAACCGAGGCGTACAAAGAGCCGCTTCCTTTCGTGTGGTTGTCAAGCCTCTCCGACGGCTTGTTCGCCCGAAGGCTTGTTGCGGATTATCGAAACCTAGCAAAGAGAGAATCGATGGACTCGCCATCAAGTTGGATTAGGTTGTTGTACTCTCTCTTGTAGGTCTCATATAGGCAGGCCTTGACTTGTGGGGTTCCCTCGTGGTAGCTCTCAAGTGTCTTCCACACCTCACGAGCGGTCTCACAAGTGGCAACTCTCTCGAACTCTGTGTCCTTGAGGCTAGAGAACAAGACACTCCTCGCTCGGTTGTTGGCATTGTGTTGGGCTATTTGTTCCGCACCCACTCGAGCGGCTAGCACTTAGTAATTCTCATCCTCGACAATCTCCCACACTCTCCAATCCATTCCCATAAGATGTGCTTGCATCTTAATCTTCCAATAGGGATAGTTGGTGCCATCGAACTCCGGAGGCTTGCCACCATAGTGACCAAACCTCTCCATGTCGCCTTCTGCGGATCAAGAACCGATTAAGGTAGATATGACCCTTAACCTGCTCTGATACCAATTGAAGGACCGAATCGGCGATCAGAGGGGGGGTAAATGGGAGCCTCAACTAAATTCTTTCGAATTAGTGACCTTGTAGCTCTCACAACCCCTCGGAGCAAAACAACCAACCCTCGGTATGATCTCGACCTTGGATGCAAGGTGGATGACCTAGGAATTGCCCTAGAGTCACAGCGGATCAAACGGAGACAACCCGAACCAAACTCACAATCAAACGCAACGAGACAGCTTCAAAACCTGGGAACTCGGACTGTCCGTGCCTGGGAGGTCGGACTGTCCGCCGGCACGAGACAGACCAGGGCGGACTGTCCGCGAAGCTTGGCCGGACTGTCCGAGGGCTAAGAACCGAAAACTCAACAGAAACTAGGAGCTACTGGATCCAGACAGACCAAACACTGGCGGACGGTCCGCGCAAT
The DNA here is from genome assembly GCA_015847255.1 of Hyparrhenia diplandra. Lineage (NCBI taxonomy): Eukaryota > Viridiplantae > Streptophyta > Magnoliopsida > Poales > Poaceae > Hyparrhenia > Hyparrhenia diplandra. Next base: position 361,225 of record JADLZK010006274.1, on the reverse strand, counting down.
GGGTCCGGACAGTCCGAGGGCAACAAACAGAAAACACAACTCGAGAGGACAGGTCCTGGACTCGGCTGGGGACTTGTACTGCGGACAGTCCGCGCTTCAGAGCCGGACAAAGACGGTGTACAAAATCTGAAAAACCAAACGTTACGCAGCGGCTTCGACACGCTACGCACCGGGCTCGGGACCGTCCGCCTCTTGGGGCCAAACTGTCCGCACTTGCCAACTCAGCACTCCGAGAAATCCACACGGGATGAACCCGAGGGCCGGATTGTCCGCCCTCAAGTGCCGGACTGTCCACGCCTGTTTGAAACAGCACGAACAGCGGCGCCGCCGGCGGTGACTCTCCACAAAATCGATTCAAACTTGATCAAATCGAAACCTCAGGTCACAAAAATTGAACCATAGCATCTAGGCATGTGGGTGACCATTTCCCCCAAAGAGATTTTGAGTTTGACGGAGTGAATCAAGAGAAATCGGGATCTCACGAAGAACACACCAAAAAGTCACCTTCGATCTAAAACTCACCCGATCTACGTGCTCGTGAGGAATTAGTGCGAATCCTTCGGTAGAAAAGATCCTCTCACGTCCTAGCACGAATCAAGGTAAGAAAAACGAGATCAAACGGTGCCAAATCGAAGAAATCGCGAAGAGAATAGAGGGGGAGAGAGGGAACTCGGGAAGAACAAGTGAAGAACGAAAATCACAGCACAAGATCAAACAAGAACACCAATCCAAACATCCCAAACGCCACCATGTGACAGGCTACTTAGGGCTAGCCCTTGCCCAACAAATTCGATACAAGATCAGTGGACCTCTCACACCAGAGTCTGGAACCCTAGCTAAGAAATTGTAAAATGAGAGGCAAGAGGGGATGGAGGGTACGCCTCCGCTAAATAGTCCAATATTCCCTCTGCCTAAACTACCCCTAAGATACATGAGTCGATCTTGTAACCCTAGGGCTATTTTGGTCGACTCTGGGTAATTATCGATCCGACGGCCACCGCGCCTCCTCATCGGTAGCCTTGCATCCACGCAACCTCCCCGATGCCGCCACGTGCCGTCCTTCCATCCACCGGAACATCTCGGGTTTTGAGGCCCAAACCCGCGAAACCCGCGCCCGTGGTTTTTGAGGCCCAAACCACGAAACCCGCGCCGATGGTTTTGAGGGCAAACCACCAAACCTCCTCGACACGTGTCATCGCCATCTTGATCGCCCAAGTCGCCAAGTCATCCGAGCTCCCTGCTCTGCCTGCACGCTCGCCGTCTTGACCCGATCGACACGGTCCCGCCACGCCCTCTTGCATCCGTCGATGTCCCGGATGTCAGCCACCATGGCTAGTCGCCCGGGCGATCCGGTCCCTCGGTCCAAGCCTCACGTCCGTCCCTTCACCTCCGCGTCCGTCGGCCCGCACGCCCTCCTTGGCCCCTTCACCTCGCCGTCGGCTACCATCTCTCGAGCTCCACACCCGCACAACACGAACCAAGAGATACGTCTTCACACACTCCACGTATGCCGGTGAACAAAGCCGAAGCATAAAAGATAAATGAAAATAGATGGAGAACGTTGACTGTTGACAATCACTCAATCACAAAACTAAACACATGTGACCTAAATCAACCATGTGTTCGCAAGTTTAGCTATGTCGTCATCGTTCCATTCTGGCCATGCATCACCGTCAGTACGTACATACGTGCGTACGTTCTCCCATGGAAACACCAACGTACGTCGTCGTCTTTATTTGTCGTGACAATGCAATAAACACGTAAGTTTGCTAGATAACTAACCGCGCTGACTTAATGCACACACGATCGATTATCGGGTCAGAAACATCAGGTGATGTGAGACTAGTGGGGGTGCCATATATCATCACGGCATATACATTACATGAACGCACTAGCCAAGCCAAGACACGAGATCATATCGAGTGTGGTTGGTGCTCTCTCTGTCGGGGGATGTCATGTTGCTGGCCCCACCTACTACTCGATCTCCTCGATTTCTGCTCCATGTAATGTGGGAAATTCTCATCATGCACTGCATATTTGTAAAAGGGCCGGTGTAATACGTTAAGATCAACACATTTTCCTTTAAAAAAAAGCTTGGCATAAGCAAAAGCTATAGGCCGGTAGAATCAGGATAGCCACGTACGATCCGTGTCCGTGCCAAGTAAAAGCTACCACACTGGACTTTTAATTTGTGGAAAGCCAGATATATTCTTGACAAGTTTGTAAATAGTACGTACGACTGGTTGCGTCCAGGCAGCATGAGGGCATCGGAAGAGACTCCATTTTGGTGGATATAAGCACTTGCGTGGTCCGCGCATTTTTTTCCTTGATTCATTCACGTCGCCATCATTCAATCTCGGTCGTCCGTGGGCTTTTCACGCTACAGTCGAGTAGACATTTTGAGGATCAAGTCGTTGAATGCTAGCCAGACACCTACCCCACCTAGCTGCACAACTAACAAATCTACATATATATATAGCTGCACAACTAACAAATCTGCATCCATTGCAGTGGTTTTGGAAGTCTAATTTCCACACGGACTGCTGTAGCCGCAACTTGATTCGCTTTAGGTTGGTGCTCTCCAGGCTCTCAACAATATCTTACAGAGAGCATTAGGTTGGTGCTCTCCGCATTGGACGCTAGCTACCTTGCCGAAACGGGGTGCTGCCAAGCACGATTGTCTACTCAAGAGCACAAGCTACGATCCATTCATATTACAGATAGCTTTATAATACAATAATTGAATCACACATAGCTTTATAATATAATAATTAAATGCTAAAGAACCAACATTGGTATATATCACATCGCCGCAACATTAGGACATCGTGCTGGTCATCCCAGTCCCTTTTCACATTCATAATTAAGGACTTGAACAGACACACATACAGGAGGCATACAGTAGGACCTTGGAACGGTGTTGCCCCAGCGTAAAGCATACGGTAGGCAGACTTGGCCGGGTAGTTACCATCTGGAGTCCATCTCCATACTGTCTTATCTGAATGATCATTTAGCTGAAAGTCCCTCACTGAGTTCCAAAGGAATAGATACTCAGCGATTGTGTCAGCTGACATACCGCCTGAAATGCGCCTTGTCAGCTCAGTCAAACAATCCGTCCATCGTGTACAGTCAGGCTGCGCCACGTTCTCTTTGTCACCAGCTACACAAGGCAAGGTGCGATATCGGCTGCCGATTTGCCGTCGATCCACCAATCTTCCCAAAAGAGCGCATGGTCAATATTGAGGACCTGAAGAAGGCCTGCACCTCTAGCGCTGTGGCAATAGGTAGCGGGCACCATGCTCGATCGCGGTCAATTTTTTGTAGCCACAACAATTTTGTCTGAAGAGCGAATCCGGTGAGCTTCAGGTCGCTAATGCCCAGACCTTCAAGGTCAGTGGGTCTACATATACCGTCGGCCAGCAGACCATACACTTCCTCTGAACGGATGCGTCGGAAGCAGCCCAGAAAAATTACGTGCAAACAAGTTGCACCTTACCTTGTGGTAATTTCACTTCAGTTTGTTCTTGGAAATCAGAAGTATGAGGCCGCGCCGTCTAGGCGGCCTCCCAGGATGTCCACGTAAGTCTTATTTCTAGAGCCGTTGGATGAAATTTGATGGTGCATGATGATCCATTACACTGATCATGTCAATTTAATGAAGTTGCTCCCGGCCAGTACCCTCTGTTGGGATGCAGACATGCACATGGCTGCATGATATGGATACCAGCAACACGCTACGGCCAACAAGCCAGAGGAATTGTGCGCGCAGCGTCATTAAAAAGAAGTGACAACTAAGGCAGTAGATGCTCAGCAGAGCGCCGGAAGAGGCAGCGAGGATGGCCAACAGCTAGACGACGACGTCCATGGCCAGGGCCAGAAACGAGTCCGACCGGCCAAGTGCATGCATGCATCCACGTCGTTAACTTTCCAGCAAACACTAATCCACTTAGCTAGCAACTCTCTAGCTCATGGTTACGTATGTTTCACCGTCCGTCTAAATAAATAAATTATTATGAAAGTTTCTCCAACCATAAAATATGTCATAACAAATAACAAAATAAATATAAAATTTTAAAACTTTTTGGATAACATGAATGGTCAAACAGGAATTTTAGAAGTTAAAAACGGACTTTTATTCACTTCTTTTTAATGACGCTGCACGTACAGTTATCCCCTTCTCTTTCCCACACTAGGCACGCGAAATCTCGGGACGAGATTTTGTTTTAGGGGGTAGAGCTGTAACACCCTAAGTGTTACCGCATAATCAACTTACCAAGATCCGTCATGAGCATCATGTTTGTTTGTAATGCATGCGTTAAAATATAAAAATATTTTTACGAATTGGTAACTCAAGTGAATAAATGGATTTGATACTTCATGAAAGAATAAGTCGTTCCTTTATATATGTATGTATATATATACACACACGCATACTATATATAGACATATACGTGACCTTGAGTTAGAGCTACAAGCTAGTGGATTAGTGTTTGATCGTTGTCACCCTTGCCTTTGATGTCGTGCATGCCAGAAATAAGCCGGCCAGACTTCTTTTGGCTTGGCTCAATTGTCGTGGTCTGGTTCTGAGTCACTGCGGCTGATTTGCTATCTTTAGTAATGGCTGTGTTTGGAGCCCAAAGTTTGGGGCAAAATTTGGGAGTACTCCCTCTGTTCTAGAAAACTTGCAATTCTCGCTTCCCGAGAAAACAGTATTTTCAAACTGCCGGTAATTATTTATTAAAATATATAAAAATTTTATACTAAGTAATTAGTATCATTGGAAAGATCTTTAAGTCTAGTTTTTAACAAATTTATTTGGAGATATAAATGTTGCACGTATTTTCTACAAACGTAGTCAAAGTTGAGTCAGTTTGACGGACACGCTTCCCATAGTTGCAAATGAAATGGAACGGAGGGAGTATGTTACATCGAGCACTGTAGCACGTTTCGTTTGTTAGTGGTAAATATTATCCTACCATGACGTAATTAGGCTCAAAAGATTCGCCTCGCAAAGTACATCTAAACTGTGCAATTAGTTTTTTTTTTACCTACATTTGATGCTCCATGCATGTGCCGGCATTTTGATGTGATGGGGAATCTTCTTTTTGCATAGTGAAATTTTGAGGAATTTGGGGGAACTAAACACAGCCAATATTGCACAACCTCACACATGCACCATGCATGCACTGCTTGGTCTTGGCAGCGTGGTCACTTCACTTTGAATGCCTCTGCTCCTAGCACTGTGGCACGTTGTTGCTGGCGGCCGTGCTCTCGCGCTCGCGCTGCTCTCTCGCTCGCCGTCGTTAGCCATTCATGGCGATGCGGCCCACGCATGTTATATCGAACATGGATGAGCACGTGTGCCAGTTTACTAGCAACCAAGCCACATCCTGCCATGGCGGTGTTGCACTGCATCGTCGTTTGTTCTTCAATGTTGACGTGCCTCGTCCCTGCATACTTCCTGTTCGAATTGGACGAGTGGAGCGCCGATTCAGTGTGTATCAGCCGCAGTTATAATAGCCTGTCCGAACGCTTGCGGCCAAAGATTTCAGCTGCACCCCCGAGTGGCCATGCCCTTTGCACTACACCATAGTTGATACCCGCGCAACTCTACATAGGAACATGGAGTTTCCTTTCTTCCTACAAATACATACAGCCTGAGCGTCCCGGTCCTAACCCTCTCACCAAGAGCAGCCATGGCAGTTGCTTAGTCGAACCACCACGCCAAGCCTCGGTCGTCGTTCCTGTCGGAGACGATCGGACGTCGCGGTCGAACCACCACGCCAGACCTATTGCATACTAAGCTGTTGATGTTGATCACCGTGCGTTAGCCAGTTAGCTGCTTTAGCTTGCCGAGATGCCGCGGCCATCGTGAGTAACGTCCGCGAGCTGCTCATATATACATATATGTTTGTGCGTGAGTTAGTTAGAGCACGTGAAGTGCTTGTTAGCTTTGCCTGTTAGCCTTGCTTTCAAAAAGTCAAGCCTTCTCTAGGTTTGTGAAATTGTAGAAATTCAAAAGTTCTAAATTCATGAAACTTTTATCGTAGCCTTAATTCATTGTTAAGTGCTTGCTGTAATTTTTATAGACTTAAACTAGACTGTTTGGCATGGTAGCTAAATATCCATTTAAAATTAATATCCGTAGTTTGATATTTATCTCGAGAGAATAACTTTGTCGCTCATCTAGCGTAAAAACATGGAAAATGATGGAGTCAACAGCAGCATGGGCAAGGGTAAGAGCGTCGTGAATAGCAACATGGACAAGGGTAAGAGCGTCGTGGAGGAACCAGGGCCACCACTTCAACCCTCGACGGTTTCGATGGCGTCCGCCCCCTCACGCCACGCACATCCGATCCCAATGCGTATGCCCTTGTCCCGTTGCGCGGCTTCCAACAGATGGTTCCGTCTTCGTGTCCCCATGCCCCAGTTGTTACCGCCAAAGGTATTATTTCATTTAATTAGTTTTATTTGGATGAGGCATGGCACTATTTGGTTATCAATTACCACCGTCCCCTAACGCGAATCGCATCATGACTGTAGGTTCCAATTGAGATTACCATATCACGCAGAAGCATGCTAAATCAGATCCTTCCGGAGATAAGCGCGGTTATTCGCACCGAGGGAGCAATGAAGGTGGGTAGGCGTAACATGATAGCCTGGCTTAGCATTGAGATTCATCCCAAACGGGGCGGGAAGAGCATGCCGGAGGTTCGGACTTTCACCAAGTGCCCCTTTTTAGGACAGAATATGATGCACAAGAAAGTGTTTCCGAGCGAGCAATATGGTATTTTGTTTCAAGGATGAATGTTAACATCAATGATCTAACCTATCCTGCCTTGAAGGGACTCTATAAGGAAGTGAACCGCTTGCGTGCTTTCTCCCAACTTGTTCGAGAAAGCGGGTGTGATGAGCTACTTGCGAGAGGCGGAGGGGCTATTGAAGTCTCATAAAAAACTTTTGGACCGCCTTGGCTCCATCTGTTCAAGCTATGGTGATATCCTTTTCGTTAGCTACTCCTCTTATGTCCGTTGGAGCAGGTACCTCCAAGCATCGGAGTAGACCCACGGTTTGTACAGCTTGTCCAACAATTATTCAGCCTTGTGATGGACAACATCCCTACGTACATCCCTAGTGGGAGTCTTTAAAGGTATGCATGCTTTGTGTTGGGTTCCACCCAATCGTTTTGTGATGTTCGAATGAATCACTAACCTATATTTATGCGCTTCCACAGGACCCGCTGAACAAGGTCCTCCAAGAAGGGCAGAGCTCATAAATCGGAGGCCTATGCTATCCCGGGCAGTCTCCTAGAGGTCTGTTGTATCCTATGCCACGATAGTAAGAACCATCCAAAGAAATAAAACACCAAAGCACCAAAGACACGCGTGCAACTAGAAGCCCTATACGGGTTTTTTGGAACTCTATTCCCTGAGAGGTATAGAGGCTTGACGAGTGTAAACTCTAGATGAATAGGTGATAAATGAATAAGCAATAGCTTAATTTATTTGAGGCGAGCAAAACTAGGTCAAACGAATTAGCACTGTGTAAAGTTCATTGCATTATTTTTGTAACAGAAGTAAGACAACTATTAGCAGTTACACAACCCTAACACAAGCTTAGAGGGGCCATGCAATGATTACAATATACATAACATGATTCACGAGTTGGCTGAGGTACGTACATTTGTGAATATCGATGAAAAAAAAAAGGGAAAAAGGCTAACCTACAGCATGAAGGTACAGGTATGAGCACGAAATTTTTGTCATTTCATTCCTCGCCCGATACAAGCATCCAGTTTAACCTACAAAAAACTACACATACATTTTCTCATGGTTGAGTTTACCAAAGCCAATTCCCTTTGGAAATGTATGGGTGTGGGCAACTGATGATAAGTTCACAATGCGACCCTCGCAACCAATACACTTGGGTGTGGCTTTCATGGAAGGAGATTGGTAAGCGTAAAAGTGTCCGTGATAAAATAAAAATCAGTAGTCGACAATTAGATTCGGTTTATCTACTTTTTTAGTACGCCATGTTGTCGGTAAGAGAATTACCAAGATGATCAGTCCCGGCGTGGATTGCAGTCCCCATCTTTAGACAGCTTGAAAAAGGCGTAACATCACACCTGCATTACTTTTGTAGAACGAAGAAGAGTCGTCAAGGCTTGATGCAACGCAATGAAGAAAGCATCCCTTGTCTTTGTAATTTCCTTATTAGAAATAACTAGCATTCCTATGCAAAGATCTAGTGTCGGTGACCTAGCCTTTGGGATTTCGGGTATTCAAAATTCTCAAAAGGTAATTTTTGTTTCCCCAACCATAGCTACGAGATAGACGCTGGGGAGAAGAGAGCATGGGCCTTACCCGCTGACCTGTTGTGCCTGGTTTGTAGGCACAAAGTGCCGTCTGCGGGCCGCATCGCACCGCTGTACCACCGACCCGACCGCCCGGCGGCCACCGCCGCCGCACTGTCGGCGACGCGCGACGCAGCCGCGGGGCACAGGCCCACGCCCTGCCACCCCCAGGCCGCTACGCCGCCTCCCGACCCCCAGCGCTTCTAGGTAGGCCCGCGCGCCGCACGCCGCGCCGCCGCCGCCCGCCCCCCGCGCGCCCCAAAATGCGCCCGCGGTGCCACCGCCGCTAGGTCGGGGTCACACGCACGGAAGAGAACGGTGGGTGTGCTGCCAGTTCGGCCAATGGGCCATTCAGGTTTTTTTTTGGAGGGGGATGGGCCATTCAGGTGATTGAGCGGCGCTCACGCTGGGCCCTGAGGCAGGAGGGGAAATGGGTGCGCCCAAACCGCGATCCGGGAATTCGGTTGGGCTGTACACTGTATTACATGGCCTTTACATCACTAATAATTAATTGTATTCCTATACATTTAGCCTCCCACATAGTTTTATACATCCCTCCCACTATTTATTTGGTGAGGCTAGCCATCGATTCTATTATATAAGGTGGACATATCCTATCCCAAGATCTACATAAAAAAAAATCTGTATAGTACATATTCTGTGCATTACGAAGCATTCAATGTTGTGATACTTGACCAAGGAAAAAGATAACAATCAACCCCCTTATAAAAGAATCTAGTCCCGAGATTCGGAGCGAAAATCAAAAGGGAAGGAAAACAATTAAATTACACAAACATGAAAGTACATACAATGAAATTACATGAGTTCGAAACTAAACCGCTCGGATTGGAACAACACAGCTAAGAGCGAGGACAAACAACTAATCACCTAATCAAACAGCCTAGATAAGCGAGGGCAATGAAGGAACAACAGGATAATGATTATCCAGAACATGGCAAAAGACCAACAAATCCAGAAACATGAGTGTGAAAACTCGATCATCGCCAACGCTAAGGTGAAAAGCATCCCGAGGATAAATACTTCAACGAACGCCATATCTGGTAGCTCTATTTCCATCCACTCCTTCCTTCCGACTTGGTGGCTTTCCAAACTTCTCCACCACAAGCACCGACGAAGAAAAACCACTCTCGAGCTCTACTCCGATCTGGGGATGGTAAAGGGGAAGGGGCGCGTAGGGGGATTTTATAACTAGGTGGGCAGAGGTGGGGCACAACACGCCGAGAAGTGGGCGGGTAGAGGAGCATCGCCGGCGGGTGCCGGACAAGATTAGCCATGGCACGCTTCTGCTGCGCGAACCAAGGTGGGAAGAGGGAGAGGATAAGAGGAGTGGGTTCGCCGGCAAGGAGGCGTGCGAGAGGCTACGCCAAAAGATGAGAAGAAGGGGGGTCTGGTACGGGGATGAGGGCGAGTGTCGAGAGCCGACACGAGTGCAGGAAAAAGGAGGGGCGCACGCTGCGCGAGGACGGCGAGTGCGGCACAACGCTGCAGCCACGCGCGAGGCGGGCACTAGTGGGCCCCTGACACTGTTGACGTCCGTCGGTACGCAGCGATAACGAGCCGCGTACACAGTAACCAGGTTTAAAAACAGGTGCTTCAATCACTTCGTCCATCAAGAGCTATCATTTTCCTGATCATCTATCTCCTTTTTCCAAAACCATATTATCTTGGTCACTTAAAGGATCGCTACTCCGTCGACTCATTGTGGATTTCCCGTTTGAACACTAGAATATTTTTACCAAGGAGAATATTTTATTGTAAGAGTAAAACGGTGGTGTAACTTGGTAAAAGGCAACCAATCAACAACCTCGATAGCAGCACGTGCCAGGCGGCGTCATCCCGTGGGCGGTTGTTCCATAGGGGCCCTCGGTTTCGTCGCGGCACCATAAGCTATTAACCTAAGTGACTATTACCAATTTACACATAGTAAAAGGAGTGGGGTTAGAGACCACGTAAGTAGAGGAGGATTGCAAGGGAAGATTCAGCAACAAGAACACCTTTTATAGCAAGGAACAAGGAATTCAAATCCAGCAATGGATTTAATTTATAACTATTCAAGCATTCTATTGGGACATTCACATTAAGTCAACAAAGTACCCTCTGTCAAGGAAACACGATGCATTATGCAAAAGCAACTTCCAAACCTCCACTTATAGGGGCCAACACAAAAGCACATGCTCTCACACTTCTCCTCATAGCACCTGCCCTCCATAGCAAGGCAATCTACTCGACTACTGAACGGGATACAAAGGAAAGACTAGAACATGGGAAGACAACGAGGAAAACACTACTAACTAAGGGTACACCTCCACTAGGACAACTAATGCGCCGTCGGGACCACTAGCTTCCTTCTCGGGCTCCACCTTAGCGTCCGCCCTCTTCTTTGGTGGCCGAGTGAGGGGCGACAAGGGCTCTTCTTCTCGTATCTCGATGATGGCGGTCTTTGGTGGCATCGTGGAACTATCCCTCTTCCTTCCGGTTTGTGTGGATAGGGACTCCCTCAAGATTGGGCGCTCCAACCCTTCCATGACAATTGCCCTACGCTTGTCCCTAGTGACAAGATAGGCATCCTTCAACTCCTGGACATGCTGGTCTTTAGCCTTCTGTAAGTCCTCTGAAGCAGTAGCCGCACGCCTTTCTGCGTCGGCCGTATCGGCATGCGCTTCAGCAAGCTGTAACTCGAGCATCCTGGAGAAGATCTCAGCCTCCTGAGCTCGACGAAGACACTTCTTTAACTCGAGGGCCTGCCGGTCATACCGCTCATCCGGGCGAGCAAGTATGCAAATCGGTGCACCACAACCGGACCACCCGGAAGTTGCAAGGCCGCCATGCGAGCCTCCCAAACTAGCTGATTCTTGTCCCGGAGGAGGGAAGAACCGCATGGGAGTATGGGCAATGGGCTCTTCATAGATTCGGCAGAGCGCGCCGGGCCTTGCGAGCCACAGCTTGATAGGTGTCGATGAAGCGAAACCCAGTTGCAGTCACACTCCAGGCCTCAGTGGCTTTGGGGAACTTCTCACTCTTCCCAATGTAGACGGTGACCTCACATCGCTCAGTGCCAAGCTCCACATACTCACGACCCTGGTACACCGGGCGCTCCTTCACTCCAAGCTCTTGCGGTGGTGGTGTCTGAGACCTTGGGAAAACCCTCGGTGTTCAGGCAGTAGCTGCTAACCAAGTCTTCTGCCATCTTTGGTGGGTGGTGGTTGCAAAGGCGAAAAGAGAGGGAAGCTTTGGACAAAAGCAAGGCTAGGCAAGCAGAAAGGCACTGAGTGAGATTGGTAAGGGATAGGTGCCCCTATTTATAGGCAAAAAGGGCAGTGGGCACGGTAGAGTCCACCAGAGAACCTGATGTGAGAACCAGCGATAAGAACACATCGGGATTGTTTATGTGCGTCGACATAAACAGTATGCCGAGACGTAAAGGAATTGATATGACTACAAGGCAGGGGTCCGACAAAAATGCCGAAAGAGTGTACCAAAGGCGTGAGACACGATAAACGTGACATAGGGCGAGCACGACGCTCAAAGCCACAGTACAACCTTATTCACTAACGAGGGGATGCGCCACTTAAAGAACAAGGCAAGTCTATCAACCACGACATGACGACTCAAATCTATCAGACACTGTGTCACTGCATATTTCTGCATGTGGAAGTTGTGCTCGCATAGTCATTCGATAGATTTGAGTTTAAGCACATCACCCGCAGCGAAGCGCGGGCAGCAATGGCTAGTATTATTCATAATACTCCGAGCTGTTGGCTGAGTGTTCACGATGGACGGACAGATTGCTAGCATTTGCGAACGTAAGAGAGAACAATATCTCGGTGAAATTATTGTCCTCTCTCACCGAGATATTCATCGACAAAAGCTTGACAAGTACCGACAGATGAGATAACTGTAAGAGCAAGTATTATAATACAGCCGGTAAGTCGGCTGTAAGGCTCCTTACAGTCTTCTCCCAGCCCACACATACAATAGTTAGCTCTTTCTAATTAATACAGGGTCCACTTGTCTATCTCACATAGTTTCTTGGTTCTTGTACCCAAGCCGGTTGTAAGCTTACAGGTCACTTCTCCTCTTTCTCCTCCCTTCTCTCCTCCACATCATCATTTAGCCGGCTTACAGCCTTCCATAATACTTGCTCTAAAGCGCATCACTACGACTGTAGGTCCCACCGACTCGGTATCGTGTCATGGCTTTATTTGCCGTGCTTGTGCTTCATTCCTGGAGCGCATGGATTGACAAACACGGACCTTATCTCAGCATATATATGTAGCATTGAAAATGGGTTGACAAACACGGACCTTATCTTATCATCTAATACTCCGACTCCGACATTAATCACTAGATATCCTATTCATATGTTTTAATTCATTTTTATATATCTGTGCTCCAGTCCTTTTTTCTTCAGATTAGCATTTACGGGAGCACCTACTTTATTTTAGTTTGTAGCTAATCAAGGACAATAGTCCATATATTGAGGCGTTTCTAATCTCTCATCAGCATGACCACATGGTGCATTCTAGGAACACGCGACCCGTTTTCAACCTCGCGTCACCGGTCTCCTCCCTAGTTTCTTCCTCCCGGATTGCCTCCCTCGCCATCGAGCCCACTCTCGGCGTCGTGATCGGACATGGAGTAGTTTTTCCGCACCACAAACTCATACTAGCTAGAGAGTACATTCACTTTTATGCATTAATTAATTGAGTTGGGTGCCGAGTAATAGTAATTTTTTATAAAATCACTTTTTATGTACATTAATTGGTCAATCTTTATATTTTCCTTGAGTTGAGTAGTCACGTAAATAGAGAGGCTTTGCGGTAAAAAAAAGTTAGAACTTTAATCTAATATAAAATGACAATTTACATTCCCATTTAGACATATATAGTCTATTCAGTTAAAGGCGTTGACCTAGCAAACATATAGCCCATGTACATAATGGGCATCAGAAGGCCTCACTCTAATCTATGCAACCATTGAAAAAGTGTTAACTAGCAAACTGAGCCTCCTCTACAGTCTAGATTTCGGCCATGTCGTTGCACGTTAAGGTGACTGGAATATGGGCCCACTCATTTATGTTCCACACCTCTTGGACATCCGATAATAATTCTTTAAGCCTATGGGTATATAGAGATAAACATCTAAATGGCCGATGAAAACTTCTTGAAATTGGAACTAAATACAGTTAGGCCATAGATAAAGGTGGTTTCTCTATTAATGATGCCTGTGGCAAGAAAAAAAAAGTACCAAGAAGTTTTCATCAAGCATATATTCGTGCCATGATGAGCACATAACAATTTCGTTGTGAGATTATCCGATCGATGGTGATTTAAATAACAGCGGCTTGCTAAATTCGCCACATTTTGATTTCTCAATTATATGGCTGTTCTAAACTTGGCTGCCAAGCAAAACAAGTGCTAAAGCTCTCGTAGCACGTATAGCTACGATGGATTTGGTTCGACACCCCTTTTGCCTGATAAAATATAAACGATATCTACATCTCAACCATTGCGTGTAGGAATCAGTACGTGCTGCTATGGATACAAACATCTCTAATCATCTGTTGTTCCTCCGGTCCGAGCTAACCGCACATATGAGGAAAATTGAATTGAAGGTATAGTCGCACTACCAGAAACTGGATATTTTGTGAGAGTGAAAAATAGTCACGAAAAACGGTTTTACTCTCACGAAAATAATGCGTGAGAGTACACCGTCACGCATTACTTCTCACAGTATTGCACTCATGAAATACACACTTTCGTGAGAGTTCACCGCCATGGATTCTTTTCATGAGAGTTCTCCGTGACGGTCACTCTCATAAAAATGTCATTGCCGTCAGATTTGCATCGCTCTTTTCATGGCGGTTTTTTTGTGGTATTTCGTGAGAGGTCACCGTCATGAAGTTATTTTGTGAGACTTATGGTATTTCGTGGGAGGTCACCGTCATGAAGTCATTTCATGAGACTTATGGTATTTCGTGAGAGGCCACCGTCATGAAGTTATTTCATGAGACTTATGGTATTTCGTGAGAGGCCACCGTCATGAAATTATTTCATGAGACTTATGGCATTTCGTGAGAGGACACTCTCATGAAGTTATTTTGTGAGACTAATGGTATTTCGTGAGAGCTCAAGGTCATGAAGTAATGTCACGAGAGTCTCACAAACGCACTTGAAAATACAGTATTTCGTGAGAGGATACCACCATGAAAATTTACCAAACAGTAACATCTCAATCCAAATTCCAATGCATGCATACATATTAAAGATTGTCTAGAAATTCCACTCTAAACATATTAGAGTGTTCAACCATTAATTGCATTGAAATTCCATATCTCAGTCATAGCCAAATAACACAGGTCTCAACACCTACACAACTCTAAGTTCTTAGTACAAACACCTGGGTTACATTTAGCAAATAAGCCTAGCATTCATTAGTTTGGATCAAATAAACCCAACAGTATTGAGGGCACCATGTTCAGCTTTACTCCCATCCATTGCATCAGTCGCCCGCTTATGTTCCTACATAACCACAAAGTGAAGGAAGGTACAAAATAGGATGAGAACACGGCTATAAGGTAATTTAAATTATAGCAAGGCGGTACATAAATAATGAAGACATTTGAGTTAGTTTTGGCTGTACATAAATATCACTTTGATCTAGTTCACCCAATTGAGTTAGGTTTGGGTGTTCGAGCTCACCAAAGTGGATGTATGGACGCCGAGGATGGGGCTCGCTGTGGATGTCACTGCCGGAGGAGGAGGAGGAGGAGCTCCCAGCCCACCGAGGTCACCACGCGCCGCATCGATCCGAGCTCCAGGCCCCATGCTGCTAAAAGGCATCATGTTAAAAAGCAGCAGCAAAGCAGCAGCAGGGACTTAGCTTAGCATCATGTTAAAAAGCAGCAGCTAAGCATTTATTTCCAATAGCCAAAGGCACTTAGCTTAGCATCATGTTAAAGAGCAGCAGCTAACTAATTATAAGATTGCAGATAACTAATTATCAGATTATAGAATGACCTCATAATTTTATTACTGTGTCTCCAGTTTTTTTCCTAGTAGAACTTATCAATCCATTTTAATCTCAAGCACCACAGAACAATGGTGGTCTGCGAGGACCTGAATACAAGTTCAAACATCATCCAAGACTGAATCAATCTCCAGTTGTTTAAGTTTCTGAACAAAGGCACTGTCAAAATTAGTTAATTAGTTTATCTCGAGCATGACAAGTTCAGGCATTCACAACTTTAAGAAAATGTCGATAACATGCAAACAACATCTACGATATATCAAATTCTGACCTTGACGAGCAACGGAGAGGTTGAGGAGTTGAGCAGGGACACCCTTCTCCGTCTGCTATGGTCTTGTATACTTCCTACAGTATGGCCAAATTATACATAGAACCAGCCCTTTGCAGGAACATACTCGTTAAACACTTTCTTGATTGGGTCGTAGTGGAACCGCGGCACGAGGAAGGCGGCACGAGGAAGGCGTCCACCACCTGCAGCGCAGACCTTGCGCTTGTGGCCGCTGGCGACGCCGCATCGAGCGCCTCCTCTGCCTCAACCAGTAGCGCCACCACGCGCCGGACCGCGTCCCGATCCAGTATCGACGACTGCACTGCGCCCACCAAAACAGCCACGACCAGATCCACAAGCATCAGATCGACAGCCCCCAATAACAACAGCAGACAGCAAACGACGAACAGGGGAGGGGGCTAAACGGGAGACCTAAGCTTACGCAGTTCCTTGCTCGAGCTCGCCGAGGAGGAGGTCGAGCGCGTCGTCATCGGCGTCGGGGAAGCGGTCGAGGAAGGCGGCGGCCTCCTCGGTGTCCACCTTGTGGGTGAAGCCTCGCAGGCGGAACTTGCGCTGCAGTTTCCGGCGCGTGGCCGCCGGCGGCGCCATCATGGGGAGGGGGGCGGGAAGTGGCGAGGAGAGGGTGTGGCGGGAAAGGAGATTGGGGTTTGGGCGAGAAGCGGCGCCGCCGAAGCTGGGTGCTGCGGGGACGCAGCGCGACAGCGGCTGGGGGCGCGGGCGCCGACCTGGAGTTGAGTGGAGCGGCGCAGCAGCCGTGGGCGGGCACGGCGGCGCGGCGTTGGTCGCTCCTGCAGCCCAGCCCGACTGCCCGGCGGAGTTGCAGCAACGGCGCCCTGCGAGGCCGCCCGCGCAAGCGCCACTTGGGGAAGAGGGGATAAAGTCACGGGTCAGCCGACGCGCTGTGTGCGATACAAAATTTCAGCTTCTGCGCTCGTCCGTGCGCAGCTCTTCTTGCGCTCCTCCAAAATTTCACCCAATTTTTATCTCCACCGCCGATCCGCTCGATCCAACGCTGGAGATGAAAATGAGCTTAGTGGGCCTTGAGCCTTAAGTTAAACAGATTTAGTTTACCTCAACATTTGCCATTCTTTATTATTATTTATTAATTTCTATTTGTGAATTGGCACGTAGTCCAATGATAGGACGGTCCAGTGGGACGCTTCAAATCCAATTTTGTTGAAATGGCTTGAGATTTTTTTTGGCAGTCATTTATAGGCAAAATATGGTCCTGCACAACAACTTACATTTTTGGACAATTATTTTTATTATTATAATTTTTTTTAGTGTTGGGTGAGACAAAGTACGGTGAATTATGCATTGAAAACACTAGCATTATGCAGCGACCTCCGCATGTAATTGTTTATTAGGGCATAAGAGACTTTGTGGCAAAATTTGGCATCATTTCGGATCTTTTTTGGGGTGGGCCCGAGTTCAACATATAATTACCAGATGAAGTCGCACGAAAAATCAAATAAACTAAAAAAAAGTATCAAGCGAATTCGAAAAAAATCTCAAACTTGGTGGTTTGCTTCACAAAAGGCATTTGGAAGCCTGAGGAAAAGTTTGAGAGCAATACAATACTTGGAGCCTTTCATCGAACCATGTCTATGCACTAGGGTTCTTATGAATTATGGGGTCCAAGTATGGTTTTGGTCTCAAACTTTTTCTCGAAGCTTCCAAATGCCTTTTGTAAAGCAAGCACCATGTTTGAGATTTTTCGAAAATTGTTTGGTACTTTTTTCTTTAATTGAATTTCCACGCGACTTCGCCGAGTAATTATTATGCGTTGAACTAGGTCCACCCCAAAAAGATCCGTAATGGCGTCAAACTTTGCCACAAGGTCTCTTATGCCCTAGGAAACAAATACATGTGGAGGTCGCCGCATAATTTTAGTGTTTTCAATGTATAATTCACCAAATTTTGTCTCACCCAAAGACGAAAAAAAATTATAATAATAAAAATAATTGTTCGAAAAATGCAAGTTCTTGTGTGGGACCATATTTTGGCTATAAATGACCTTAAAAAATCTCAAGCCATTTCGACAAAGTTGGAGTGCTATGTAGTTCAAATATAACAACTCTCTCACATAGTTTCGAACTATGCGAGAGACTTGTTATATTTGAACTACATGTTATTACCACTTCCTCAAATAGAAATTTGACCTTCATAAAATTTGTTAGTCTCGATGAGTTATGAAACTTTCGTGTTCAAAAGATTTTCAACCGAGTTCATTTCGTTGTTACGTTTGGATCGAAGTTTTGACCGAAGTCAAAGTTTGAATTCAAAACTTGAATTGCTCAAATATTGGCGCGTAAAAGAGGTGACTGAATCCAACATCATAACGTGATGCGGCATGATTTTAGAAAATTTTAGGAAAAAGAATCACCTCATTTGAAGTTCGTATGAGGGAGAACGACTAGTTACAAGTTTTAATCCGAGGAAAAAAAAAGAGAAATCGCTTGGTCATTTAGTGCTGTAATAACACAATAAATTGATAGAGCATGATTTTAGAAACATTTAAGAAAAAGAATCACCACATTTGAAGTTAGTATGAGAGGGAAAGACTAGTTACAAAATGTTGCTCTAGATTAAAATTAAAAAAAAAACATTTGTTCGTGTTCTTCAATTTTTAGTATTTTGGCAATTGTTTTCTATTGAAAAATAGCAACCCATATTTTGATCGATGTTTTCATGAGTGTTTTTTATGATATTTCGTGAGAGTAAACCTTCACGAATGGATTTCGTGAGACTTTGCTATTTTGATGAGAGTTCACCTTCACGAATGGATATTGCCATCAAGTTTGCTTCGTGTTTTCATGACTATTTTTATGGTGTTTCGTGAGAGTGAACCTTCACAAATGGATTTCATTAGACTTTGGTAATTTCATGAGAGTTGACCATCATGAATGGATATTGCCACCAAGTTTGCATCGGTGTTTTCATGACTGTTTTTGTGGTATTTCATGAGAGTGAACCTTCACGAATTGATTTCGTGAGACTTTGGTATTTTAACGAGTTCACCTTCACGAATGGATATTGTCATCAAGTTTGCATCGGTATTTTCATGACTGTTTTTATGGTATTTCATGAGAGTGAACCTTCACGAATGGTTTTCATGAGACTTTGGTATTTTCATGAGAGTTCACCTTCACGAATGGATATTGACACTAAGTTTGCATCAGTATTTTCATGACTGTTTTTGTGGTATTTTGTGAGAGGAAATCTTCACGAATGGATTTCGTGAGAGTTTTGTATGTTGGTGAGAGTAAACCTTCACGAAAACAGCTAATTTTCATGACATTGTGTGGAGTACTCTCTCATGAAAATACGTTTTCGTGGCGGGATTTACATCACTCTCATGAAAATATTAGTTTCATGAGAGTTAATTTTTCACTCTCATGAAAATTCGTTCCTCTCACAAAATGTCCAGTTTCTGGTAGTGTCGGTGATTCGATCTTGCATCAGCTCTTGATCTTTTCAGCTGCTGGCTTTTCAACTAGGAACGAATTCGGTTATGCATGCTTTGTATAGATATCGTTGTCATAAAGCAGCAGGATGATCGATGCATTGTATAGATATCGTCAGTCTTACATATTCTTTTTTTCAAGCCTGACACGCTTGTATATTTAATTAAAATAAAATAAGCCTTACATTTCTTATAGAGAATAGTAGTAAGCTAGTGGTGCACTAGTGATAATGGAGCACTCACCGGCTAGCACGTACGATATATAGTAGTACGAAAAGGACCCCCCCCGTTGTAGCTGTTGGGTGGGGGAATGATTTAGAACCACCACGAAAAAGCATGTCGTCAAGGACATGATGGTCTTTGTCCAATTGTTGTTGACTGCCATCAGGAAGCTATAGTAGAGAATGCTCGATCTTGCTCCTTAGCTTTTTCGGGCAATAGAAGATGAAAATTTGCTTGGAACGAAGGCTACTGGTGTCTCAATGTACACGCGTTTATATAGAGAGGTAAAGACCTACTCCCTCCGTCCCACGAACTATGTCGTTCTAGGAGGAGGCTGTTGTCCCATTGAGTTTGTCGTTCTAGCTTCTGAACACCTGACACCGCTACGCTGCTACTCCACTCAGCCCCGCCCATTCTCAGTCGGCACTCTCTCTTTCTTTACCTCTCTCTTCTTTACTAGTACTACTACACCAAATGTGGCGGCGTGGCCGGCAGTGGCGGCTTGGCGCGCCTGCGGGGAGCTCGCGCGTGGTGGGGATGGCGAGGGTCCGCCGCCGGCCAGCGGGGATGGCGGCCGCGCGCGGCTCGGCGTGGAGGCGGCGTAGCCAGCGGGGGGGCAGAGGGCGCCGCGTCGGAGGCGTGCGGCCGTGGCGTTGAGGCCGCATGGCTATGGCCGCCGGCCAGCGAACTCCGCCTTGTCCTTGAGATCCTTGAGCCAGCTCCACTCGATGCCAGCGTGGAGGCACCGGGAGGCCTCCGGCGGCGGGCGGCCGCGGCACCGCGGGGGCGGCGGCGCGGCGTGGCCCATGCGGGGACGGCGGCGACGCAGAGGGGTCCAGCGTGGGGCGGCGCGGCGCGGTCCGCGCGGAGGCGGTGAGGCGCGGCTGGCGCGCGAGGCGGCGTTGCCCGTGCCGATCAACGATGGCGGGGCGGGTGGCGATGGTGGCCCAGCGCGGGTAGAGGTTGCTCCGTTCCTCACTAGCGCGACGCAGAGGAGCCGCTGGAGGGTGCCGCCACGCGAGATGGGAGCTTGGGGGAGAGAGTACTACTCCGTGGAGGAGCAGCGAGAGAGACAGATTTTTTTTTTTGGGCTTTGCAGGCGTTGCAGGGCTACATAGCTATCTCCTTAATCCCCGTGCCCGTTTCCAGAACGACAGTCGTTCTGGGACGGAGGGAGTAGCTAATTAACCTCACACAGGTGCATGAAATATATGCTCAAGATATATCCGGATCTTATCATCTAATACTCCCTAATTAATCTTTAGAAATCTTCCCTGTGAAGATTTCGCATTTACGAAAGATTACCGCCACTTCCCACGATGGGTGGTGGTTCCTTGACCGGAAAGCTTCCTCCCGTATCCTCTCCCCAACTGTGTATATATGGCACCTGATCAATGGAATAAAGACGACGAATGCATTTGCCTACATTTGTGTCATTCACTTTTACTCACAACATATACAACTGGATGGGGGACTGATTCATTCAATTGCTGCTAAAGTCAACCGAAATGTTTTTTTTTCTGACTTTTAGATTAGTAACAGTGAAGAAGCTGGGCGGAGGGTGAACTACCCACACGTACTCCCAGTCTATAACCACACTGAAATAGAATTGTATACATTATCAATAATTTCATTATATCTTTGAATAAAGAAAAATATGTTTAATTACATTCTTAAAATTGTCCAGGATTATGAGCTCCAATGCCCGTCAAGGCAAATGTTTGGCCCAAGATTATGAGATCCACTGAGAAAAACTGAAATGTTTCAGAACATAAGAAGACGCAAGCAAGTCGGCAGCTCACTCGAGGTCCTGCGTGCAGAATAGTGCATGAAAGACAGCTAGCAAGTACACAAGTTGTGAATCAAAGAGTTGAACAGTAGGATATATATGTATCCGATGTGTGTAGTGATGAAAGAGACATGCATGAGAGCAACGAGCCGTCCATGAATATATAGGCTAGCCACCGTACGTCCTTTGCTCATTTCCTGTTAAGCTACATACTTATCTGCTAAGTTTCCTCCAGCTAGCTAGTTAAATTCAGTTTGGTGTAGCTTGAGCATTGGAGCAAAACGACGGGCAATATGGATCGCATTGGTATGGTCGTCGGTTTAGTGGAGCAAAACATCAGGTGACGATGGTTGTTACATAGAGCAAGAAACAAGAAAAGGGTAGATCATCCATAAGATGGATTTGTGATAAATAAACAGTAGAACCTGTGCAGAAGTGTTTCGAGTGAAAAGCTTTCGATCGGTAGCCCAGCAAAAGAAGCACGTCCCAAGCATGGAAAAATCAGCAGATCCACTCGTGGGAAACAGTGACGTTCCAGTCCCACCGTCTAGAGCCACCCGATCGACACCGCGTGGCATACGTCGACGTTAAAGCCTATATCTTTGTGCCTACAACAAGACTTACTGCCCGCGACGGTTGAGTCATCTAACACTTTTGCAAATTAATTTATCATACATTGTGCCCAACAACACAGCTAGATCTGATGGCAGCCGTGGCCTCCATTAGGTTGGCTTTGAATGAACTCCGCTAGCTAGAACTGGCAACATCAGCTTATGCATGTCATCGATGAAAAAAGAAAAAGACCCGGCCGACCAAAGCTTTAGCTTTTCCATCAACTGGTGGTCGATCGATCCGTGCGGATGTACTGTACATTGTTGCAGCCTTGATGTAGACTGACCCTGTCACCCTGAGAGGACGTCACTACCGCACAATCAGCCTCCACCGAGCGTCAGTTGTTGTACCGAGAGCCCCAAAACAAGCGCTCGGTACATATACGATGTACCGAGAGCATCGCTCGGTGGAATGAAACCCTCGGTGGTGACACCTCCACCGAGAGCCCCTCGCTCGGTGACCACAGGCTCTCGGTAGAGCGCAACGTCACCGAGAGCCGTCCCTCCGCAAACATACGCCCTCGGTGCTGTTAACGCCCCGGCGTCCGGCAGCATCTCACGCAGCCCCTGCCGTCAAATCTACCGAGCGGGGCTGCCGGTGCTCGGTAGAATATGGTCACTCTACCGAGGGCCGTTTCCTTGGCGCTCGGTACAATGACCTTATTTTTTATTTTATTTTTGCTTATTTTCAATCAATCTATACAAACACAATCTAAAAACTGCATAATTTAAAACAAGTCACTGATACAAGTTCACTACAAGTTCATAAATTAAAACAAGTCACTTACATAATTTAAAGTGCATAATTTAAAGTACTACAACTTCACTACAAGTTCACTGGCGCCGGTGTTCTATCCAAAATTGAGTGAAGTGTAGGTCACCGATTTTTAATGCACAGATCTCCCAAATGTAGACCAACGCTCTCACTAATACATCCTCCTTTGCTTCACAACTACGACGACATGGTCTATCGAGGACGGTTAATCGCGGCCGGGCGTAAGATTGGATCTCAATCTTACAGGGCAACCACCTTTGCCCGATATCCATCTCAGAGTGCTTGGCGTTGGTATTGGAGTAGCCCATGTCCAAACATAACCCAATCGAGTCATTGTTTGGGTAAGAATGGATGCATAACTACAACCAACGTAGGTTAAGTCATACAGTTGAACCTGTAATTATTGGGGAAAAAAATGTGAGAACATCTCTAAAGTACCACATCAATTCTAGGTATAAGCGTGACTAATTAACATATCGAGCTTACCACATCATTTTGGTGCATGCGTGCCTGGTTTGCAGCAAATCCCGCAACATCTTCAAGCATGTTCCTACTTTTAGCCATCATCAACAAAAAAAGAGAATGTAGGGAGAGTGTACCCATGTTCTTGAAGCTTCGTTACACATCCCATGACAGATATTTTTTGTGTAACCGCCGGCTGGCTCACATGCGACTTTGCTCCAACCGCTGAGATGTTTATAGGATTTCCACCTCTCCTTCTAGAGGCGATGGAAAAGCTAATTTGACATTCAATTTGTTGTCCCAATTCACTATGAAGATGATGTGAGTGTTGGACGACCACTTCATGAACACCAAAGTACGAGAGAGTGTGTTTAAGCCAAGTGATTTGGTCAATTGACTGCAATATATAGTTTTAAAATTCATATAAATGGTAAATATTCATGTACAAAAATATTTGACAAATTAATTATACAAATACTTACTATTATTCGAACATTTTCCGATATGGTGGGCGAGAGATCTCCACTCATAGTCAAATCCCCGGTCGTTAGATGGCCACAAAAACCTCTCGACTTCCGGAGGTGGAAGATTACGTCCGGCCATCTACAAATACATAGGAATTAGTTTCAATTTTTTGGAGACTTAATAAAAATATATAGTATAAACCAAACAGATTTGTGCACCAAAAGAAGGCCAAACATTTTCACCTATGTTTCTTAGGGATAAATATGAAAATCAAACATATAAATAAAATACTACCCTCCAAAATATATAGTATAAACCAAACAGATTTGTGCACCAAAAGAAGGCCAAACATTTTTTCACCTATGTTTCTTAGGGATAAATATGAAAATCAAACATATAAATAAAATACTACCCTCCAAAATATATAGTATAAACCAAACAGATTTTTGTGCACCAAAAGAAGGCCAAACATTTTCACCTATGTTTCTTAGGGATAAATATGAAAATCAAACATATAAATAAAATACTACCCTCCAAAATATATAACAACTACAACAATATGCTACAAACCATGACACTAATAAAAATAACCTTATCTAATTATTGAGAAACCATAACAATTTACTTAAAAAAATTATAGCAATGTATACCTTAATGCAGATCGGCGGAGGTGGCCGGCGTTGGCGGGGGTGGCCGGCGTCGGCGGACGTGGCCGGCGTTGGTGAGGGCGGTGGTGGCTGGCGTTGGTGAGGGCCGGCGTTGGTGAGGGCGGTGGTGGCCGGCGTTGGTGAGGGCCGGCGTTGGTGGGGGCGGTGGTGGCGGCGTTGGTGAGGGCCGGCGTTGGTGGCGGGGTGGGCTGGCGGGTGGCGGCGGGCGGTGGTGGTGGCGGTGGTTGGTGGGAGTGGCGGTGGTTGTGGGAGTGGCGACCGGCGTGGGTGAGTCTGTGGCCGCGGTGGCGCGGTGGGCGGTGGCGGCGTTGGTGGCGGGGGTGAGTGTGGCGCGCGGTGGCGCCGGGTGGCGGCGTTGGTGGCGGCGGGCGGAAGAAATGTCGAGAGAGAGGGAGGGGATTGGGGAAGAAGGCCAAGAGTCGCGAGATAGGGCCTCTACCAAGGGTCCAAATCCAGCCCTCGAGAAACCCTTTTTTTAAATTTCAAAATCCGGTCCAAATTTCGAAATGAATGCTAAAATTCAAACTTTTACAGTATTCTACCGAGGGCTTGACCGAGTGACCCTAGGTACAGTTTTTTTCCCGAGGCTCAACTTGCGCTCTCGGTAAAAAAATTTTTTTTCGAATTTGGAGTCTAATTTTTTTGTGTGTCTTTCATACATTGCCTATTAGTTCATATCCAATTTTGACATTTTTTAAAACAATTTACTATATATTTTGATTTTATTGCTTTTAATTGAATTTTTCTTTATAAGCCAAATTTAAACTGTAAGACATTCGAATATAGGGGGAACATGAAAGTAAAAATGGTATTCATATTCCTGAATGCAAATTGAGGCCTAGTTCGAGATTGACCCAAAACTTTGAACATCTCCTAAACGAGAACATGACCATTCACTGGTGGGTGAATAGTTTTAAAATTAAATAAAATGCAAACGAAGTTGAAAAATCATGAAACTTGCTGAGTTGTCATGAAATCATATATGTAGGCTACAAAAAAAATTGGGAATGTTTCGTAAAGGTTGGTTCATAGAATGGCCAAAACCTAGGACAACTCCACATAAGTTCTATTATCACATGTGCTATATGACCTGAAGTTGCAACCATCCATCACGACACCAACGTCAACGAAACCTTCCCAAATTTTTTTCCTAGTCTCCACATATGATTTCATGACAAATCAATAAGTTTCACGATTTTACAACCTAGTTTGCAATTACTATAATTTTAAAACCATCCAAATCGAAAGTGAATGGTCATGTTCCGCTAAGGAGATGTTCAAAGTTTTGGGGATAGCTCGATGAGGCCTAACATTGCACTCACGAATATGAATATAATTTTTCCGTTCATGTCTCCACTCTATTCGAATGGTTTCCAGTTTCAAATTTGGTTAATAAAAGAAAAATCATTTAAAAGAAAGAAAATCACAATATATACTAAATAGTTTTGGAAAAATATGAAATTTGAACATGACCTAGGAGACATTATTTAAACCACATACAAAAAATTTGGATCCAAAATTCAAAAAAAAATAAAAATTCACCGAGGGCCATTGTTGAGCTCTCGGTACAGTGGTTTCTACCGAGCGCCTGAAAAACCAGCCCTCGGTAAAAGACCTAACCTGTGCACGCCGGTCCTACCTTATCCTCCACCCCACCCCCACCCCCAACTCGCATCTTATCCACTCACTCATACTCATCCCCTACCTCCTCCACCCTCCTCCTCCCCCCCTCCCACGCCGGCGTCAATCCGGTCATGCTCCGCCGCCACCTCCCACAAGACGCTCTTCCTCGCCGCCCACGCCTCGCCGTCTGCGAGGGGCCCCCCGCCGTCCCCGCCCGCCGCCCCTAAACCCTAAGCCCGCTCTTCCTCTGCGCGGGCCGCCCGCCACCTCGCCTCGCCCGGTCTGCGCCCGGCCGGCCGTCACCTCGCCGCCCCGTGCCTTCCTCGTCCGTCCACGCCTCGCCGGCTCAAGGCGGCCCGACCGCCGTCCTCGCCCGCCCTAAGCGCAAGGAGGTAGGGGAGGAGGTGGGTGGAGGAGGGAAGCAGGGGAAGAGGAGGAGGGCACGAGGAGCAGGACCGTGCCCTTGCCGCGACCACACCCCTGCTGCAAGAAGGCAACGAGGAGGACCGTGCCCTGCCGCGACCACCCCCGCGCAAAGGTGAGGTATTTGGCTACCACTAGCTGTGGTCGAGTGGTCGTGATGGTTGTGGTCGTGATCGAACAGTGGTCGTGATGGTGGAGTGGTCATAATACTTGTGGTCGAGATTTTGACCTTTTATATATGCCTATGATGCTTTACAATGCCCAGTGAAAGACCATTCATGCTAGGACCTGTTTATGTTCTCATGCCTGTCATCGAACCATGTGATACATCCATGCCTAGCAACTGTTGTCCACCTATGATGACCTGATGGCTAGGCTGGATGTGTCACATGGTTTCATGGCAGCCATGAACTCTGTTATCTATTTGTTCTTATGGTCCAACTTTAAATATTAAAGAAAAGGGCATTTAATACTGAGGCTATGCTTATATATCGTTCCTATGATGCTATTGGTTCTCAAAAGCTTACATTTTATGACTGTGATGTTAGTGCCATGAATCTGAGCTGCATTATATTTATTATCTCATGGTGGTCATCAAACCGTGACTCACGTCCATTCCCAGGCAATGATGGAGTCAGTTCGGTGCCTCCCTCATAGCCGGGAATGGACTGAGTCATGGTTTCATGGCTACCATGAAATTCCTTTGGTAGCAAGGATGATCAGTGTGCACGTATGACTGAGTCTCTTTATGTAACTATGTTATTTTTAGCAGCCTATGATCTATTTTCATTCTGTTGTTCTCCTATCTCATTTTGGACTTGGCCTGTGATGCAAAGCTTATGCCGCTGCTCAACAGAAAGAACATAGAGCTCCTAACTTTCTCCATGATCCTCACTTGTTCATGTTCAGAGAGCATCAAGGGGGAGGTTAGGGGCTCTATGCTCTTTTTAGGAGAAGGCTACACTATATTATGCTGAGGCCCCATCTATATCGGTTCTGGAATGCAATGATGCCTTATTATGACTGTGATGTTAGTGCCATGAATTTGAGCTGCATTATCGTTATTACCTCATGGTGGTCATCCAACCGTGACTTGCATCCATACCCAAGCAATAATGGAGTCAGAGTTCCATGGCTCCTTGATAGCTGGGTATGGATGCAGTCACGGTTCCATGACTACCTTGAAATTGCTTTGGCAGCAAGGATGATCAGTGTGCACCTATGACTGAGTCCTTTTATGTAACTATGTTCTTTATAGCAGCCTATGATATATTTTCGTTCTGTTGTTCTCCTATCTCATTTTGGACTTGGCCTGTGATGCAAAGCTTATGCCGCTGCTCAACAGAAAGAACATGGAGCTTCGAACTTTCTCCATGATCCTCACTTGTTCGTGTTCGGAGCATCAAGGGGGAGGTTCGGGGCTCTATGCTCTTTTTAGCAGAAGGCTACACTATATTATCTTTGAGGCCCCATCTATATTACCTCATGTTTGTTATCAAACCGTGACTAACATTTGCTTCTACTTTTTAAGGCTATGGCTTGGTATGTTGTATACCGTGGGGTCATTCCCGAGTCTATGACAGTTGGGCAAAATGCAATGAGCAGGTGAGTGGTTTTCCGTGCAATAATCACAAGAAGTTTCGCACAAGAGCAGCAGCTTGATGCTTCCTATCTTGCCGAGTACATTGCTAATTTGGACCAGCCATTCTTTGGTGCAAGCTCCACCCGGCCAAGAGTTAACCCATTAGGCTCTAGGTTTTGTTGTTGGTTTTGTTGAGTACATTCTAACTTGATGACTATGAGTTGTATCAGTGTAACTAACCCTAAACCCTAGCCGGATATTGGACTAATTAATCTATGTTTCGATCATGTATGATATATATGTGATGAATGAGTTGTATCAGTGCATGGATGTCAAATATATGTCATATGTGATCTGTATGCTACATTTATAAAGGTGGACAGGAAAAACAGGAATAAAAAAACAAAAATATGGTCATAGCACCGAGCGGGACACTCGGTACAGGCACCTATACCGAGGGCTATGCTCGGTGAATTTGGGAGATGGGGGCCAGATAACCCCATGTTCCCAGGTACACCGATGGTAGGGCTCGGTGAAACCAGCTCTCGGTGTAATATGGTCGTTTCACCGAGCGCTTCCACGCCCCTCGGTGAAACGACCATATTTCACCGAGCGCAGGGATGAGCTGGCCCTCGGTGCAACTGGTGTCCAGGGTTTTATTAATTTTGATTCTACCGAGCACCCTTCTGACATGACCCTCGGTAGAAAATGTTTTCAAGTTTTTTTAAAAATAAATGCACCGAGAGGGTAGTTGAGGTGACCCTCGGTGTAGTTGACGCCGACGGCGGTGGCAAACGCCGTCGACGTGGCCGCCAGTTTTTGCGAGGGGGCCGAGCCCCTCGGTGCGGTGTGGCACGGGTTGCACCGAGGGGCCGTTTTGTAGTGCTCGGTACACTATTTTCCCCGTTTAAAATTTCACCGAGGGGCTGGTACCGAGCGCGCCCCTCGGTAGTGGCTCCACCGAGCGCTATTAGGCCTTTACGGAGCGCTTCTGGCGCTCGGTGGAGCCTCAGCCTCCAGTAGTGCGTAGACGTGACGGGATGTACGATCGATCAATGGGTCAGAAACATCAGGTGACGGAATGTGGGAAATTCGATATCGTGCATGCACGCTCTTTTAATTTGTGTTTTTCTCTGGAAAACAAAACTGCAACTGCCTATAATATTTCATATGTATATGAATGAAGCTCCAGCCTCTACATACAGTAGTTACTATGTTCTACGTTGCGAATTGAAAATATCTTCCTTTTAGCGTGTACTAGGACTACTTATCATGCATCCGTGCACCATATGTACAGACAGTACAACGATCTAAAGTTGGGTATTGGTCAGCAGGACTCATGCATTGTGCTGCCAAGACGACAGGACACGTAGCTAGAGAATATCGATCGATCACTTGCTCTTTCCAAATCAAAAGTAGCTAGGTACGTAAAGCGAAACGGCCAGCCGTGTCGATCGAGTACAGTTGTTGGTCGTCACACTCCACACATTGCTTTCGCCGGGAATGGAAAGATAGAAGCGGGAGCCATTTACATTTACTTACAGCTAGGTGCCAATGCGACAGCAAACCCTAAGTTGACGATCTAGCTAAGTTGCTTGATCGTCACAAGTAAAGGCCGGGCTCCACTCTGCTATAGCTTTATAGCCCCTAGAAAAAAATACGCCGCTATTTGCCATAGCCTGCTATTTTTAAACTTGGATCCCCGCCCTCCGTTACACTCCCACGGCAGCTTTTTCTAGATCCTTCCCGACTCCGCATCCCCTCCGCTCCCCTGCCCCCAGCGCTGCCCGTGACCGGCTACTCTGCGCCTTCCCGCGCCGCCTCCCTCGGCCCCCTCCGCCCAACCAAAAAACGAACTCCAATGGAGCCCCTACTTAGGCTACCATTTTACACGCCCCTCAAATTTTAATCTCAGGCCCCTAGTCACGGGAATCCCCTATCCGGTGGGACCCATGCCAATTTCCCCATCCCTTCCCTTCCCCCATGCGCGCTCGACACCCCAGCGCAGCCGCCCGCTGCTTCCGCCGGCCTCCCGCATCCATGCCCCGAGTCGCGCTCCCCTAACCGCGCTCCCACCCTTCTCCTCCTGAGTCGCGCGCCCCCCCCCACTCCCGCCTCTCTCCCTCACCAGAAAACCAAAACCTCTCCCCCCTTTCCCTATACCTCTCCCTATCGACTCCTCACTCTCCGTCGCTCCCTAGCGTCCACGGTCGTTGTTGTCCCCGCCTGCGTCGCTGGTCTGATATGAAGAGGGCTCTGCAACTGATATCTGCCCCTCCCCTGTGGATCCGTAGTTGGTGGTCCTGTCTTGCAGCACTGATCATGTTGGTATGTGAGTTTAGTTTATGCTCGAGGTTGTAATATCTTAATCATTTACTGATGAATAAATTAACCTAGTACCCTAGAAACTCCAAGGTGTAACCTAGCTGAATGTCGGCATTCCCTTGTAGTTTCTGGGGTACAATCTAGCTTCACAGCTACACATTAATTTATTCATCAGTAAAAGAGTAAGATATTGCAAACTCAAGCTTTAACTAAACTCACATACCACCATCAGTGCTGCAACACAGGATCACCAAAGTGCGGAAAATGGCAGCAGATATGAGTTGCGGAGCCCTCATTATAGCGACACTGCTAGGTCTCGGTCGTACAGACAAATGAAGATTACTCCTGTCTCTGTCTTCTATATTTTTGGCTTTGGGTTCTCATAGACAAGCCCCGTTTGGTAGTTCATATGTAGATGTAAAGGCAAGGAATAACTCATCTCTGTCTTCTGTGTTAGGCTTTGGGTTCTCATAGACAAGCCCCGTTTGTAGTTCATATATAAAGGCAACGAACTTCTGTATCTGTATCTATATCTATATCTATATGTATTTATATCTATATCTATATCTATATCTATATCTATATCTATATCTATATCTATATCTATATCTATATCTATATCTATATCTATCTATATCTGTATGTGTATCTACATATGTATCTATATCTATATCTATATCTATATCTATATCTATATCTATATCTATATCTCAGATCGTATATCATACGTATCTATATCTACTATTTTTATATCTGTACTAGTCCATCAACCCGTTCTCTCTCGCGGGTTAGAATCCCATAAGAAATATAAGCATTAGTTATATTTAATGTTTTAGTTAATTAAATTACTTGTATTAAATTACATATTTTTCCTTTGTTTATTTTTTGTAATACAACATGCATAAATAATAGATACTCTATTGACTATTTATTGCTGATAAGCTTATCAATTACCGATCTATTTGGTTTTCATCTAATATCTTATGATATCACGAGAATCTAAATTTTGATCATCAATTATTAGCCTTATCGATTGCTACATAAGGACTTTAGGTCATCGACGCACTCTTAAGTACTACAATGTCCAAAATTGTCACTTGAAGCTGACACTGCTTTGGTTGAGATCAGTTTAGAGGTTGACGGTGGATATAGGATGGGTAGTAGTGCTAACCTCAACAGCATATTAATATTTAAGCATTATAATAACAATCTTCATCTGGAGAATCTTAGAGAACATGAAGATATAGCCACTTGTAGTCTGCATTATCCTCCCCACTTGTCAATGTTTGAATCTTGTTGCCAAAGAGTCGTTTATGCAATAATGGTTATGATATTTATAAAGTTATGTCAAATGTTTTAGTTAAATTGTATAAATTATCTAATGTAATAACTTATATAAATTAAATCTGTCATGTATCTCACGTCATAGATTTGCAGGATCAAATAGAACTGTCACCGATTGGAATTTGTGTCCGTCATGGATTCCCTGGATATCCCCATAGTGTGTGACAAATCTAAAGTCATAGCTATCTACCATTTCAAATCCGCTTCACTGTAAAATATGAAGGACTCCGTGACTACATGAGGAAAAAATATGAAACTATCAAGATACTATCAGCTAAGTTGTCATATCATCATTTAAATATAGGACAATGGGATCAACTGGTTATGAGTCTCTTATGACACCATGTTGTCTCTCCGGTCTTCTTATTAGAATAATTAGGATTTATGGTTGCAGCGTCCATGCATGAAAAAATAATTCTTTTTTAAATAGTATTATGATTTATTATTATAAAATAGTTTGATTTATAAAATTTATTATTATTCATGAAAGAACTTTACTGCAAGACACGTCGACTGTTATAAGGCTACGTAGGACAAGAATATACTCTATGATTTATGATGTAAATAGTTTGCATTATATTAATAAATCTTGGAAACATTATGTGAAATTGACCGTTCATCATACCATGATTTGACTATAATAATTTTATTATTTTTTTTTAGAAAGGTGGCAAGAGATTTGCTAAATTTTTATTAGACGGGTTAATAAAAAAGAACGAAACTAGAATAATTTTATGGTCTCATAAATTTCATTACTCTTTATATTTATTATAAGATAGAAAAATATTATAATATTTTTTTTAGACACGTGCGTGTCGTTGCTACTAGTATTAGTATATATAAAATTGAGAAACTATATATGTAGCTTGTTAATAGCTATCAGCTGATCGAGATGATATATAGTATAGCACGCAGCAGCAGTAATATAACATGGTCGAGGGTAATAATTAATAATCATAATAATATAACATGGCCGAAGGTACACATGCATGTGTACGTATAGTAGCAGGTTAACACGACGGTTCTAGTGACGAACAGCAGGTGAATATATCGGCTGGTGAACGTTCACAGGCAGTATATATAAGTGTGGCTCGGCCGGTTCCAGTATAGGCAGCAGGTACCATCATATATCAGCGACTGTATATATGATGTTGTATGTAGAAATATGCAGAGTAGGAACCAATGAAGGCCCTGCAGTCTCAGTCAGTGGTCGTGGAGTTAGTAGATCGACGCGTGCTTGAGACGCACAAGCAGTGCCAGTCGAAATCTCCGAACGCGGAACCACCTTGTGCGCGTGCGCCTCACCGGCACCGGGGCCGACGAGTCCTGGGCTAGCAACGGGGCCTGATCCTGCGTGCGCCTCACCGGCACCGGAACAATGAGCAACGGGGCCTGATCCTGCAGCAAAGATGTATCAAACGACGATGCTACAGTATACAAGCCTAGGCAATTAAGCATTTGATTGTTACTCTCACCACTACAGTCTCAGCATCGATATCGTCGTCTGTGATCTCAGAGATTTGGAGCTGGCGGCCTTCCTCACTGTACGGTGACGGTTGCTGCATATATTCAGCCATATATCAGATCAAATAAATTAAACTAAGAATAGGAAGGCTGTCTCATGGTAGGACTTACTTGATCCGACGTACAATAATCTGATATTTCAAAAAAAAGGGCACGGCAATATCTTGATATCTCACGGTAGGACTTAGGACAAACAGAGCTCGTCAAAAATTGGTCGTTAAGCCACTACTACAGCGCAGGGATATAGTAACACCTGCTTGTGTTACTATAGATTGGAAAAAATGTTACTACCATTCTTAGTAACACATTTCTTTTAGTGTTCCAATAGGCTACGTTACTATAGACTGGTTTATTGTAACATATTTTTACTTATGTATAGGAACATTTTTCTAGTGTTACAAGGATTTTTATTGTAACACTTTTTTTTTTGTTGTAGTAACACTTAGTTTGTAACATTTATTTTTTATTCTAGTAACACTACTAGATTAGGAGAGAGCATCATATGGAACAAAGAACACATGGTTTGTAACACTTTTTTTTTATATCTAGTGTAACATATTTTTTTATTTTGTTTTAAAAATTCAAAATAAAATAGCAAAATATTTTTATTTAATGGAGGGAGGGCCCACCGGTCAACCACACACTATCCCACACCACTATCATTTTTAGTGGAGTTTTTAGAAATATTACGACCATAGGGCTTCGAACCCATGACCTCCCACTTGCATGTCACCTTCCCTACCACTTTACTACACAATCACTTGTGTCTATTACCCATTTTGGTTCCCCACATATCTTACAAATCTGAGTGAAAATCGACTATTTGAAGTCCTAGATAAATTCAAATAAAAAAGTTGTCAACTATAAAGTTTCTTAACTTTTCAAGATATACAATTTTGGTTTAGGAAGTTTTTCCATCCGAGGTTGTTCCGAAAATTCAAATTTTAAATTTTAGACATTCAAACGCCCACATTTTGAGGCATGAAATAAAGTCAAATGAAAAAAAAAAAATGAACAACAAAGATTCTTAGCTTTTTGAGGTCTATATTTTTTATTAAGGTCATTTTCCTATCCGAGATCATTTTTAAAAAATAATTTTTAATACCCCTATTTTATTGTTTGTCGTCTATTTGTACGGGCGACTCAATCACCAGCCCCCCTACAATAGAATGGGTCCAGCTCTTACAAATTGTTTTTTATGTAGTGATTGTAACGGTTCTAATCCTATCCTAGTGTTAGGGAGGAGCGTACTAACCGAAGGCAGGGCGTGGCGGTTGGCGGTGAAGATGGCGATGATCCCGGCGGTGATCGGCGGGGGGCATCTAGCGCAATGTCCTTGTGGCTCACGAATTGGAAGTGCTACATGTATATTTTTTCATTGTAACACTTGGGCGGTAACATTATTTTTGTGTTACTATAAGGCATATATTTGTAACATAGTCTTTTATGTTCCATTTATGTGTTACAACGTAGTGCTCTATTGCAACATTTTACTTGTAACACTAATTTTGTGTTACTAAAATTATTGTCAAGTAACACATTTTTATGAATAAAGTGTTTTTTGTGTTACAACCAAAGTCTGTAACACTCTTTTTTATGTTACTGTGAGATTTCGTTGGAACACATTGATGAATATGTTACAAGAAAGTGTTACAATATCCTTGTTGTGTAGTAGTGAGCCCAGCTGGTAGGCTATCTCAATCACTGCACGGGGATCAAAGCGGTAACCGAACACAAACAGTTCCGAGCTTCCCTGCGGCTGGAACGTTGCCTCACCTCCTAAAGCTGGAGTCCTCCGAAAATTAGACCGAAAATTGCTTCATATTAAGAGATATATGCGCTCATTATAATTACTATACCTGTCACGGCCGAAACCATAGCCCCTCTCGTCCTCTCAGTCACGAAAATACAGGTGGTCACGAGCTGAAAAGCGAGTAAAAAAAACGTGAGAAACATTCTCTGGGCGCACCCAATCACCATATACGCACACACACCAGCAAGACTAGATTACTACCTCCGGCCCCGGCCTGTAGCTTCCTTCCAGGTAGCCAACTAGCTCGGATAGAGACACGCACGGGTATGGGTTGTCGAGTCCTCCTAGGAGCTGCCAACCAGTCTTCTTAATATAGTAATAAATTAAGGGTCAATACACGTGTTTACCTATGTACGTACCTGGGGCCCACTGAGGTTGACCGCCGTAGCCACCGTCCACGGCCAGGGTACCCAGGGAGATCTTCTGTGAGATCTCCCTCGGACCCTCGCCCGCTTCTTGGCTAGCGACTCTCCCTTGAAGAACTGGCGAGGATGTCCTTCGCCGCACTTGATGACGAGGCGCAGGGCTTCCTCCATCGAGTCCAGTATGGACCCGGGGCTGCCGCAACTGCCGGGTGGCGGACCACCGGCCCTGCGCTGTCGTGCGCAGGCGCACAAGGCCGCAGACCTGGTCAACCACCTTCGCCACGTCCTCACACTCCTTCCAGTTCGCCTTAACCCTCTCGACTGCCTCCTTGACAGCGATCCCTACGCTAATGATCCTAAGCACGATCTCCGACATTTCCCTAAATTTGAGAGGTTAGCTAGAGAAAAACTTTAGAAACTGGTTATTCAGGCCAGATCATTAGAGAAAAACTTAGAAACTTAGAAACTCAGGGACATTTCCTGTCCCTGAGTGGCCCTCGATGGCATGCAAGTGCCAATCGAGGCGCCAAGGCCTGTGGGTGTACGTGCGTGCTTGTAGGTTCGAACGTGTACTAAAGATCTTGTTTGTGGGGAAGTAAACAATAGTAAAAACAAAAAAGTTTAGATAATCCCAAATACATTGAGGGCTCACATAGTCCCTCAACTATAATCCCTAGCCTGCTACCAAAGGAGGTATATTTAGATGGTGGAGATTCTGTATATAGGAAGGCCAACTCAAAATGCAACAAGGCTCTACATATTCTTTATAGAGCACGCTAATTGGTGCATATTGGACTTATACACTGAGCATCCTGAGAACGATTCTTATTTACTATAGCTACCTACTGTACTTATCCAGGCAGATTTAAAGTGGAGTGGAGTAACCATACCTATTCAGTTATAGAAACTTAATTGCGCAGTTTATTATTTCAATTTCAGCATTTCAGGCAGATTTAAACACCAACTATACTATTAGTATTTCAGGCAGATTTAAACACCAACTGATACGACTATCAGTATTTTAGGCAGATTTAAACACCAACTTATACATATCCTTGCAGTCGTATTTAATGACCAACGACTATATATTAGTTTGATTTATAGAAACTTAATTGCAGAGATCAATTGATCAATGAAACGAAGACAGTAGTACGTACGCACCTTGAGCTAGTACGCAACTTGAGCTATTGCACCTGCCCACCTCCCACGGTTCTGCGTCTGCCCCTCTGCCGCCGCCTTAGTCGAGCAGCAAACCAAGTGTCGCTCCCCACTGCACAAACATGTGAATACAAAATATTTCAAATCCGTAAAATGATATATATATATGTGGGAGGAGAAGAAGAGATGGATGAGGAAAGGATAGAAGATGATCCAAACCTGAGCTACGCTATGATCATCCCCAGCAGACGTCCTCTGTTGGATGAAGCTATAAGACGTGATGACTCCTCTGCCCTGGGCTGCGCGCCGGCGGCGGTGTCCGTGGC
The DNA here is from genome assembly GCA_015847255.1 of Hyparrhenia diplandra. Classification (NCBI taxonomy): domain Eukaryota; kingdom Viridiplantae; phylum Streptophyta; class Magnoliopsida; order Poales; family Poaceae; genus Hyparrhenia; species Hyparrhenia diplandra. The sequence continues at coordinate 324,592 of JADLZK010006274.1, read as the reverse complement.
ACGGCTCGATATGATCCTAGACTCCACAAAATAAAAATCATTAATTTTATATAGGAACAGCACTAGTAAAACCTAGCTAACTAAACCAAAAAAGCTTAACAACGAAGCTATCACAGCGTAACAACGAAGATTGGCGGCAATAAAACCTAGCTTAACTAAACCAAATAAAAATCAGTAATTTTATATAGGAAGAGAACTAGTAAAATCTATCACAGCGTAAAAACGAAGCTTGGCGGCAATAAAACCTAGCTTAACTAAACCAAAGAACACCACTAGTAGGTAGGCTAGGATTTTATATAGGAAAATAATTTTGGAGTGGAGATGAATTTGATATGAATTTTGGAGAATTCTTAGAAGCTAGAGAAAAAGGAAAAGCCTCAAGCTGGTTCTGGGCTGATTTTGCTACTGAGCGTGAGTCAACTCACTGCTGGCCTGGAAGTAGAGAGGGAAGTAGCTATGCAGCACATCCACGCAGCTCGCCGTGCCCGTGTCGGACGGCTAAAAAAATAGTTGATGGTGTATATCGTAAAGTGATTTTTGATTTACTAGTTAAGAGTGTAGTCTAAATTCTGTACTTATTAAATCAATTTAAGTATATATTATGAAAACACGTACGTTGAAACCTATGGCGGCTAAGATATTTAGTTGTGTACAGTAATTAGTACTGGACTTACATACTGTAGCTATATGAACATCACATATGCATGGTTTTTAAATCGATCTGCAACTCAATTGAAGACGAAAAAACCCCAAGAGAATGTGTATATCGATGAGTGGTACACTACATGATGCATCTTTTACACTTTCAGGAGTAATACCGAAAGTAGACGGCCGGGAAAAGGCTCACCTGTTTTGTCCTGTCGAGTGCTTGCTTGGATTCCTTTCCTGGATCAATTAATCGGTCGAGCGAGCAGCAGGTGCCTCAGATCTTGGTGTTCTGGAGAAGAATAAACAACAACAAATCCACAACCGATATGATCGAGGAAACAGAATCAGGAGAAATGCATCGGACGATCGATGTTGCCAAGAAGAAGAGCATGCAGTGAATATTGTATACCGTGGGCAGGCGTGTTCCTGGCTGGCGACTGTACCAAGTTGATGGAGCGAGCCTAGCTTTTCAGCCGCCTGATCTTCTTCCTTGGTCCCCTGCGCTCGTTGCCGACACACGTGAGCTCTCGATCACCTGTTTTGTCGTCCGGCCTGTCGATCGAATTGGTATGCTTGCTTCTGGTCTTGGTTCAAAGCTAGTTAAGCAGCAGCAAAGAAACAAGGAATCAGTAAGAACGCACAGAAATTAAGGCACAAAGTTCCCTTAAAAAAAATTAAGGCACAAAGTTTCTTCGATCTGGCTCAAAAGGAGATAGGAGAAGGAGGAGGAGGAGAACTTACAGCTAGGTCTCGATCAGAAGCTCTTCTCCTGGATTATCTTTCGCACCAAGGCTGGCCCGGGATTTTCTGGTTGGCGACTAGCTGTACCAAGTTGATCGGTTGGACGCCGATCGATCGATATGATCCTGGTTCGCTCACCTTTTCTTCTCAAGCCTAGTCTTGGTCCTATACCGTACCCTGAACTCTGTTGCCACGCTGGAAGATACCAAAAGCTTGTTAGCAGTGTACTCAAGAACTTCTTTATTTTTTTCTTGACGAAACGTGTACAATAGAAAAAAAAATGTGTAGATACTCCCAAATAAATTGAGGGCTGATATAGTCCCTCAACTATAATCCCTGCTGCCAAAGGACTCACCAGGCTAGTAGAGAAACGAGCAGGATCTGATCCAGCGTGCAGTACGGCACCTGTGGGTCCAAAGATCTCTTGAGTTTATTCGATGTTTCTGCGTGCAGGGAGAGATGAAAGCACCATTAGCGAGTGCTACTCTACTAATGAATAAGCAATAGTGATGTTGCTTCTGCTGCCAGAGGCAGAGGAGAAAAACTATCTACAACTTTACTCACCAAGCTGGCCAGAGGAAAGTAGCAGCCGAGCAGGATCTCATCTGATGCCCGAAGTTGCTTTGAGGAAACCAGGCGAACTCTCTGATCTAGGGATAAAGCAGCGTAGAAAATCTTGATCAAGAGCAAACACGAACATACAAAACAAGAGCAAGATAAAAGAATTGCGAGTGTGAAATCACTAATGACCTCTGCTGCTCCGGCCTTGGTATGGTACGCGCCTCCAATTCCCACCTCGAGCTCGTGTTCTATATGTTGGGTCGGGACGAAGAGAAGAGGTAGCCAGGCCACAGAGAAGCAGCCAGAACAAATGATCGATCAGGAGGCCGGACGGACGGAGGCGCGTCAAGCGAGCAACCAAAGCGACTTCGTGCTTGTGGAGCTCGCTCGTGAACGACTCGTGAACGAGAGCAGCAGCAGGAGCAGGTGTTGGTCGCTAGTGGAGACGATGAAAGCAGCAGGGCCCCGGCTCTATATATAAACGGGAATGGAGCATGGCACACGCCAACTGCTGCTGCTGCGGTCCAGCTGGGAGACCCTCTCTCCCTCCTCTGAAAAGCTGGCCAGCAGGCGCTTGCTTAGTTTTAACCCTTCTCTGTTAGCAGGAGAGCAGAACAAAGCAATGTCTCGGTTAACAGCTGTAGTAAGATGGTTGATGACGTTTAACCCTTCTCTGCTCGTACTGAAGCAGGATAACGATCGAATAAAGGTACTAGGGACAGGTGTTCCCGGCCGGCCATATGGATGTGGTGGTCAGGTACTCACAACTAGATGCACTACAGCTCTATGACTATGACCGCGTCGATCGCAAGCCCGGCCCACATATGGTAACCCCAAAAAATGATGAAAATGTTACATCCTACTCCAAATTTGAATTCTACCTATAAATTAAGGAGCTTAGTAGGCATGTCTTGAAAGAAACAAAATGTTAATAGGGTAACGGCAAACCAATCATGAATAAAATCACATGAATGGTACGTTTGGCCTCTAGCTTCAAACTAGCAGCGCAATTGACAATTGAGACAATGGGTCACCTTCAAAGAATGGTAAAGCAAAGGAGGCATTTGGTGATTGTGCATGCACGTCATCACCTGTGCGAGGAGTCTATGTAATCATTTTGTTCACTAAGCCAAACCCTAAATTTAGCTTGGTTTGTACTCTTGATCCTAGCATTAAACGAAATGAAGGAATAAATGGGGGAAATTAACCCCTATAACTTCACGCATGCTTACACTTACATTAGAAGAGATGGACAGAATGTTCTGGCTTGCGTGTGCTGCTGCATATGGACACGCTAAATACTAATCCTAGTATTTAGCTTAAAAAAAATCTAGTAGTGACTAGTGACTGAAAAGTGCCTATAATATATACAGAAGTGATGCTTAGTGTCTATATACAACAAAGAGGTGAGGCGCGAACACAGAAGATCGAGAAAGGGACGTGATGGACCGGCGTGTTACGATCGTGATGTTTGCAATTTTCACAGCGGGAGAGAGAAGAAAAGGTGAAAGTGACAGGGTGTGTCAATCAATCAATGAATCAGGCTGAGGCCAGGCAGCCATGCGTGTGTTGTCTTGGATTTCCATCACGTTCTTTAGGATTTAAAAAGACCTAAAGAACTTGTCATGGGAGCAGAAGAGTAGTGCATCACGTTCTTTAGGATTTAAAAAGACCACACAGGCAGGTGTGGCCGACCACTCAAATTAAAGCAATTCAAAATGGACTACCTTCCGAAAACGGCATGATGGATGTCCGTGTGCATCCTTTATTTCTTGAGAATTATTCAGACCTGTCAACTCTCTCTGTGTGAACGATCGACCAAGCAAGATGAGCAGGTATATATCAAGCAGAATCAAGCTCGCCTCTCTCTAATCTAGTATTTAGTACAAGTGCTAAATACTATATTTAGCTTCAAAAAAAATATCTAGTAGCTAGTGACTAGTGAGTGAAAAGTGCCTATACTACAGAAGTGCTTAGTGCCTATATACAACAAAGAGGTGAGTCGAACACAGAAGATCAATAAAGGGACGTGCAGGACTGTCGTGTCGAGCGAGATGACAACGGCGAGATGCTTTGCTATCTAGACTCTGATCTTACCAGGACTCCTGCATCTAGCATATCTACCACTCTAGCTACTACGCACTTTTCCTTTTAATTTCAGTAGTATCACAAATCACTTTCAGGCTACTAACATTAATTTTCTGTGTGCTTATTATATATATAATTTTCCCTAGCGTGGACACGTATTTCAAAGAACCGTACGTACGTGTTTGCATATATTGTCACGACAATATAGACGTGTTTCCATGGAGAACGTAAAAGCATTGGGTGTAGCAGGTAGCACGAGGCCCAACAACACGCGGCTCGGCCCACCAACACACCTCCCCTTCGTCTTCCTCCCAACGCCGCGTTCCGCTTCGTCTTCCTTCCGGCGCCGGAGCTCGGCGATGCCCGCCCGCTTCCTACCGCCCCCGGCGCGCCGCCCTCCTTCCCTTCCCTCCATCTTCGCGCCGCTCTCTTCTCCAGCCACTACGAAACCGGACATTTCGTGAGAGGGGCAATTTTTCATGAGAGTAGAAAATAAACTCTCACGAAACTAATATTTTCATGAGAGTGATGTAAATCCCGCCACGAAAACTTGTTTTCGTGAGAGTACTCCACGTACCATCATGAAATCACCACTTTTCGTGAAGGTTTACTCTCACGGAACTACCAAACTCTCATGAATTCCATTCGTGAAGGTTTACACTCACGAAATGCCATACTAACCAGTCATGAAAACATCGATGGAAACTGCTGGTGCCAACGTCTACTCGTGAAGGTGAACTCTCACGTAAATAGCGAACTCTCACGAAATCCATTCGTGAAGGTTTATTCTCACGAAAAGCCATAAAAACACTCATGAAAACACCGATGCTACACATGATGGCAACATCCATTCGTGAAGGTGAACTCTCACGTAAATAGCAAACTCTCACGAAATCTATTCGTGAAGATTTACTCCCACAAAATACCACAAAAGCAGTCATGAAAACACCGATGCAAACACACGGTGGCAACGTCCACTTTCGTGAAGGCGAACTCTCACGAAAAAATAGCAAACTCTCACGAAATCCATTCGTGAAGGTTTACTCTCACGAAATAGCATAAAAACACTCATGAAAACACCGATCCAAACATGAGTTGATATTTTTCAATAGAAAAATAATTGCTTAAAATCTAGAAAATCAAGAACACGAACCAAAGTTTTTTTTAATCTGCAATGAAATTTTGCAACAAGTCTTTCTCTATCATACTAACTCCAAATGCAGTGATTCTTTTTTCTAAATGTTTCTAAAATCATGCTCTATCAACTTATCAACTATTTGAAACCATCTAGAGTTTCGAAAACTAGCCCGAAGGTGCTATTTTGAAAAACACCAAAGTTTGACACTACAAGGAATGATGCTTTACATGACGATCACTTTGGTCATAAACTGTCGAAAATTAGTCACAATTAACTTACCATGACGAGCAGGAAATCCGTCATGTATCTCACGTCATAGATTTGCTAGACCTAATTGAGCCGTCATAGATTGGGATTTGTGATCGTCATGGATTAGTTGTCTATCTTCTATAATGAGCCCATATCCAAGCCCGGATCAAACCATAGTGACGAAAAAGAACATCACAAATTAGTGTGAAATCATCACAGCATCAAAGTGCATCACAGCTCATAAGATACACCAAACATTGATTCATTCATGTATTAGCATGTACATAACAGTCACATTGAACATCAAACTACAGATTGGCCTAGCTCACAACCATTAGGTTGACTATCACAATACTTAGGATTGAACTAAAAGATTCGACGATCTCTAGGTAGTCTAAATAACTAAACATAAGTTTCCACGATCACTTCAATTGGCTTGCTGTCCATAAGATGTCCTACCTGAAATAATCAAAACAAATATAAGTCAATTTTGCAGCAGCATCGTTTGCTGGATTGGAAAGCTAATGTATAAACAGAGATTGCCTGTACAATACCAACTTAAACATACACTTGAAACTGATGGATGACAATCTCCTCTCAGATTGATACTCGCATTTTAAAATCTATATAGTAGGTAGATAAGTATCATATATATCAAAAAAGATGGAATTCACATTGCTTTGGCTGCAAACTGTAGCTATTATCTACTAAAACTGCAATGTCAGTACGAAAAGCTACCTCATAAATATATGAATTGACTCTTAACAGAAGCTACCATTCTGCAGTTCCTAATGTCTAGAACTTATGACGGCAACCTACAGCCTTCTATAACACTCCTCGTTGGAGTAAGCAGGCACCCAGATTTTTAGAATAGTTAACTCTGATACAGAACTAACATAATAGTAAGTAGCTGATATTGAGACATCAAATTTTGTTAGGCCAATCTAAATCTATTCTACATTTGTATTGCACAGTACCACAAAACAACTAAAATTAACATTTCTGGAGGAACCTCAAGCCAGCCATAGCAAGATGGTAATAATGCATCCGTAATTGGCAAACACACCAGGCTCTGTAGAATATCCATAATAATAGAAACTGTCAGCTGCCTTGCAAAATTTCCACCTCCTTCAAACAATTGCAAGGATATCAATACCTGGAGCAGTCAAGAAATACAAAAATAGTGAGTTCTAGAACTAAATCATTGAAATAAACAATTTAGCTAAATAATGTTTGTATCTTAAAGAAAAATGGTTCTCAGATCTTCAACTGAAACTTAGATGAAAAAGAACCATCCTAATCTGATAATCGGCTCGGATTGGAGTGAGAAGGACGGGGAAGGGGGCATACCGACGCATCGGGGGCTCGCCTTGATCTCGAAGTTGGTGCCCTTGTAGGTCTTGACGGTAAGATCCATCTCGCCCGACGCCTCCTCAGTCCGCACCACGTTCCTTCATCCGAATCTGCCCCGTAGCCCACCAGATCCGCCCCATCCCCATCGGACCGGCCGCGGGAGGCCGTTGAGAGCGGTGGGGAGTGGGGAGAAGGCTAGCGAGCCCCCCTTGTCTTCACCTCCAGCCATGAGCGCGGGGGTCGGAGGAGGACTGCGCCCGCGGAGCGGCGGCCGTGGCTAACCCTAGCCGAGTCCGGAAGACGAGAACGACACAGAGAGGAGGGGGCGGCGGCGCTAAGTGCAGCGTAGCGAGAGAAGGATGCGGGACAGGGGAAATGGGTGTCGACATCTAGTTCTAGTCCTCTCCTCTCTTTTTTTTATTTTTTTTTCTTTATTTTTCCATTTTTTTCCTTATTCGAGAAGTGTGTAACCGTGAAGGGTCTCTTCTTATTTTGTTTACTTTCTCCTTCACGTGCAATTATTGCTCGGTTCCATTTCTTGAATTGTTTTAATTTTTTTTGGCTTTTCTAGAGTACCACATGAAAAGATTTCCACAATTATTTTTAATTTCATTCATACATCACCGATAAGTGACCAATTTAATGTTTACAAATGAGTTGCCATATTACTCTATGATGATAACGATGAAAACTAAACTAGTTGTCATAGTTGTATCACCAAAAATGAGTTGTAATCATTCGGAATGAACCGTCACGTATAGTATAATTTCATGATGATTTCTAAGAACGTCACAAAAAATCGTCATGTAAAGCACCAATTCTTGTAGTGTGACTTGGTCAAACCTCGGCCAAACGGAGCACTAAATGACCTCGGCTGAAAAACTTTTGAATACAAGGGTGTTAGAACTCATCAAGATCTACATTCTATATATATGTCATTTTTGCATTTGAGAAAGTGTTAGGAACCCCTAGTCACAGAATCATATATCTCACAAAGAGTTTACGAAACTCTAAGAGACTAGTGGTTTTCGAATTACACTTTGCGAACACTTCCTCGATGCAAAAATAACCTAAATACCAAATGTAGATCTTGATGAGTTATGAATTTTTGGTATTCATGACTTTTTAAATGGAGGTCGTCTAGGGCTTCGAAAACTTGTCTGATGCCGTAAAAGAATCAAAATTCAAAATTCGAGGCATCAAAACTTCGAAACATGAAAAGTTGACTCTAATACCAAATGTGGATCTTGAAGAGCTTAACAAAATCAGTATTCATGACTTTTCGATTTGAAACCATCTAGACTTTTCAAAAAAACGGCCCCAAGGTGCCATTTTTAAAAGGACCAAAGTTTGACTTGGTCAAACCATGGTCAAACGGACACTAAATGACCTCGGCCGGAAAAATTTTGAATACAAAGATGTTAGAACTCATCAAGATCTATACAAATGTAGAACACATCAAGATCTATACTTTTTAGAAATCATTTGTTGCCCCAAAAATGCCTAAATCGATAGAAAATAGAAATTAATAAATAATAAACAATGACAAATTTTGAGGTAAACTAGTTCTAAGGCCCAAGGCCCAAAGCAAGCTTATTTTCATCTCCATCGTTGGATTGATCGATCAACGGTGGAGATGAATCCCGCTGAAATTTTAGATGAGCGGGAATTGAGAGAACACGGGCGCGCAGACAAAAATTTGGGTTGGCTCCACCACCCGTGACTTATCCCCTCCTTGGCTTCCCAAACCTAGGTCTTTCTCTTTCTCCCCGACCGCAACCTGCCGCCGCCGTCCCCCGGGCGCCGGTGTCCCTGCCCGCGCGCCGGCCCTCCGTGGCCGCCGGCTTTAGCGCCCGCCATAGCTCCACGTCCCATCACCACCCGCCAGCCCGGCGGTGCACTCCAACCCCAAAGCAACCGCGTGTCTCCGTCCCCGTCCATATGGAACTCACCGACGCGCTCCTTGGGACGGTGCAAGGGCGGCAACTGCGCCTGGCAAAGTCCATGACACCACGGCCTCCCACACCTCAGCCCTCGCCGCGGAGGTGACTGAGGGCGGCGCCCCCACCTGGCCCTCATCAGATTCGGATCCTGGAGCGGAGGAGCTCGGTGCGGCCGTCGTGCTCCAGGAGCAGTCCCAGGTGATTCGTGTGTTCCCCACCTTTCTGCTCCTCACCAAATTCGTCCACTGATGGCTCTCGCTCGTAGCAGGGATGGTGCTAGCATGCCGGCGGTGGGGATCTGCGTGCCTAGGATGTGAGGTTCGAGGGAACATTTGCGATTTGTGTTCATGTTGCAAGCTTACTACCAGTGCACGCCATACGTTGATTGCTGTTTACTCAGTTCATTTAGATGTCTACCATTCAATTAGGACCATTTACAGTTTTACTCACAAGTGATTGCTATTTACTGCTACTGGTGGAATTAGCCATGTCTATAATGTGCTAGATGGTTCTTGTGCTTGGAGTGCACGATTAGAGCATGACCAGTCATGTTGGGATTGGCCTGCATAGTAATGGTCTGAGCAGGCCATCATGTGTTACTACCGGAAGTGTATGCTATTCACTGGATACAAAGTGTACGTTACATTTTTTACTTCAACCCTGAACCTGCTGAATGATGAACTTGTGCTAATTGGCTTGTCATGTAAGATGTGCTCTTGACATATTTTTAACAGATATGCAAATCAGTTGATTGATCATGTAAACTAACAAATTAAGTCAACATAAAAAAATCTGCATCAGTTTTGCTCAATTAACTACTTACCTCATCATGTTTTTTGCTGTGTCATTGTTCTATCCATGTGCTGCAAACAGTTACTATCAGAAGTCTATGCTATTCACTGGATACAAAGTGTTTGCTACATTTTTAAGCTGTTGCAGAGCATCCATTCACTCAAATGGCCTTTCTGTTATATGAACTGCAGATTGCACCAATGTGATCTGTTTTCAATTTTAAGTAGCAGTGTCTTCCAACTAATTTCCACTCTCCCCGTTACATGAACCAAGCTTGGCTGGGGGATTGATCGGTCAGCATGAGCCCTTATTCTTCTTAGTATTGTTTAGTTGGCTAAATTGCTATATTACACTTCATGCTGGTATCAACGCTTGGCTAATTCTCATCTAATTTTTCATCTTACAGGAACAAGGAGCTAGGAGGTGGTGTTGTGGAAGATCTCAGAGTTGAGAGCTGCCGTTGTGCGGACAAGCATGCAGGAACTAAGAGTCATCGTTGTTATGTGGTGGAAGGCGTCATCATGCGTGGAATAGAAGTAGGACCAAGTCATTATTCACAACTTTAGTGGATGTGTAGCACCTGACTTAGTATAGTGTATGTTTGTACACATGACAATGACATTATCCTTTTAATGTCACATGGAAATTACTCATGGATGTGTTGGAATGAGATTTGGCTTTATATATGTGCAAAATTTATTCCTGAGCTCCATTGGTAATTTTCATGGTGGTTTATACTCTCATGGAATAACTTGTTTTCGTGGTGTTGTTTTCTCACGAAATAATATCTTCTTTGTGTGTTTGATACTCTCACGAAATAATTTCATGATGAGCTCCTGTGAAATGGCCCAACCCTCACGAATTAACTTCATGACGGTGAGCTCTCATGAAATACCATTCCTCTCAGGAAATAGTTTCGTGACGGTGAGCTCTCACGAAATACCCTTCCTCTCACGAAATAATTTCATGATGGTGAACTCTCACGAAACACATTAACTCTCACGAATTGACTTCATGACGGTGAGCTCTCACGAAATGCCCTTCCTCTCACGAAATGATTTCATGATGGTGAACTCTCACGAAATACAACTAAAAACCGCCATGAAAATACTGATGCAAATCTGGTGGCAACGTTATTCTCATGAGAGTCGCCGTCACGGAGAACTCTCATGAAAATAATCCGTGGCGGTGAACTCTCATGAAAATGTGTATTTCGTGAGTCTAATACCGTGAGAGGTGATGCGTGACGGGGTACTCTCACGCATTGTTTTCGTGAGAGTAAAACCGTATTTCGTGACTTTTTTGCACTCTCACGAAATGTCCAGTTTCTGGTAGTGAGCTCCGGCGACCTCGCGCTCCCCTTCTTCGCCGCTACTCGCCCCCCCCGCCTACCCATACCCATCCGAATGGATCTTGCCCTGGCCCGGCTCGGCGGCGCCCCGCCGCCTCACTCACCGCCGGCCGAACCGCCGCCACCGCCATGTCGACGGCCGCGTCCCAAAGCCGGCCGGGTGCATTCTACAGCCGGGGATGAGGAAGAAGGAGGCGTGAAGGATGCCGGAACCTAACTTCGCCGGACTCGCTGTGGGTTGTCTGCGCAGCGCGTTGTCATCGCCTTCGGCGTCGTCGCCGCTTCGTCCCGAGCAGGACATGGGCCGTGCGGGCCGTGGGCCGACCCACCAAAGAGGTAGTTGTCTCGATGTTTGGCGCAGATTGGTTGGTGCCTAACATCCCCGGGTAGCACGTACGTGGCTGGCTGTCATTTTCAACGATCGACCAGCCTCGACCCTCGTGCACAAATTGAGAAGACCACTTTGGGATAAAGTTTTGTTCTCTCGATCTCATTTTGTACCGCAACGTACGTACGTGAGGGGCTATCATGCTTTTTGACTTGATCTATACAAGATCCACTAGTACCTAAATTATTTTGCGTGACGGTCGAATTCTATTTTGCGTGGCGGGCATTTGAGCCCGTCACTAATGAAAGGTCACGGTTAATCGCGCGCTTAACCGTGACGGCTACAGTGCCCGCCACGCTTAATGGATTAAGCCGTGGCGGGCGAATTAGAATGCCCGTCACGGTAAAGGTTTTCGAAAAAATAAAAAAAAATACATGAAACCCTAGACAGGCCCGCTGAGCCCATCTACAGGCCCGCCGAGCCCATCTAGGGTTGCGGCGCCACCGGCGCCCGATCCGGCCGATCCACCGCCGGATCCAGTCGATCCAACAACGGATCCGCCGCCGCCAGAGAGAGGGCGCTGCCGCCGCCATTCTCGCCGCCGGAGAAGGGAGTACGCGAGCGCCGCCGTGCCGGATCCTCCTCCGCGGCCGCTGCCGCCGTTTCGCCGCCGGAGAAGGAGGGACGCAAGCGCCGCCGGGAGAAGGAGGACGCGAGGTGCGAGATCCGCCGCCGCCGCTTGCGAGTGCCGCTTCGTGCCGTGGATCCGCGCGCCCCACGCCGCCGTTCGCCGCACACACCGGGATCCGGGCAGAGAGGAGGAAGGGGCGAGGGATCGAGGGAGGCTGGCCATGGAGGCGCCCTCGCGTGGATCCGCCGCGCCGACTTGGATTCGCGCCGACCCGAGGTGCGAGATCCGCCTTGACGCCGAAGGGAGAGTGGTGGGAGGGAGGAGGAGAGGCGGAGAGAAGACTGGCGGCCGGTGAGGGAGTGGTGGGAGGGAGGAGAGGCGGAGTCGCCCGCGCCGGCCGTGAGGGAGAGAAGGACCGGGCTCGCTCGTGAGGGAGAGATGAGAAAGACCGGCGGCCGGTGAAGTCTGAGAAATGAGAAGTGAAACCCTAGGTCCCGCGTTTTATAGTAAAAGGGCAGCTACCGGGCTTGGTCCGGGCCTTATGGGCCTCGGACTATTCCATGGCGGGCATTTAACCTTGCCCGTCACGGGAAAGATTTTTGCGTGGCGGGGCGCCTTAACACGCCCGCCACGCAAAAGATTTTATTTTTGCGTGGCGGGCGCGTTAAGGTGCCCCGCACGCAAAAATCTTTCCCGCGTGACGGGCAAAAAAAACGCCCGCCACGTAAAAAAAAAGCTACACGCGGGCGAGATATTTTCCGTGACGGGCAAAAAAAGTGCCCGCCCGCGGAAAAGATTTTGCAAGTACTAGCAAAATCATTTCGTTACTAGTGATCGATACAGCAGCAGGCGGGCCGAAACGGGTCAGGTAATATATCTATCTCTTTGACTGCGTTGATTGACGATGATAAGCCAATTCCTGCATGCCGTACAATTGTTGAGTATACATTACAGAAATTAAGGGCGTGTACGTAGGTGTAATTAAAAGCCAATCTGCTTCGGTACTTTATTTCTATCACTTAATTTGCAGCACTGTAGTTGAGTTGAGGCCATGCATCCTTAATCTTGGCCGGCCTAGCGTATCCGTACGTCACCAACGCAACTGAAAAGCGCACGCCCAACTGAAAAGCGAACGATCCAAAACTAATAGTAACCCATCCACTACCAGAATCCTGAATTGCCTTGAGTGCCAAAAACCGCCAAGGAAAGGGGAAAAACCGCCAAGAAATGATCCTTGACCATAAACCGTCAAGCAAACGCACTCAAGAATAGAGGGCAAAGGAAATTAGTTTCCTTAGCAGTTTCAGCACTCAAGGATGATTACCTTGAAGGCTAGCCGCCAAGGAAATTACGACCTGACTTGACTTGCCAAAGTGTCAAGGAAATGTTGCGACCGCCAAGGAAATTAATTTCCTTGAGGGCCAACAACCTCCAAGCTAATAGTCATTTCCTTGGCTGCCGATGACCGCCAAGGTAATAGTGATTTCCTTGGGGGGCTGGCCCCCAAGGAAGTGCATATCCACAACAAAAAAAAAAAAAAAAAAATTTGCTAGCAATGATAAAGAATTCTAATATATGGATAATAAACTCAATTTACACATGATGATGATATGTCAATAAGTCACAAATACAATCAGATTCCAATACATGCCTATACTCAACTAATTCTAGTAGAAAAATATTACAAATTAAAGTGTCCAACAGTTGCACTCCAAATATATTGAAATGCAATAATATCTCATAGCCATAGCTAACTAACGTAAGTCCTAGCACCTACATAGCTCTGGAAAATGAGGTTTTGTGCTGTACAGCTGAGAAGTGTCCAATTTCTAAAATCCAGACTTCATTCCAGCATGTGTTCAAAAGGCTAGCCTTCTTGGGTCCAAATTTATATTCCTATAAGACCATAAAATAAAACCACTGATTAGTTTTGTCATAACTTACATATCACCAAAAGATTAAAAAAAGCATCATTAATCTATAGGATCAATTGTAGTAATACCATTGACTCAACTTCTGTTAACACCTTCAAATACAAAATCACCTACTTTACAATGTCAATCCAATTATCTAAGCATGCAGATATGTATAATGGATTAATTTTTTAACCTTATAAGAAACTTTAAATTTCAATGGTTCAATCTACTGGACTACTATCATCACTTTGTCATTGAATAGTTAGAACCTGCAATCTAAGTGCAGTGTACATACCAGCAATTGTCGTGCTCTCTGGTGGGGAATGGGAGCGCTTTCTCCACTCTTTTGTCCACTTTATTAGTTGCACACTTCATTGCAGCATATGCGATCAAAATGCTAGCCTTCTCGGGTGTCCAATGCTTCTATTTCGACTCACGTTCCGCCATTATTTTTATTCTGTCAATTTTTCAATGACTTTAGACACGAAAAAGCATTGAATATCTTGCATTGTTTGCCTTGTAACTGGTTACAAGTTTAGCTAAACTAATATTGTGTCACAGATGCACTATCACTCAACTAGCACCATAGTTCAATGCAAACCCGCCAATCCAGGTAGAATATCTAGCTCTGTAATGACTAATGAGGCTGCTAACCTACACCAATAGACATAGACTTTAACTCAACATTAGCAAATAAAGCCTAGCAGGCATACGTGGCACATTTTTGTGTCAATGTAAGTATAATGAAAGAATGCTACAATTCTTTTTGTCCTCAAATTAGGAATTCAGTCAACTCTTGTCAAAATCGATAACAAAACAGACGTATTCTATAGCTTTGTACTGCAGATCTAGCAGTACACGACCTCTTGTTCTTCCGCTTTTCTATAAAGAGCGAGAAAGACTACAGCAAGTGTCCTCTTCCTATACAACATCTGGAATATTTTCATAAGCGCTACATTTGGAGCGCGAGAACTGAAATTGAAATAGGTTATATAGGTCCATGGAGGAATTAATATCATACCTTGAAGGTCGTCGCGCTTGGAACCGGGGAAGCTTCAATGCTGCGTGACCTACCTAGTCACCGACCATGGTGCCGTATCCAGCGCCGCCGACCGCATCATCGCCTCCGCTGTCGCATCCCACACCAGAGGATTGGGAGAAGTACGGGCTGAGAGAGGATTTGGCAAGGGAGTGAGCAGAGAGGAGGGGCGCGGTGCCTTCACCTCCGCTGCCGCCCTCCGCCGTGCGCGCCGCCGCCCCTGGCCTCCTCCACTGCGGCAGGGGGGTGACGGAGAAGATGCACAAGATCCTGAGCGCGCACCCCGTGCACCGCTGTGCCTTCCCTATCCACCACCATCCTCCACTGCTCCTACTCTCAGATCTGGTAGAGGATGAAAAACGCTCCTCACAGATACGGCAGAGGGAGAGATAGCCGGCACCAGGATGGGGAAAATCGAGCGCCAGGGGGGGAACGGGAGGTTCGGGAGTGTGATGGGAGCAGCTAGGGTTTCGGGTTTCACGTATCTTAACCGTCTGTGATCAATCCAATGGTGAGGAGCGAGCCATGAGCCGATATATAGGCAATGATGGGCTGAATTAGTGATGGGCCGCATCCAGAATTGCATCGTTTGTTTACTATGTAATAAGAATGTTTTCCTTTTCTCAAAAAAAAAGAATAATAATGTTTTCCTTTTAAATTATTGTTTCCATGTCTTTGTAAAGCAAATAATAAAACACTTTTCTAACAACAATTTTTTTACACGCAACAATCTATATATATTTATATATATCTTGTTATGTAGAAGTTTCAAATTCGTTAAACACATTTACTATTTTCTACAATTTAAATTAATTTATGTGTGCTTATTAAAAGTTATTAAAATTGAACTGTCCGTACCTCTAATAAGATTCAAAAAATCATAAAAATGTATTTTTGGATCATATGTGTTACTCTGTCTTATATGTTGGAGTTAGACCAAATAATCATTTGTTTGCTAGTTATAGTTCATAGTTCTATCTTGAAATTACCATAAGATAATTATAAGAATATCTAAACTTTGTTAGAAAATTCTACAAACTTGCATGATAGCATAGTTTTAGTGTATAATCTTTGTATGAAAAAAAATCAAATGATTTAAATAAAGTGGCACTATACATTGTTAACAAATAGATATATCCCTCACATAGTTATGTAACTATATGAGAGATATATGGAGTTGTGAAAATTTTAGGCAAAGTGGCACTATACATTGTTAATATGGTTTGAAAATTTTATGGCAAGATAATACAGCCATGTTATGATCTCATGCCAAATTTTAGGATTTTTGGACACCTTTAAGATATTATTGTTTTTTTTTGTCTGAGACACCAAAATACTCGTAAGCATTTCCTTGGGTGCTGACCTTCAAGAAAAATCAGTAACCCCCAAGGAAATGATAATTTACTTGGCGGTTTCAATTAACACCCAAGGAAATGGGTATTTTCCTTGGCGGTGGTTTGAAACCGCCAAGGAAACACACATATTCCTTGGCGGTTTATGTAAACAGTCAAGAAATATATGTTTCCTTGAGTGTGGTGTAGCACCGCTAAGAAAACTACCCTTTCCTTGGCGGTTTGATTTTGGCACTCAAGTAAATTGTTGGCCGCCAAGGCAATTCCATTTTCTGGTAGTGATCGATGTCGAGCAACCGGCAGGATGTGGTAGGCTGAAAAAGACATATAGTGGAAGTCATATTCTACGACTATATACTTGTCGTTATTATTACTAGTCCATCGATGGGATAAAATTTAAGAAGACATAAGCATTAGTTACTACAGTTTAATACATATAAGTAACATTGAATTGTACTGCTAACGGTATGTAAATCTGAATTTCTTTTGTCTTCTGTAAAGACAATTTACAAAATAGGTCATGAGCCTGTTCGCTGATTCGAACCAGCCTCTCCAACCAGCCCAGAAACAGTGTTTAGTTGGTAAATATTTTGGGTTCGGTTAACACTTTCCGTTTGTATTTAATAATTATTGTGTCACTATATACTAACTAGGCTTAAAAGATTTATCTCGCACTTTCTGCTCAAACTGTGCAAATAGTTTTTTGTTCTTTACCAACATTTAATGCTCACTACTAGAGGCCAGTCCTCTACCGAGCGCCACAAATGCTCGATTAAGGGATAATAGCGCTTAGGTAGAGGCGCTACCGAGGGTTGCTCTCGGTAGAAGCCCCTCGGTAGAGGGCGGAGGGGCATCGAGGGAGGCGGCGGCGGGGCGGCACGTAGTAGCCGGTCACGGGCGGGCGTGGGGCGGCGTTGGGCGGAGGGGCGTCGAGGAAGGCGGCGCGGATGGTGCGGAGTAGCAGGTAACGGGCGGCGCTAGGGGGCAGGGAGCGGAGGGGATGCGGAGTCGGGAAGGATCCGAAAAAGCTGCCGCGGGAGTGGAACGGAGGGCGGGGATCGGACGGGGTACCGAAGTTTCACCGTCTTTGCACCGTAGTTATACTCACGTAATGTACTGTACTGCATGCGGTGCCGGGGATCCCAGGTTTAAAGAAGTTTATAGATATTTAAAGAAGTTTATAGATATACTCTCTCCGTCCCCGGGAGTTCGCCGTTTTTGACTTTTGAACTTCATGTTTGACCATCCGTCTTATTCAAAATATTTATGCAAATCATAAAATAAATTAATCAATATTCAAGTATCTTCATTGATAAAATAATTCGTACCAAAATAAATTATATTTGTGCAAAAAATTTGAATAAGACGAAGCATCGAATAAGATGGCACGCGGAATCCGGGTGACAAACTTCGATGGGGACGGAGGGAGTATCCTGGTTTTACCTGCCGCCACATGGTGGGGCCCGGCCTTTACTTGTCACGATCAAGCAACTTAGCTAGATCGTCAACTTAGGGTTTGTTGTCGCATTGGCACCTAGCTGCAAGTAAGTAAATGGCTCCCCCTTCTATCTTTCCATTCCCAGCGAAAGCAACGTGTGGAGTGTGACGACCAACAACTGTACTCGATCGACACGGCTGGCCGTTTCGCTTCACGTACCTAGCTACTTTTGATTTGGAAAAAGCAAGTGATGGATCGATATTCTCTAGCTACGTGTCGTGTTGTCTTGGCAGCACAATGCATGCACGAGATCGAATTTCCCACATTCCATCACCTGATGTTTCTGACCCATTGATCGATCGTACATCCCGTCACGTCTACGTCCTCTCAGCGTCAGTCTACATCAAGGCTGCAACGACGTACTACATCCGCACGGATCGATCGACCACCAGTTGATGGAAAAGCTAAAGCTTTCGTTTTTGATCGATGACATGCATAATCTGATGTTGCCAGTTCTAGCTAGCGGAGTTCATTCAAAGCCAACCTAATGGAGGCCACGGCTGCCATCAGATCTAGCTGTGTTGTTGGGCACAATGCATGATAATCTACCGCAATGGAGAAATTAATTTGCAAAAGTGTAGTTAGATGACTCAAACCGTCGCGGGCAGTAAGTCTTGTTGTAGGCACAAAGATATAACCATTAACGTCGACGTATGCCTCTAGACGGTGGATCTGCTGATTTTTTCATGCTTGGGACGTGCTTCTTTTGCTGGGCTACCGATCGAAAGCTTTTCATTCGAAACACTTCTGCACAGGTTGTACTGTTTATTTATCATAAATCCATGTTATGGATGAGATGTACCCTTTTCTTGTTTCTTGCTCTAAGTAACCACCATCGTCACGTACACCTCCACTAAACCGACGACACCACACCAATGCGATCCATATTGCCCGTCCATCGTTTTGCTCCAATGCTCAAGCTACATCGAATTGGATCCACGAGCTAATTTAACTAGCCTTAGCTGGAGGAAACTTAGCAGACAAGTATGTAGCTCAACAGGAAATGAGCAAAGGACGTGCGGTGGCTAGCCTATATATTCACGGTGGGGGTGGTTCGGTTCGGCCCATAGGTTCGCTGAACCGGCCCAAAAAATCGCCCCAAATGGGCTCCATTTTCGATCCATTTCAGCACCTTGGTTCGGTGGATCGGAACAGGTGGATCCTGTGGATCGAGTGGATCGACCCACTCCTAATAGCAGCCGCACCCGGCGCCGGCGCCGGCGGAGACGGGGACCGAGCAGTAGGCACCGGCGGACCCGCTCCCACCGACCCCGCCGCCGGTAGCTGCCATCCATCTCCTGGTTGCGGCCTCTCGGTAAGGCTCCCTCCCCTTCTTTCCCTGCTATTCTAGCCTCTGTCCGCCGTCTCGCTCTTCCGACCGTCCGTAGACGCGGATCTGTTGGCGTTTGTGATCCACCGTGCTCGATCCGCAGAGTTGGGGAGGAGGCAGTGGAGGCCTTCGCCAGGCGATCTGGCACACCTCTCCCTGGGGCAGATTGCAGGCGAGAGCGACGGCTGGGGCACGCTTTATGCTGTGTGCAAAGGAGCTATCTATACAAGAAGACGAAGCATCCATGAAAGTTGAAAGCCAGGGGCAGCTAGCCCTTCAGGCACATTCCTATTCCTATTCCTGCCTTGTTTTCTTTCCTTTCTGTTGCCGGCCGGCAGAGTAGTTAGTACGCGGCGTTCTACAAAGGCCGCCAGTAGAGTATGCAAAAGAAAAGCACATCTCTAGCTCTGATTTCTTCTCCACTTAGTTGGGTGAGGATATGTACATGGACAGACAGGGACCCGGAAAGTTGATCACTTTCCTTTGATTTATTTGGATTCAGAGGAGGAGAGGGTGGTATTGCTTGCTTGGCAGACTATCAAAGGAGCTAGCTAGGAGGTCAGTCAGTAGGGATGACAAGAGGTCAGTCAGTAGGGATGACAGTAGAATGGCTGTAGTAATTTGGGATCATCATCAGTATATATATTTACTGATATTGCATTGCTTTTGCTTGTTATAACGCATCATTCACCTCACCTTTTGAGTGACACAGTTGCATAGGAACTTTCCTCAGTTCCCATCAGAACAATTTACTATTTTATTTCAAGTGCCAATTTGCTATTTAACTAGCACGTTTTCCCACAGTGACACAGTTTTGAGTGACACAGTTGCATAGGAACTCCTGAAACAGTTGAAGCACTAGTGTGCCGTCAAGATTGGATTCGAGGTTCTAGTAAGATCTGCATATACTCTATTTTCAATTCTGATGCCTTAAGTCTTCATGAAAATATCCTCTAAAAAATATTTCTATGTAGGTTCATCAAAATTTCGGATGAAAAGTATTCATGATTTCATTGAGCAACCTGATCAACATGAATGAAATTTCGGTATGTGTGTTGAAATCCATCCTAGTTTCTTGTCTAAATAATTTTGTCTTCATGAAAACATGTATGGTGGCTGTTGGGGTGGTGGTAGAGGAGTAGAATTCTACTCCTATAGATTCTGAAACCATGCATGAATCTGAACTAGAATTCTACTAGTTACTGTCACATGATTCTGAAACCTGAAGATTAAAATTCCGCAACTTCAACTTATAAGGTGGAGAGAGGCGTAGGATGGGCAGTGCATCACATTAACTATCCTATTCCTATAGTATCCTAGTTAACTTGTAAAGCCACTTTTGGCAGTGAGGACTGAAATTGATAACATAAAGTTCAGATGTTTGGCTCGCCAAGCCATCATGATCATGCTTGCAATAGTTTAGTAGTTCAGTCATGAAATATATACTGGCTGCATTATAGAAATAGATACAGGCAGTACTAATCTCAAGTTCAGTCATGAAATGTGCTACTGTTTGTAACTTTCTTGCCTTTATTTCATTCAAGAAATTACATGTGCTGCTGGTTGTAACATTATATATATGTCAGTAATCACCAGCACCCAGGTAGGTTCCCAAATTTTTTGAATATTTCACTGTTATGTTTAGATCAATCGCTTTAACTTTTCATTGGCCAATCATTTGTCAGTAGTAGTATTATCAACTGACAAGTTCTGTTTTTGGTCATTACATTGTTCCAGGAAGCAATCAGTGTGCTCGTACCACAACAATCGGCTAGTCTTCAGTGACTCGAGCAGATCTTGGTTCGATCAGCATGTCCAGGCTCATGCTCGTGTTGCTCCTCAGCTTTTTGGCTTTGCCGTTTTAGAAACTTACAACCATGTTTGTTCGACTGAGTGCTTCATCTGCATTTCCTTGTTCGACTTATCAGAACACTCCGGCAGCTGTACAATGCCTTACTTGTTTAGTCTGTACATGTACTTGTTATTTGAATCTCAGGCCAATGAGTTTTGCTTGATCTGCATTTGATTGTTCGACTTATCTTATCTGAAGACTCCGGCAGCTGTACAATGCCCTACTTGCTTAGTCTGTACATGTACGTACACTTGCTTGGTCTGTACGTGTACTTGTTTGGTCTGTACGTGTACATAATCATCTATCACTTGCTTAGTTTGTACGTGTAAGGTCTGTACGTGTACGTAATCCCGTCTATCACTTGCTTAGTTTGAATGGGTCGAACCACCAATGGATATGGTGCACCGTGGGTAGAAAACATATCTTATCTTACTATTACTAATTGGAGGCTCCAATGGAGGCACCACGTTAATTCTCAGCAGATGCTCTAGAAAAAAAGATAAATCCTTAAAAATTCTCACAAAAATTAGAAAGATCCAACCATCCATTTGATTGTTTCTAATCACCACTAATAATAATATCCGTTGGATCTATATTATGTCCTTTTAAAAATTACCCACCATGCCATTACGGAAATAGCCCGAAAATAACCCCCTAAACTTATATTTTAATTACCCACTTTTGCCATTATAAAACATAATGCTATTTAATTAATGAAGATAAAAACGCACCACGCACACCTGGCCTAATAATAGATCAACCGTGAAGAAAAACACCGATACATTACCATTTGCTTATTCAGAATTTCATATGCGCTGCATTAATGCCCGAAGGGACATGCAGAGGCCATTATAAGGCGATGGGATGCAAAGAGAAAAGGCCACCACATCCAAATGCATGCCACCATATGATCGAGCATCAGGACCTTCGAAGCCTTTGATGGGTATAGATTTGGATACTTACGTGATAGAGAAGACACTTATGTTGAGTTTGGGTCAGACATTGAGTAGGCGTAGGAGACATCCGGAATTTACATTATTTGATCCTGTTTTCATTAGCAGCTAGACCTGTTTCTCATGGCCGCTTGAGAAAACTGCAATGTGTATCTATGATGTGTGTGACCCACAGTGATATGAATATGAATTGTAAAACTCCAACAACATGTTTCTTGTGTAGATGAAATTTAAACATCTTACTATTACTAACTGGAGGCTCCAACGAAGGCTGGATACGCTAGGAAAAAAAATAAATCTTACAAATTCTCACGTTAATCAGAGACATCCGACCATCAGACCATTTATTAGAGCAATCTATAATCGTTAGATCTAACTTAATTTCTGAAGAAATTACCCACCATTGCCATTATAGATAATACTAAAACAAATAGCCTAGATCTTTGCATGCCAACAAAATCTGAGTTTTCGCATCGACAGGCACAAAATTCATCGGCTGTGGATCTTGCCGCCGTCCACTTCCCCAGAGACCAGCGGTGGTCCTGCTTCTCCCCCTGACGGCCGGCGGCGAGAGCCCTCCAGCGACGGCAACAGCGTGCACCGAGTCCCTTCATCTCCCGATGGTTTACAAGTAGGAAGATCTCCTATCTCACTCAAAATATTATCCTCACGTTCTGAACTTTTCCACCTTATTTCTACACCGAATCTCACATGACACATCTGCGATTGGAAATTTGTATGTGTCAGAACTGATTTGTTTATTGATATGGCACTCAAATCTTAAATCAAAAAATAACCTTCTTCCTATAGCTCTGTGTCCTGAACTTCGTTGTTGATCCGTATATTTTACAGGAACAGGGGAACTTGATGTTTGTGTATCTGCTAGCTGCTTTACCGTATTGGCATCAAGCATGAACATCACAATGCAACGTCCCTACTACCCTCATGTCAGTTGATTTTTATTAATAATCAACCATTTTTTTTTTTTTTTTTGCAATGATATTAAGGCTAACCCTTGAGGACTAATATTTTACTAATATATTAACCAACTACCGCTAACCTATTGTATTGGATATGTTTTTATTAATTAACCAACAGCCGTTCAATATTTTATCCCATGTGACCAGATTTTTTTTGGCAATGATATTTTAGAATATTTTTAAGTTGAAACGAGCTGAAAAAATGCTAGAAATCTCATATTAATTAGAAACATCTATCCATCAAATCTATATGCTCTCCCATTTTTAACAGTTTGATCTATTTAATTTTGTAAAAGATTACCTACCTCTATCATTATTTTATCGGTAAAAGGAAGAAAAAAGTCTATTATTTATTATCAGCTAAACCACCAAAGTATTATTAGTCACGTCAAATACAATTTATCTAAAGGGTGCCGCATGTTCCTTCGTGTTTCCTCGCTGCCGCCAAGTTGTCCATTCGACGAGTGAGGACAGCGATAAGAACGTGTCTATGCGAGGCAACGCTAACTGCTGGCTCTGCAGGGCGGATGTGGGGACGATGCTATGGCACCAGTGCTGGAGGCCAATTGCTCTAGGGCTACCCCGATTGAAGGTTGACTTGCCTCCTATTTATTTACATCTGCTCCGAGTTCTAACTTCATATCGTATTCCAAACTATCTATAAAATAAAGCATTTTGCTTGATATTTCCCAGAATTGGGTAAGGAACCTCTCAAATTTAGAGTTGGTATTGAAACAAGTGGGCATGTTTACACAACAAATGTATTGGATCCACATAGACTCTGTAAGGTTAAATTTAATTTATATCTACCCACTCTCTTTTTTTGATTTCATCTGTTGGTCGAAGGCTCGCACAAGTGGATCCTCTTGACTCTTGCCTATGACGTAGCATGGAGTTTTATTCTCTAATGTTTTTTGGAGGCATATGCTTGAATTGATCTTTGCTCGAAAAAATGAAGCGAGGATTACCAAGGACCCGATGGGCCAAACCCAAGTTCCCTATGTGTTTTAGCTGTGGGGCGAAAAGGACGAGCTTGAGCAGGTGTTCGTCGATGCCACTGCCATCTATTTTTGTGAGCCGATGAGATCGATGAGGGGATCTACGTCAAGCAATGAAAGGAGACCAATGGCGTGGAAACTTGAAGGCACAAGACTACCAGTGCCCTGACGTTTGGTGTCCTGTCCACAACGTCAGCATGAACACCGACGCTAGCGGTACTACACATTAAAGGTATGACAATCTTGGTAGATCCTACAACTACAATTGAATTTTTCTGTTGCTACATAAATGATATGATCCTTATTCACTATTAGGTTTATTTTCATTTTAATAATAGATATGTGTTAATACTTATAATAATAAACTTTTATTTTCTAGAAAAACTTAAAACATTTAGGTTGGGACATTATATTATATCAATATCAATAATAGTAATGAAACAACATCTTGAGTGGCATATGGTGCATGCCGAAACAACTGTTTATTCCATTGTACGAACTAAAAGTATTCTTTTAGTAAAGTAAAACATGAGAATGTTGAATCAACGATACGAAAAAGCATTAGAATTTTGAATTGACACATGTACAAAATATTAAACCATCTAAATAAGAAGCTGAAAGTTCAAATACAGATTTTCATATCATATCACATAAAGGGATGAAATAAGGGTTTATATACTTTAAATGTATCTATGTTTCAACTAAATAGTAGTCATCATTGTAAATAGTAGTCATTGTAAATAGTAGTCATTGTATCTAAACAATTAGTATGCTTAAAATTTGGGTGCGGGGAGGGGGTGGGATCAAAGTTTAGTTTCAAGTTGTCAAACTGCAATTGCAGCTAAACCATCGTAGTTTATCAAATCGTTTAAGTAAATGTATATTGCTGATTTACAAACGAAGAACGCTAAGTAAAGAAAAAACTATGAATATAGATAAAGGGTACCTATTATTTAGAATATTAGTGAAGAGAAAAGATATATTATATAGTTAGCGTCTCATAATATTCTAACCCGTGCGGGAGCACGGGTTGATGAACTAGTTTAAAAGGAATTGACCGGTGCTCCAGCTAAATGGAAATGGGTCGGTGGTTCGACTGCGGTTCGAACCGTGGTTGACCCACCCCCATCGTGACTATATATGCGTGGACGGCTCGTTGCTCTCATCACTACTGTTCAACTCTTTGATTCACAACTTGTGTACTTGCAAGTATTCTTGGGCCTCGAGTGAGCTGCCGACTTGCTTGCGTCTTCTCATCTTCTGAAACATTTCAGTTTTTTTTTTCAGTGGATCTCATAATCTTGGGCCAAACATTTTCCTTGACGGGCAGTGGCTCAAAATCCTGGACAATTTTAAGAATGTAATTAAACATATTTTTCTTTATCCATAGATAGAATGAAATTATCCATGCGCTCCAGGAATGCAGGACAAGCACGGCAAATAAAGCCATGACTTGATCTCACGTAGTGATGCGCTTTACTTTTTACAGGGGAAAATATATGGTGGAAACCACATATTAGGTGAAAATATGGAAACCAATTCAAAAAGTCATGCTGCGCTGTTTCAAAAATTCTAAAACTTGGCACACACATAGTGCATACACATATGTACTCATATGGAAAAGTTGACATGCACACTTACCTTTGAAAAATTCATACAAAAAATGACAAATTTCGGGTGGTTGTGCACTAAAAGACAAAATTTGAAGGATTTTTGTCTTTTTTAGTGCACAAGCATCTGAAATTTGTCATTTTTGTATGAATTTTTCTAGTTTAAGTTTACATCCTAACTTTTGCATGTGAGTATATATGTGTATGCACTATGTGTGTGCCAAGTTTTAGAATTTTTGAAACAACGTAAACATAACTTTTTGAATTGGTTTCCATGTTTCCACCTACTATGTGGTTTCCACCGTATATTTTCCCTTACAACCATCTCATTTGTCGGTACTTGTCAAGCTTTTGTCGATGGATATCTCGGTGAGAGAGGACAATAATTTACACTCAGCCAACAGCTCGTGTACGAGTATGGATAATATATCTTTGTGTCCATCCGCGCGTGTGACTGCACGACACGACACAGCATGTCAAATTCTAAAATTTGACTTTTCCTCTGATCACATACACGTATCATTCCTAAATAAATAAACAAGCAAATATTTTTCAAGAACAAACTAAAGTGAAATTACCACCGGTAAGGTGCAACTTTGTTTGCATGGAACTTTTCTGGGCTGCTTCCGACGCATCCGTCCAGGGGAAGTGTATGGTCTCCTGGCCGACAGTATGTAGACCCACTGATCTTGGAGGTCTGGGCATTAGCGACCTGAAGCTCACCGGTTCGCGCTTTAGACAAAATTGTTGTGGCTACAAAAAATTGACCGCGATAGAGCATGGAGTCAGCTACCTATTGCCACAACGCCACAGCAGGCCTTCTTCAGGGCCTCAACATTCACCGTGGTTGGTGATGGATGCCAGACGCTCTTTTGGGAAGATTGGTGGATCGACGGCAAATCGGCAGCCGATATCGCACCTTGCCTTGTGTAGCTGGTGACAAAGAGAACGCGGCGCAGCCTGACTGTACACGATGGACGGATTGTTTGACTGAGCTGACAAGGCGCATTTTAGGCGGTATGTCAGCTGACACAATCGCTGAGTATCTATTCCTTTGGAACTCAGTGAGGGACTTTCAGCTAAATGATCATTCAGATATGACAGTATGGAGATGGACTCCAGATGGTAACTACACGGCCAAGTCTGCCTACCGTATGCTTCACGCTGGGGCAACACCGTTCCAAGGTCCTACTGTATGCCTCCTGTATGTGTGCCTGTTCAAGTGCTTAATTATGAATGTGAAGGGACTGGGACGATCAGCACTATGTCCTAATGTTGTGGCAATGTGATATATACCAATGTTGGTTCTTTAGCATTTAATTATTATGTTATAAATCTATGTGTAATTCAATTATTATATTATAAAGCTATCTGTAATACGAATGGATCGTAGCTTGTGCTCTTGAGTACACAATCGTGCTTTATGGCAGCACCCCGTTTCGGCAAGGTAGCTAGCGTCCAATGCGGAGAGCACCAACCTAAAGCTCTCTGTAAGATATTGTTGAGAGCACCAACCTAAAGCGAATCTAAGTTGCGGCTACAGCAGTCCGTGTGGAAATTAGACTTCCAAAACCACTGCATTGGATGCAGATTTGTTAGTTGTGCAGCTAGGTGGGGTAGGTGTCTGGCTAGCTTTCAACGACTTGATTCTCAAAAAGTCTACTCGACTGCAGCGTGAAAAGCCCACGGACGACCGAGATTGAATGATGGCGACGTGAATGAATGAAGGAAAAAATGCGCGGACCACGCAAGTGCTTATATCCACCAAAATGGAGTGTCTTCCGATGCCCTCATGCTGCCTGGACGCAACCAGTCGTACGTACTATTACAAACTTGTCAAGAATATATCTGGCTTTCCACAAATTAAAAGTCCAGTGTGGTAGCTTTTTTTTAGAAGAAAAATGTATTGATTTTAACGTATTACACCGGCCCTTTTACAAACATGCAATGCATGCATGAGAGTTTCCCACATTACATGGGGCAGAAATCGAGGAGAGATCGAGTAGTAGGTGGGGCCAGCAACATGACATCCCCGACAGAGACAAGTTTGGAGCACCAACCACACTCGATATGATCTCGTGTCTTGGCTTGGTTAGTGCGTTCATGTAATATATATGCCGTGATGATATATAGCACCCCCACTAGTCTCACATCACCTGATGTTTGTGACCCGATGATCGATCGTCTGTGCATTAAATCAACGCGGTTAGTTATCTAGCAAACTTCACTACTACAATAGCTTACTATAAGAACGCCAGCTGTTTACATTAGGGGCGGTTCATTTTTCGAGCCGCCCCTATAGTGAGATGAACCGCCCATACTGTAGACACCATACGAGCCGCCCCTCTAGTGATCACATTAGGGGCGGCTGGTGTTACGAGCCGCCCCTACTATTATTAGGGGCGGTTCAATCACCAGCCGCCCCTAATGCGGTCCACAGTAGGGGCGGCTCTATATTGAGGCGCCCCAACAGTGGGATCCCGAATTCTGAAATGAGACACTAAAAATTAAAAATTGGTAAACGACCTCGGATGGAAAAACTTCCTACATATGAAATGTAGATCTCGAAAAGTTATTGAATTTTGTAGTTGACCACTTTTTACTTTGAAATCATCTAGTCATGCAAAAGTTGGGTTCAAATGTCTCAAATTTGAGATTCAAATTTCGAACGACCTCGGACGGAAAAACTTCCTTCATATGAAATGTAGATCTCGAAAAGTTATAAAATTTTGTAGTTGACCACTTTTTACTTTGAAATCATCTAGTCATGCAAAAGTTATGTTCAAATGTCTCAAATTTGAAATTCAAATTTCGTAAACGACCTCGGATGGAAACACTTCCTACATATGAAATGTAGATCTTGAAAAGTTATGAAACTTTGTAGTTGACCACTTTTTACTTTGAATCCATTTAGGTCCTCAAATAGTCAATTTACACTCGAATTTGTATAATATATGTGGGAACGCGAATGAGATATGTACACATATGAGTGTGTAGCGCAGTGGTGGGAGGGGTCGCGCGCGAGCACGAGGTCGCGGGTTCAAATCCCGCAGGCCGCGTAGCGCGTGATTTAACGCGAAAGAATGCGCGACTTGCGACTTAATAAAAATGTTTTGGTATTGTTTTTTGAATTTTAAAAACGCGATTTCTGGAATTAACGTAGGGGCGGCTCATACACCACCCCTACTCTATGAGCCGCCCCTCTACCGCAAAACAACTGTAGGAACGGAAGATTAGGAGCGGCTGGCAAAAACCGCCCCTACTGAGACAAAACCAGGCGGCCCTATAGAACCCTTATTCGTGTTTGCATTGTCATAAATAAAGAACCCTTATTCGTGTTTGCATTGTCACGACAAATAAAGACAACGACGTACGTTGGTGTTTCCATGGGAGAACGTACGCACGTATGTACGGTGATGCATGGCCAGAATGGAACGACGACGACGTAGCTAAACTACAGGCGTGGAGACGAAATTAGTAGGCACACACAAAGATAATCTACCGCAGTGGAGACGAAATTAGCTGAAGTACGTGTTTGATGACTCAACCGTCGCGCGCAGTAAGTCACGGTTCGATGACTCAACTTTAGGTACATTCGATATATATATCCACATCGAAGTAGAGCCATTTGGACGTACGTACGTACATGCTTGAGGTGTGCATATATAATCATGGATCATTGTGCCCACCCCAACTAAACTTTTTTTACAGTTGATCCGATCGTCAGATGATGTAGCAACTGCTTATTAAGAGAGGTTCATGCATGGCGTTTACTCTGGATCTCCGATTAAGCAGATATTCGTCCATGTGGCAGGCACACAATATGATGCAAGAGAACAGTGAGCTCTCTCTCAGCAGACAACTTTGCAGCAAGTGCCAATACTCCTGCTAGGTAGCACTACACTGCCGGTCTACATGCCATACTCTAACTAGGATTTCACTAGCTCCAATGCAACGACGAAATTAGGAATGCAAGCAGGGTGCGGGCCGGCATGCCAACGTTCTCGGCCCGCCTTCCAAAAAAACCCTTGTGGACAATGGTGGCTTCTTGCTTCAATTGATACGGGCCTAAGCAGCAGAACCTGCCAAGCCCATAGAGTAGAACAGCCACCTACATCTGCCAGGGGTGCTAGCTCATTCAGTGGCATTCCTGTAGCTATCAGATGGGCCGAAAACAAAAGGACGGCCAGCCGGCCCATATAGGCTCCTGGCTCCCCCCAGAATCCTGAAGGCCTAAACTATACGCTCCTTGTCTCTCTCGTCCTATTGGTTCCAGAAAGAAAAAACAAAGGCGTCGGCAATCTCATCTTTTAAAGTTTTATCTGTATTTTTCCATGAACTTTTAAAAAGACGCTAAATGCCTTAACTGCTAAGTCTCCCGCTACACCTTTTTTTAGCCGTTACAGAGGACAAAAACAAAGAGGCTTAGCCGGAGATTTTAAACTTGGATTTTGATTGAGTTTATAGATAATGCGTACAACTTTTTATATCTTCAAACGATTTTATTATAAAAGTATATTCCAGGATCTATCTAAGAATAATAGAAATTATGTAGTATAAATATCAAAATATTCTTTTACATATAGTTGGTCAAATTTAGAAAATGTTGACTTCACGAGAAGCGAGAATAACTTAATTATATTTTGGGAATGAGCGAGAGTATATGTTTCTGAAATGTGTTATATTTTCATGCGTTGCTATATTATATGTAGTCTTTATATTGTGTTACTATAAACTGTAAAATGAAAAAAAAAAACAATTTAAACCGTGTGCTATTGTATAACCGAATCGTATTTGGTAACTTCATCTCTTTTTTCTAGGCTTTCATTGTCAAACCATAAGTATCAAGTAATTAAAACACCAGGATACATCAAGAGTGACCCACATGCAAAACCCTATCTAGGGATATTGGAGAATGGAGTGTGCTTTGGAATAGTTCAGTACTCACCCCTGTTCAGAGCAGCAGCAAGCCCTTGTCCAACAGGCAGCAAGACATCAAGGTCAAGCACTAGCTTAGGCAGAGGTAGGGCCAGCCACTCGTTTTGGTCTCTTCTCCCAGATCCCCTTTGGCTTTGCTCACTATGCTGATTCTCTCCGTCATGTTCACCTAGTCCGGCACGGATCAACTTGGCAGACCGAGGTGGCTTGGCAGATCTGTTATGTCTGCGGCAGGACCTGGAGTAGCTCCGACCGTTGGCGCTGGCACGAGCACGGTAGATCTGCGCACATCACAACTGGTGGACGCATGCAATTTGGTGTCGTCGGCCACACTGCGATGCATGGTGAATGTTTTTCATTGGATTTTTTTTCATTCAGTCTGGCTGCCAAGTGTTCCACAGATTGCTTGACTAGCTCTGCACAATTGCCTGCTCCAGCCTCCAGACCGTTGCGTTATGTTTGATTTTTTGCCTTCGATGTTTATCCAGTCATAGGGAAGTAGACACGGGAGATACTAGTTGCATGGCTGTGCTAATTTGAGGTCCATTTTTCCCTTTCTTTTTCATGTAGCGGATTATTCAAATTTGCACTTTCTCCTGATTTGATGAGGCTATAGCGAATTCATCCCAATTATGTTATTCATAGCAAATACTAGTTGAGTGAAGGAAAACCTCTCACTGACTGAACTTTCCCTTTTTTGGGGTGATGAAATATTAGATGAACTTCAGCTTTGGATGAGAACTGAGTTCAGTAGCATCACTTGACCAAACTAACAGCCAGTTATTTTTCGAGCTAGATGGAGAAGGCAAAATGTGTCTTCGAGAAGTTTCATAGGTACAATTTTCTGTCTTTGGCGGTGTTAGTAAGGTCGTGTACTACAGCATTATATGTCCTGTTCGTAGGAAGCACTAACTATACCCAAATGATTTGCCAGGCTTAGTCTGTAGGAAGCACTAACGTTATCAGTTTTTATTTTCTACTGATTGATGCATACATTTGATTCTAGAATACACACCATACCTACAGGTTTTGGAGTTTGAGTGCATACTAAAATAAGTAATCCGCAATTACTATTTGTTCACTTGTCCAATCAGAATATTTGATCGGTTTTATGTGAGGTGCTGATATACATGTAGCCTTAACTTTTGTTTTTGTTCTAATTTCAGGAAAACCCATGAAGGTATTATGTTGGCTACATGTGCTGGTTGAAGAGATGGAAGAATCGTGTTTGTGTTTTATATAGGAATACTTGTTAATAAAATAACATTTTGTTATTATTGAAATGCGATGGCATATGCTCATTCTGTATTTGACAATTGATTTAAGTGGAGTTTTGTACAGGCTGTGATAATACAATGTATACGTTGCTGGATGTAATAAATATATTAATAATAATGGATTGCTTGTCATACGTGCTGTAATTATGGGCAGAAAAAAAAATTGTAAAACGGGCTGAAACTAGAATGCATTTTAAAGGCAGAATGTAAATGGGCTGAAAGAAGAGTGTAAATGGCCTAAAAATAGATTGGAAATGGGCTGAAAACAGGCTAAAAAGTTGCCCATGTTGATGTTGGGCTCTCAATAAATGGGCTGGGTGCCATCACCATCCACGTCATCATCCATGTAACCATCCACGTCATCATCCATGATTATGTGGCAATTCATCCGTGACGGTAATTTTCCGTCACAGGAAATGGGCTCGGGCTGGACTAACCGGGTCTCGGGCTCTCTGGTGACGGTTTAAATCCGTCACTAATTCTGTCAATCTGTGATGGATTTTGACAGACCGTCACGCAGGTCAATCCATGACGCTCAATCCGTGATGATTTCTGAAACCATCACAGATCCTGTTTGCTGACGGATTTTCAGTGATCCGTGACAGAAATTTTCCATCACGGATTAGCAGGATTCTTGTAGTGAGTGGTGCCATTTATGGGTTTGGACCCTCAATGAATCATGTGGTGAGACCGAGTGGATATTGAAGCATCACGTTGACCTTAAACACTATGCCCAACATATACGAGAGTATGGTCACCAAATGGATGCACCTTGGATTGTGCATGATGATAATGTGTGTGGAATAAATCACAATGACCACGACAGCGGTGCTCAAACTCTACCAGAAGAAAGATATGAGTGGGACTCTGATAATGATGATTTCTTTATGGCCGACAAAGTTGTTGGACCAGCAGAGGAATTCTATGGCGGCTTGGACATTGTGGGATTCCATCCTTACAAGGAAGTTGTATTTTTGGCCGAGTTCTTGAGTATTGCGGCCTATCATTTGAACACCTCAAGGATTCAGTATCTTGGGAACTCACGCCCCGGGAGTTATTATCATAACTACACAAATGACATATGTGAGTCATTTGTTTACACTCCTTGTATGATCAGAGAGCTTAACGAAGGTACTACTGGCTCATCCTGAGGATTAGCACTGTTAAGTACAACCGGGACAGCTGAAGAATAGAGAGATTATAGAGCTCATGTTCCAGCACTGGCGTTTTCTTCAGTTAATTCACTGAATTTCCACCTTAAGCATTCGGGTCTGCTTTCTGCACAAGTACTACATGTGTCATACTGTAATAACTTGTTAAAGTTTTCAAGTTGGTCCGACCCTATGTGTATCGGTAACTGCCTCATATTATTTTTTTCACGCTTCGTGTATTTCAAGTTGGTAAAGTTTTCAAGTTTTCACGCTGAAATTTACAAATGTTTTTCTTAATCACACAAAAGCTTTGTGTGCGCTTATATATTAAGAAATCAGTGTGATTACATCGTCGTGCGTTACAAATATTCAACAAATACTCGCGCCGCCTATACAAGGTCTTAGGGGATTACTTGCAATAACAAACTACCCAGATGCCTAGCACCTGCTTGAATACATTGCTCTGCACGGAACTTGATGATCACCGCGTGCTCGTTCACCCCAGTTGCTGCCCCTCGAAAGCATCTGGCGTTCCTTTCCTTCCATGCATCCCAAGCGATGAGCACGGAGAGGGAGTTTGCTCCCTTCCTCAAGTCGTCATTTCACTGACCTCGCCAAATCAGCTACCATTCTAGGAGCCCCCCTGAGGCCGTAGGCATGGGTTGGTTGAGCGCGGTAGAGGCCAGTAACCATAGTTGCCTAGAGCGATGAGGTGGTCCATAGTCTCTCATTCTTGATCGCATAGCAGACACGCGTCATGAGCATCAAGCCCGTGCCTACGCCGGTGGTCCACTGTCCAATGTCTCTGGCGAATGGCTAGCCATAGGAATAGCTTGACCCAGAGGGGCACCCAAATCTCCCATATCATGACACAAACCGAAATCGGATGGGAGCCAAGGTTCAGGGCCAGATAAGCTGAACAAAGAGAACATACCGTCCGACTGCCATCGCGAGATGAACTGATCTAGGGCATCAGATAGCTCGACGTCACAAACGACTCACCAAACCCGCAGGTACTCTGTCATCACCCGAACGGGTAGCCCGCCAGAGATGAGCCACACGCACTACCTCTTGTGGAGCACCCGCGCCTGGGGATAAATTGGAGGAGCGTTGGCGCGAATGTCCTAATGGCGACGCCATTGATCTAGCTGTCTTCCCATAACATGGTATCGCGACCGTCTCCCATGACTGAATACGTGGATGCACGGAAGAATGCTTTGGCTTCATTGGACATCTTCAGCTGCACGGCCGCCTAGGCCCTCTCGTGGTCCATCTTCTGAAGATAAAATTTACAATTGTGTCCATCAACATTTCAGATGTTACAGCGACCAGTAATAGATCTAGGATCGAAACTCACCTTGGTGATTTTTCTCTCGGCGGTGGTTCCACTGTCTCCCCTTCGTTTCCGGCAGTCGAGTCGGCGCTGGAGTTGTGTGGGAGACATGGAATTGTCGTGCAGTGTACAAATATACCATTTCTTTCTAAGGCTTAAGTAGCTTAGGTTTAGGATTTGCTTGCCTCATGCTTTGTTGTCGACGGCGATGAGGATCTTTGGTGTCCATCGAGATCTGGCAAGTGGTGGCTGCTCTTGTCAAGTTTTGTGGCAGCGTCCAAGCAAGCTTCCTCTCGGTGCTTCATTGGTGGACATGGCGCCATGTTTGTGGAATAAAATCCAAGGTGTCACGGTTGATGGTGGCGATGGCGTCGGTGTCCTCAGTGTCTTCATTGTTGCACCTTGGAGGTTAGTCTACTTTCTCTTTTATGTGAAAAGGGAGGTGTGTTGCACATCCCCATCGGCGGGATTTTGTTACACGTCGTTGTTGGTGTCGATGGCAGTGGCGGATGGTATATCTAGGTGGTTGGCGGCGAGATCCGGTGGCGGCTGCTCCGGATTTGCTCCTTCCTTTTGGGCTTTGAGGTATGGACGTCGATGTTCGCTCAGCATGCGAGATGCGTCTAGGGTGGACTGGGGCGTGGAGTTCCTCGTCGGCTGGGTAGAAGGAGTTGGCTTCGGCTTCGTTTGCGACGATGAAGCTTGGAGATGATGAAGAAGATGTAGAGGCCCTGGATGTCCTTTATGTAAATCAGGGATGTAACCATGTTCCAATACTAATACAATGCTTTCCCTTTTCAGGGAAAAAATGGTTCAGCTAGCGCTCGGACGTCCTTTGGAAAACGTGATCCATCGGAAGCCCCACGCATGACCCATCTTACAGAACCAGCCCAAAGACAACAAACAGCCAGCCCCGCTCATGTCCTTCGCCAGGCAGCGCTGCAACCTTCTCCCCCACGGATCCCTCTCCCGCGTCGCGCGCCACCGCCTCCCCCATCATCCGTCAGCGTTGTGGCCTTCTCCTCCGCATCGCGCGCTGCAACCACCCACATCGCCCGCCCCACTGCCTCCGTGGGTGGCCCCTCCACCCCGACGCACGTGCCCGCGTCCCTAGCTAGCACTAAGAACCTCCGCCCCGACGCACACGCCCGTGTCCCCCGTCATGAAGGCCCTCCTCCCCCCCGGGATATGCCCCGCCCCCAACCTCGTCGGCCGAAGCACATCTGCCTTGCAACCATCGCACCACCAAAGTCTGCCCCCAGCTGCAATAAGGGAAAAAGTCTTATTGTAACATTGAAGGAAGCCTAAATGGAAAAATAAAAAAAGAAAACTAGTGGAACAACCGAAAAAAGCTATTGAAATATCGAAATAACAATTAATGGAACAAAAATATATGAATTTGCAACATCAAAACAACTGCAACATTCATAACACATCCAATGCAATTGAGGGGAGAACCTGCTGCAGCAAGGAAAAAAAAAGCTGTATATTGCAAACATCAAAAGCACTACTGATGCAACATTAGAAGAAAATGTGTGAAACAGAAACAAAAATCTACTGTAACATTGAGGGGAAATTCTTACAACAACAACAAAAAGCTTTTGAAACATCTCAAGAACTACTCCCGCAACATGAGAGAAAAGCCGGTTGCAACAACCAAAAAAAGTACCGTTGCAACATTCCACACCATCTGTTGCAACAATGAAAATGAATCATTGCAACAAAAATGATAAGATTTGATTCGCCGGGACCATAACCATCACAAAAACATTAGATTCGACATGGGGAGGGAGGGAGGAGGGGCTAGAGATCCAGGCAAGGAATGACGAGGAGGGAGGCCTCAAATCCAGATCCTTCTCCACCTACCTCGCCGGAGGTGGGCTGTCGTTCTTGTCTCTGGTGGGTAGCGGGAGGCTGGTCGCAGGAGCAGTGGGTGCACGGATGTCGTGGTGGCGTTGGAGGAGGGGAAAGAGAGCATGAGCGCGCATTGCGCGGCGAGCTCACATGCGGAGGGAGGGAGAGAGATTGTGGAGGAGCTCGCATGCGGAGGGATGGAAATAGCTCGTATAGGGTTGAGGGACGGAGGGAGGGAGAAGCTACTGTGGGGATGGGAGCGCATGGTAGCCAGTGCAGGAGGGAGAAGGCGGAGAACGAGTGGAGGAGAGCGAATGCGGGAGCGGACAAATCCAGCAGGAACGCGTGTGAGTGGGAGAGGAGTTGAGGGACTTGGGGCTTGGTTGGTTGCCTCCATAGTCTGCCATCGCCATGTAGGCGGCGCTACAAATCTGTGGCCAAAAAGTTGTGGCAGCCATGCATTTGCTGCGGCGCCACCGCAGTTGTGGCGAGGAATTCGGTCTTTGGCAAGAAATTGGACTTGCATGCACTGTGGCAGCCACAGCTTTGCGCTAAACCAAACACATCCAATAACTCTGTGGCTGCCAATAACTGTAGTGCAGCATGTTGTGGTTTAGAACCAAACACATGCAAAACCTTTGTGGCTCGCCTAAAGTTACACAGGCAAGGTGTGGCCGGAAGCCAAACACTCCCTTGCATTGGCATGTGTGGCCCATGGACGAGGCGTCTGACCGGATCAGATGTTTGCACCATAGCATTATCCGAAAAAAAAGAAGCTATGCCCTCTTTGTTGTGGCCTGCTCACGTGGATGCGACAGAGCGTAGCGGGTGCGGTGGGTGTATGCCGGTGCACTCTGCGTCACACACAGACCCTTTTCCATAAAAAAGAAAAAGAACTTAAGATCTTTGGGATCTGATACTACACCGCTGCTTATAATCCCTTAGTGGATCGACTTTATTACATAAGCGGAATCCTAAATTTTGTCCCATATCGTGGTATAATGAAGCAGTTTTTTTAGTTGTATCGACCCAGTCACTCACTAACTCACTGGAGTATGGATGCAGCAAGGATGGCATGGCATGACGGCCAGGCAACAGGCTGAAGGGGCGAAAACGTGGAGCTCGGCCAAGGGGAGGGCTCAGGGCTCACCACTGGGGCATGGCCAGCGTAGATCGAGGTGCATCCCCAGGTCGGCGAGCGGCCAAGAAGGGTCCCGCCTTGGTCCCTTTGGAAGCGGCCGGGTGAAGGCAGAGGGTGGTGCATGAGCGCGGTGTGCTCGCCGAGGTGGTGCTCCACCTCCACGGGTGCTTGCGAGCAGATGCCGGGACGCCGCTCATGTGGCTGCCGCGGTCGTGGGCAACCAGCGGCGCATGCCGGTGTTGGCGCAGCGACGTCTTGAGAAGTAGGGCCGTGCAAGTGCCCGTTGGAATTAAGGGGCTTGTTTGGCATGGCTTCGACTCCTCCGAAAATGGCTCGGCTCGGCTCCTCCGAAGGAGCAGCTTCTCCGGTGGAGCTGAAGCCGTTTTGGAAAAACGTTTGGCAAAACGGCTTCATTGGAACCATTGTACCATCAGCCAAGCAAGGAGCCACGCGAAGCTCATTTTTGAGGCTTCTCGTTCCTAGACAAAAAATGTCTCTGGCTCTTGGATGGCTCAACATGTGAAGCCATTTCCAAATCACCCGTTTGGCACACCTCCTGCAGGAGCCTGAGCTGAAGCCCCTCCAAGAGCCCTGCCAAAGGGGCTCTAAGGGCCTGTTTGGGACTACTCTACTCCACCTTTTCCAGCTCTACTCTACCAACTCTATCACAGAGCAGCTCCACTGTGGAGTTTGAGGAGCAAGTGAACTTGTTTGGCCGATAGCCTAGCTCCAGCTCTGAAACATGAGATTTGTCTGGGAAAGTTCTACTATGCCTCTGATTGATGTAATTGAATATTTTTTATATCAATTCAGGTGTAAATATTATAACCTCATTTAGTTTACAAATATTTCATCCAAATAATTGCCCAAATAAAAAAAACAAATATTTCATCCATATTTCGGATACAAATAATTGTCGATACATTGAGAAGGACAAATTTACAGTGGATTATCATCTCATCTCACAAATCCAAATAGCATGATGTACACGCAAACTGGGAGAAAGAGATGTCGTGGTGTGCAGCAGATCGTGGGCCGCAATAACAACTTATCTCTCGGTGCCGGTAGAGGCTGAGCATGGACAGCCAATCGGCGAGGGCGTCGCCGAGCCAACAGCCGGTCCCCACATGGCCACCACGCGTCACTCCCTTGACGAAGGCCACCGGCGCCGCCGCCGAAGCAGGCCGTGGTAGTCCCACCTTGGGCGCCGGAGAGCTTCCTCAATTCACAGACATGGCAGCCTCAACTTCAGGAAAAGTTTGGGGGATGGAAGACGGAGGAGATTTGGGGGTAAGAAAAGAGAGGATAGAGTAGAGGATCATCGGATCTATCATCTCCGACCATCACCTCGTTGGATTGCTCGTCGTGGTGGCCAGAAAAAGCGGTGGCGGCGCTAGGGTTCGCGGTTAGAGAGGGAGCATCGGGGGAGATGACGGGAGGGAGGCAGGGAGCGACGGGTGAAGGGGAAGCGAATGAAAAGAAAGAACGAAACGTTTTCTTTGTGTAATCGGTGGCAATGCAGGTAATAACCTCCCAACTCCATGAGGACTTACGAAATGCGGGTTTCTAGAGTACCCCTCGAGGAGCTAGT
The DNA here is from genome assembly GCA_015847255.1 of Hyparrhenia diplandra. NCBI lineage: Eukaryota > Viridiplantae > Streptophyta > Magnoliopsida > Poales > Poaceae > Hyparrhenia > Hyparrhenia diplandra. The sequence continues at coordinate 285,956 of JADLZK010006274.1, read as the reverse complement.
ACCGTGGTTTTCTGGAGTACTTCTGGAATACGAGTTGTCACGAAAACCATATTAACGTTTTGTCCTCCTCTTCCAAATGGTGCTAGTAGTATTTTCCACTCATCCTCATGACATCTTGACATGTCATCTAGAACAAGTAGAAACCGTTTAGCTTTCAATCTTTGTTCAATTCGCTCTTGATCACTGCCATTTTTGTTTTCACCATCAACTTCAGGAATTAGTTTCACAACTTATTGTGCAAACCTATTAGTATTAAAATTGAGGGACATACATAAACAAATTGTGACCTCTATTGATGGTTGTTAACTACATATTTTATACCATCAACATTAGTACAAAACTACCAAAACACAATAGCGATAGGGCTTTGAGGTAACCTTTTCCACAAGTTTTGGTACTTCACTTGTTTTGCAGGGCAATGTTGAAAACATATACATATTGGGCCAAAAGCAAAGGAAAATATACAAGATAGTCTGCTATGTACTTATGTCCAAGCTCCAACCGTTCACAGATCAGAGGAGAACTGTCTTACCGCTGCAGTCCAGAAAGATCCATTGGTCCTCAAGGGTGGGGTGAAGCACTGGTAAGACCTAAACCAGCTTGTAATGGCAGTATTTTTCTTTTCTACGCTTGTCTACCGGTTTGTGCTTTTCACAAGCGTCGACCTTCTTATTCAGCTTGGGTAAGCTGAACAATTTGTCTTGTAAGCTTGGGTAACGCGAACAACTTGTTCAGCTTCAAGTCAGAAAATCCGTCTCTCTTCTTGGTAGCTAAACCCAAAGCTGCTCTTGATATGACAACCGTCCCCTGATAAATGTTGTGCAACTAAGTTCTCCCACCTGCAAATTAGATCGATGCATGCTGCAAAGAACATCCCCTGCATCAACAAACCTATTCTCCCACCTGCAAATTAGCTAGATTGATGCATGCTGCAAAGAACATCCCCTGCATCAACAAACCTATTCTCCCACCTGCAAATTAGCTAGATTGATGCATGCTGCAAAGAACATCCCCTGCATCAACAAACCTAACTCAGGGAGCGAGATAAATCGATCCTTCTTCCTTATTACGACCTGCCTTAGTGTTTTAGACTTTAAGTAGCACACCATATTTGTGTTAAAATCGATGCTAAAGAGTACGTAGGCCACTTAGTTTCTATAAGCCCAAGTCATATTTTGTGAATCAACTTGGCGTGTAAAGAAAAACAGAGCAACGTCCCCTGTGTTCAGCATGTTAGTTGTTGAATAACACACCTATTGCTGCAACGTACCCTGGTGGTGAGGGCAGGGGGCTTGTGCCCCCCACCCCCCCCTTCGATTGCTGCAAACACACCTGAATTTTGGCAATTAGTTGTTGAATAAATACAAGAATGACATTCTTTCAATTCGGTCATCCTTCGCTCGCGTGGCATGCGATAACGCCTCTTCTACAGCCAAGGAGCCAAGGAGCAGGACCTACCCTAGCCTCGGACTCTGCACACAGCCATCAAAAGCAAATACAAGTTCAGGATATATATAATTCCAACAATGGCGCAAACAAAGCTTAGCCGCAGAGATCCAACTGCGCTTACCGCCAAATCCAGCAGTTCATCGGTGACCGATGGGTTGTTCGTTTCCGGTATGTAGTACATTAGCTGCACAAGCATGAAATTAAACAAGGCATTCATTAGAAACTCTTATTTATATTTTGTTTGCATCGGCCATCAGGCATTCAATGATACTTACTACTGCTTGTAGGCAATCTATAAGACCGGCGCAGAGTACTTTGATGCTCAAATCACCAGGTAAACGCAATGAGAATAATTATCCCATACATCGCCGGTGCAGTATGTCAAGGAAAGTACGATCATTCAAACTGTCACCACCATTGGCACACAGGACGTTGTTCCTTGGCCCAGTCAGATATGTGGCCTGTGCTCCGGCAGCTGGACATTACAATAAGACAAACAGGCAAGCAAGCAGAATATTGGTACGCTATTACATTTGGTATACCTTTCGTAAGAACAGCCAGGACAACAAGCAATATTAGCATAAAGGGGGTTGACGTGTTGTGTTGGCGGCAATATAATAGGGGGCACGAGGCCCCCTCTCCCACCCACCCAACCACACACAACTTGTTCTCCCATAAAGCGCTAGCTATCTAGTAAGCATGCCAAAATTCTCTGTATCTACCGGCAGTTTTTCGGACACTTATTCCCAACTCTAGGTCAGAGGTTGCTATGAGCGGAGAATGGATATGTATAATCCAAATCCTTTAGTTTCTCCTTGAAACTCTACTTAGGTTTTGCATGTTGGAAGTGATTTTAAAATCTTACTATTACTATTTGGAGGAGGCTCCAATGAAGGCTCTATATGAATTCTCAGCAGAAGTGCTACAAAAAAAGATAAATCTTATAAATTGTCACAAAAATCAGAAACATCTGGCCATCAATATAGTAAGGTTCAATAATCACAATTAATAATGACCTTTGGATCATTTAGTTTTCTAAAAAAAATACTCACCACTGCCATTACATAAAATAAATTAAATAACTGCCTATATTACCCACCACCGCCCTTTCCCGGTTGTAGCTATCCACTGGGACTAAATGTCCTTTTACTTATACTTTCCCCTTTCTCCCTTGCCAAACCCGAGCTGTTCTTGCTCACCATTGCCGGCCATTGAAGCTCTCCATTGATTCATGTTTGACGAGATTTTGTACGAAATCTCGTCACAATATGGTAAATATTTGTATGTGCTATTTACATAAGGAGTGAAATAAAAGAACTGTGCGACGTGTGTCAACAAGAATATATATATTTTTCATTTACGGACCTATATGTTACAAGAGAGTGTGCGTATGAGAAAAGTAATATATACGGACGTTTGATCTTTACGTAACAAGCCAATTGGCTCTGGCACATACACAGTTGCATATATATTATAATTAGAGGTGTGGAGGCATGCATGCAAATGAGCTTGAGAGACGGCGCGGCACGGTATGTATACGTGCACCTTTTGAAATCCTGAATCCTATGCTTATGCACGTACACTGCTAGTATTTGTCTGTGCTGTTTATGTACATACTTGTTAGCGCACGTGCATGCACGTGCATTTATGTGCGAGCCCAGAGGCTGTCAAGAACAGCTCCGTTACTCCCGCAAGGAAGCAGATGCCACAACGCGCTAGACAAGTGTGCGCGCACCGTGTGCGCGCACCGAGCCAGAGGGTATGTCTCGACGCCGTACGAGCGCCGTCAATTCAGAGGACACGTTCTAACGCCGGACGAGCATGCCGATCTGGAGGAGACGCCCTCCCGCCAAGCCAAGGAACACACAGCAGGCCTCCATGGAAGGACCATAGGCATCACTGGCCAACAGCGTGATGCATTGCTTAATGTGTATGTGCATGTATACACAAGGCCTCCACTCGTATGTGCCCAAGAAAGGACTTCCCAATGTCCATGATGGAGGGTGCCGGCCATGACTAATGGCGGCGATGTAATATTTAAATAATCTCTCTAGTCTCCCTTGTATTCTACCTCATATGCAGGATATATGAAGGGTTTTAATCATAGGCGCCGTCGATACTGGATGACAGCGTTGATCCAGAGCACACCAACTCCATCTACCACCACCACGTGCCAGCCCACGCCGACGAGGCGAACCAAATGCAAGTCTTCATCAACTACTAGAACTTCGACAACTCTACGTGATCTGGTTCCATGGCATACCACGACGACGTTGCCAAGGAAGTCCGAATAAGTACAAGTACATCAACAATGCAAGTACGACTACGATGCCATCATGTGCTGTTTGACACCGACGAGGCGGACGACATAGGCGGGCATGGTTGACATTCAAGCCATGATACACCGGCTCATGGATGGACGAGGCCATGGACAAGCCGACGCCATCCACATCTACACCAACACACATCTACACCAACACGCCGCATGTTGCATAGAGAGAATATCTGCTAGCTGCATACAGAGATCCTCCCCTACGTGAGTGATTTTTTTGTGGAAACAATTCATCGATTCCTCCGCCAATTTGTATTCTGAGACATTAATTATGTAATAATTCCGACCGCACATTCATTCCAAGGCTTCCAAAAATTATTCAACTAGATGTTGCCATGCATGGATGTTGTTTGATAAATAATTATGTGGAAGGTTTTAATATGGCATCTATCATGTACTGCAGATGGACCGGCATTGGATGTACAATGTTGATCGCCGCTCAAATGAGTTCATTGCGGGCCTGCATTTTTCCTAGTGTGGCCGAGGCAAACAAGCTGGACAGTTTCATGTGCTGCCCATGTGTCCTATGCAAAAATTTGAGAGAATATGCCAGCTCACAGACTGTTCATTCAGACTTGTTTAAGTCGGGTTTCATGTCAAACTATATTTATTGGACCAAGCACGGAGAAAGCAGTGTTGTCATGGAAGAAGGTGAAGAAGAAGAAGAACAATGGGAAGATGATGGCATTATTGCCGAATATGGTGCATTACATGATACTCCAATGGGGGAAGTTGGAGAAGAGGTAGCGGTAGAAGATGAGCCTGCTAATGATCTTGGTCATGCTACTCGCGGGATGCACAGAGAGAGAATGCGATAGTGAAAAGAAGAAGATCAAGTTTGAGCGCATGCTAGAGGACCACAAGAAGTTGTTGTACCCAAATTGTGATGCGGGGCAGAAAAGATTAGGTACGACACTACAATTGCTACAATGGAAGGCAAAGAATGGTGTATCCGATAAGGGCTTCGGGGAGTTACTGACTATCCAAAAGAAGATGCTTCCAAAGGACAACGAATTACCCACCACTACATTCGAAGCAAAACAGATTGTACCCTTTGGGATTAGAAATAAATAAGATACATGCATGTCCTAATGACTACTTCCTGAGTTCTTTACCACTTTATTTGTTAAGTGTGAGGGTGGCGCGGATGTGAGGATTATGGAGTGACAAACTAAGTGTGCAGTGGTTGCTAGGCGGCTTCACGTTGAGGCCCTGTTCTAACTGGCTGTTTTTTCTTTCAAAAGCGAGATTAGCTTATACTTCATTAAGAGGAGATGGATATATAGTTCAAGGATACACGAGTTGTACGGTTGTACCATTCCTATAGCGAGGTGCCGGGGAGAGGGCACAAGTAAAACACAAACACAATGTGTTCTAACTTGCTGTTGTGTTGTCGTCGATACTTGATTTTCAGTTGTTATGGTAGTTGCTTTCGCTTTATTTGTTGCTATGTCGTGTTTGCTACTTTGTTGACCCGACCTGTCCTTTGGGGTACCACATCAGGAGGAAATAGTCAAAATTCTGTTCTCTCTTACCTAGGCGGGGTGTCTCTAATCATTCATGCAACGTTGTGCCTCTCCACAACAATCAGTAAATTAGAGAAGGAATAAAGATGTAAAGCTCATCCTTCTGTGATAAAGGGTGAGGCAAGCTCTACTTTGTTTTGGACTTCGCGCGCATTGTTGAGTTTAAAGTAATAAAGGAGGTTGGTCACTTTTTCGAAAGACATTACTACTGCCATAGAAGAATGGACTTTTAGAGAGATATGGCCTTTAATCACGTTGCTACTTACGTGACTGTGAAGTTATGGTGCAAGGGACATATATATATATCATATTCCAAGAAAGCACAAAATGTATCCAATACAAAGATAAAGCAGCTGGCCAAAGCAATGTCGTCATGAAGAATAACAACCTTGGGAATAGAAGAATAACGACCTTGGGAATAAAGCACAAACAAACTATGGATCGGCTCGGAGCAAAACAATGATAAAAATGCGTGCCTCGCCTGGGACAGACGGTCATTATAGAGCTGAGCGAGCTAGGGAAGAAACATATACAGAGTGCATGAGTGAAGAAACATTCCAAGCCCATGGGAGGCAGCATATCGGTCCAGTAGCACTACAGTCGTCGTCATTCAGCTAGGTACATCTCTACACATATGCAGCACTGAATCTGATTTTTGGTTTGTGCTTGCTTGCTGCTCATCAGTTTTATTTGTACGCTTATTTATACATGCTTGCTCTAGTTTTTTTTTTGGCATATATCAGTTACCGGCCATAGAATATGATTTGAGTTACCATAAATAAATGCCACTTGTCTGATCTAATCCTTGAAATTTGCAATCAACAGGCCCAAAATGTTACCGAGAATGAAGGGCCGTTTTTTCTCACAGATGTATGCTTATGATGATGTCGGATCTGCCAAGTGTGAACAAGTGGTGCTACAGTCCTTCCTAAGAGAAATGGACCAGAAGCTGTGGCGTGTTGACGCGCTGCTGGTTGCTAGTGCTATCATGGCGGGAGTCATAGTGGGGATATAGGTGCCTATGGCCAGCGCTACCGCCACCACCATTTGACCCGTTTCATCTTCCTCGGTGCCACCACCTTGTTCTTGCCTATTATCTCCTCTGTCGTCTCCAGTGGCACTGTACTGGACTCCAGCATGAACCCCCATGGAGATCATGACTTGGATAAGTCGATCCCTTCCTTGTTTGCAGTGTGCAATCCAGCCAAACACTCCGTCCTGGTGGTAACATGGGCATTGCTTGTTCAGAACGTCATGATCAACACCAGCGTAGTAGTTGTTGTCGATGATAGAGAAGGTCCAAGCATAGCTCCTCCTATAGAGTTGCTTGTTCAGGGGGTCTGGACCCTTTACCTTGGTATTAGCCACCTCACCAAGATAACCAGCAACTACCCAAAGATCCACATCACTGTTTTCTATCTCCTTGAACTCTTGCTCTTTGTTCTCACCATTGTCAAACTGGCATTCAAATACTATGCAGTTAAAATGGCACGACATTCCTTTGCTTTTAGGTGCAATCCTCGTCTTGTTTTTGGGTACATGCATCATCAGCTGCCGCTTATGCCGATGACGGGAGAGCAACCACCTCCCCCTCTGTTGGTTATGGGAGAAGAGACAATACCAGTAGAGAAGCAGCCTCAGGGTTATGTTTTCAAGGATGACTCGCCACCAGGAACAACAGTGTTGCACAATTCAATTGGCCTGGTAACTATGGACAAAGTTTGGGTGCTGCTGGATAGCCATAGCAACATGCTTCTTCAAGACAAAGAAAGGTTAAAAGATCTGTGCTTGTCTTTTGCATTGTTCAAGTTGTTGCGCTGCCGATTTGCAAGGTACGACATCACTGTCGTCTCTGGCTCTGGCAACACATCACCCAATTATTTCTGGAGCTTGCTGCTCAGGGATGGTGAGCCTGATAGGGTATTTGAGGTGATCGCGGATGAGCTTTCTTTTCTTCATGACTATTACTACTCATCCCTTCCTATCTCATATTCCAAGTGTTGGCTTCCCATCGTGGGCATTGGCATCTCACTCTTGAGCATAGGTTATTGCATCTTTCTTGCAGTGTGGATGGTAGTCATCAGTAAGAACAGATATGATTATCAGATCGTGTGCCATATCCGATGTTCGAAGGCGTCCTATCTACATTTGGGAATCCTCAACTTCGATGTAGTGCCATTGTTTTTGCTTCTGGTGTTTGTCGTGACAGCTGAGGTGAGGGACATGGTTTCCTATATCTGCTCAAACTGGACCAAAGTAGTCCTCATTTATCAGTTGCTTGTGCATAGTGAGGTATCTCTTTTCATGCACAAGTGGTCTGCCCACCTTCTGCGTTGCAGATGCAAGCTGGTGATGAAGCAATGGAACGACAAACTAGGCCAATGCTCAGTACTGCCTCTTCACCGAGGAACAATAGCTCGGTTTGTACTTGTCGTCAGGCGTTTCCTCCATTTGCCAGACCACAAGATAAAGCTCAACGCAGCCGTGAAGGCTTCTATAATGGATGTGCTAAGGAGCAGTAGAAAAGGGCTCTTAATCAGCCATGGGAAAGCATCTTTCCGACACTTGGGTCCAGATGGTGAAAACAGGTTCTTTTGGGCTTGCGAGAGCAAGGGTGTATCTGATGTTATACTCACATGGCAAATCGCCACAAGCATCCTTGAGGTTAGGTACCCTCATGAACAACATCAAGGTCGTTCGAATGATCATAGAGCTGCTGCCACCCATCTCTCAAGGTACTGTGCGTACCTCGTGACTCAGTGGCCACAGCTGCTACCCGATGACGATGCATGGAGCAAGAGCTTGTACAAGGCAGTCAAGAAGGATGCCCAACAGGCTTTGGCTCAGTCATCATCACCGGAGTATCAGAAGCTGATCCAACTACTGAGTGCCAATTCGACGCATAAAGTGCTCAAGCATGGCGTCGAGCTTGGCAAGCAGCTAGAGCAAATTAGCGACGAGGAGACGGCGTGGAAGGTGCTGGACAACTTCTGGTCAGAGCTGATCCTTTATGTCGCGCCGTCGGACAATCTAAAAGGACACAAGGAGGCGGCGAGCTCATCACGCTCCTCTGGTTGTTGCTCAATCATGCAGGGATCGTCAGTCCGACCACCAGTGATGCCAGCGGCTCTACAGATACTTCGTCTCCAGTTGTCGTCGAAACAGTAGCAGAGTCGTGACGTCGTGTGCCATCCTTTCTGCAAGCTTTATGGTTTTGGTTTTGTAGCTGTGCTTTCCACTGTGTACGTGTTCTGTTGCTGTACCGGTCTCATGACCGAGTGTGTAGTACTCGTTGATCTCCGCATGTAACTCTCTCTGTGTGTATTTGTACAAAACATCGATGGATGCAGGGAACTACTTGTTGCGCAACCTGTACCCTGGTAACTTTGCATGGTATCACAGGGGTCACTGATCAGATCCCTTCCTGTTCAACGAAGAGCAACACTCTCAGCTCCGTCGCTGATGCGTGATGCCACAGCTAGCTGCCCTATCAGTTTCAGATAACTAGTTCATCAACCCGTGCTGCCGCACGGGTTAGAATCTTATGAGACACTAACTAAGAAATTTTATAATAAATATCTTTTCTCTTTATTTATATTCTAAAATAATAGGGACTCTTCTCATCCATATTCATATTTTTTTCTTTACACACGACACCTTTGTGTATCTCCAATATCTATTTACCAAAAACATATGCTAAAGTATGATGGTTTAAGCTACGGTCTATTTGATGACATGAATCTAAGTTTTTTTAAAAAAAAGAAATTAAGTTTATTAATTGCTGAGATACAATAGCTATTCACAATACTTTTTAAAAAGATTTTTAAGTATTTTGGGATATATCTTTTTTTATTTCTAGCGGTCTTGTGAGTAATAACTGCCATGATTAATCTTTTTCTAGGAGCGTATGTATTTAGCTGAAACATAAACAAACTTAAAGTATACATAATACTATTTTATTCCTTTATGTGATATCATGAAAATGTATACTTTAACTTTTAGCTTTACATCTATTTGGCGTAATTATATATATGTGTTAATTTGAACTTTGAATGCTTATTGAATTGCTGATCCAAAGTTTTCATGTTTTATTTTATTAGAATAATATTCTATAGGTCCTATGCTACACTCTTAGTTCTTACAATGGCACAAATATAGTTGTTTCACCATGCTAATCAAAAATATTGAACTTATTGTATCGTATTCCTATTCTTTGTTAAACAAATAATGCTTAAAAGTAAGTTACTAATATTCGTATGTTATAATGTTTGAATCAAAATGTTTAAAGATACCACAAATTAGAAAAATTATTATTTTAACTACTAACTTAGGGGAAACTGAATTTTAAGTGCCATTTCTATGTGGTTTGCTAATTAAGGAATTTTTACCATGCTTGGTAAGCTTATAAACTAAATAGCATGCTGGTGATATTTTACTTATGTATATTATAAGTATTGGATGCTGAATTATTTTTCATCAGAACTTATATTAGAATATAAATGTAGATTTGAGATACTTTTGTTAATTTTTGTGATGGTTGAGGTGGGAAATTTAGATTTTTAGCAAAGGTGTATAATTTAGGAACAAATTATATAGGTCTACATTACTTTACATTGTCTTTCATAATGCCATGAATGGGTAATTTGAATGCAAACTTAGTGGTCAAAGAATTATCTTCCATGATGATAGAGATGGATCATTTACAAACAAAAAAATGGATAGTTTTAATTATATTTTATAATCATGGAGGTTTCAATTGTTTTCATACAGGCTTTATTGGTAATCTACGGATCCCCAATTTTTCAACATCATGTAAACTTGAAGTAATCCAATGACATTATTATTAAAGTGAATACAAATTATACCCGACGGTTAATGAGGATAAATACAAAAAAACTTATGTGTGTGGAGTAATCCAAGGACGTTAAATTCAATGAAAATTATACATTGCATGAGATGAATTAAATTGTTACTGTAGGATCTAGCAAGATTGTCGTACCCGTAATGTGCAGTATTGTTTGATGCCAACGTTGATGTAGATGCCATGGATGTTGGACGTCATGGCACTGGTGGCTTGCTACCTGCCTGTTTCAGCACCACCTGTCTCCTTTTCTTGCTTCACGTAGATCTCCTCGTTAATCTCCCTCTAGATATGGATGAAGTAGATGGCTAGTGGCTTTGATGGACACCCACTCACACCCATCCTTTCATCTCCATGATGATCCCGGGTAGTTGCTATGAATGATATGCCGTTATTGAGTCTAAGTAGAAGCAACACCATTGCTCCTTAAACGGTGGTAATAGTTACACATGTTCATCCACGCCAAATCATCTAGATGTACAAAAAGTTTAAGAACACAGATAATTAGTATAGAATTGCTCCTTAAACATGGGTAGTAAATACCTGTTATAGATGTAAATCAACCTTAAGAACGGTCAAATCAATATGGATAATTACCCATGTATATGAATGTCACATTCTTGAACATGGGTAATTACCCATATCAGGTAGATAATTGTACAGAGTCGAAGTAGATCAAAAGCACTGGTTAAAAATGCCCTCTTATTACACTATAGCTCTAAAACAGAGAGGTTCCCCACATGATTTCGGAAATATCCTGCTCATAGGTTAAGGCCATATTACCTGAATCGAATTATTTTTTAGACGATTTGGAAGCGAGCTTTCAAATATTATATAAAATCAATTATATATAGTCTGAAGTCAAAACAGAAAGGAATTAGAAAGGAATTAAACATGACACTCACTACCTCTATGAACAGCAAGAAGATGTGTCGTGAGCACGTTCCTATGGCTACAAATAAATATTATTGCCTTGGTCAGCTATATGTGCACAAAATACACTGCACCAATAGAATTGAAGAAGCAAGTCAAACCTGGGCTTTTGCCTCGAGGCCGGAGCAACTGGCCTCCGCACCGCAGGAACGTCGCCGTCACCATAGATTAGTTGCTGTTGCCCTAGAGACATGTCGATGTAGATGAGGTGGAAGATGAGGATGCAAGCGGATATCATCGACCCTATCGTAGTCCTTCAACGTAACTCGCCGCACCACAGCTAGCGCGCGGTCTCGCCCACGGCAGCGGACAACTTGGCGGCGGCGCCTGCGAGGGAACACAATAGATCATGCGCCATCCATTAGCTAGATAAGGTTAACATAGATTTATTTTTTTTATTGTTTTTTTTTTTATCACGGGGATGTGCAGCGGCGTTACGGAGGTAGGGTAGTTATTAAAGTCTTCGTGACGGTGACAGGATAACAATATGATCATTTTTACTTTTTATTATTAGGTGTTTTATTTTAGATTATTATATTTGTAATGGCAATTGTGGGTAATTTTATAGAAAAAAAGAATATAGATCTAATGGCTATCGTTGTTGGAGTCTTCGGGATCGATGGCCGGATGTTTCTGATTATTGTGAGAATTTCTTCAGTTTATCTTTTTTTTCTAGCGCATCCGGTGAGAATTAACGTGGAGCCTCCGTTGGAGCCTTCAATTAGTAATAGTAAGATACTTGATGTGAAGAAATACTACTTTGTTTTCACCAAAGTTAACTTGTGTTTTCTGTTATTTGGGGGCTCCAAGTCATAGAAAGTTTTGGAAGCCCACCATGCTAAATCTCACCTGGACCGCTGTTCTAGATTCCTCTTGGGCTGTCACTGTGGCATATGAGCTTGAAAGCCCATGGATGACTCTACTCAAGAATGGTCCACTCACTGCTGGGCACGACATGTCACAGACTCACAAGTGCTGTGTTTAAAGGTATCTGCTGAAAAAAAAAAAAAAAACCAAGAAGCAAATGCCTACATATAAAACATTTTTATAACTTTGCACACGATATTACAAGTGCTGTGTTTAAAGGCACGACATGTCACTGATGGTCCCTGGGTAGCTTGGAGAGCGCGCGATATGTGATTCTTGTCGAGCCTGTGGCTAACTGGGCGTCCCAACCCCTTGGCTGATCGAGGGCACGTACGCGTAGCCACACTATATAACTCTAGCAACGCTTTCACGTGAATACCTTTGAGTAGAAGCTTGCGTATCGGGTTAATAACGTACTGACGGCTAAGCTCGATTTTTTTTCGCAACCATGCATTGCATGTATATCACTAAGAAGGGAATAGAGTTGTTACAAAGGCTAACAACATTCAGCCTACACTACCGGATACAGGGTCTTTGCCGTGTGCCGTAAGCACACGGCTGCTAAGGCCCAAAAACATTCGGCTTCGGGTCTCGGCTTAGAGCACATGGCATGTTTTCTCGGCAACGACCGCCTAAGCCGAGTGTCCTCCGGCCGTTGCCGTGTAGGTAATGTGCACAAGACGTAGAAAACCGAAGTAACGGTAGGCGTTTTTGACGGAGTTCTAACCCGAGTGCCAACACACGGCAAAGGTTGGAGTATTTGTCGTGTGTCAACACATGGAAAACAAGCGATCATATTTTTTTTTAGTTATTTGCTATGCCGAGTTTCAAGAGACGGCGTAGACATTTTTTTTTTTACTTTATTCTTTGCCTAGTGTCAACACACGGTAAAGAAATCCAGCATTTTTTCAAAAAAAAAAAAAACGGCGAGTGCTCCATTCAAATACTCGGCTCCCGTCCACATCTCCGGCTTCCATTCGAATCACGAGGAACAGAGAGGGGAACGGAGGGAGAAGGGGAAGGAAAGGAGAGGCAGGGCAGGTCGTGGTGGCAGTAGCTGATGGCCACGGTTCCGGCGGCGCGTGGCTGAGCACAGATGGTGGCGAGCAGTGGCGTGCACAGCCTCGACTGTGGCGGCGCCGGGCGAGGCGGGTGGCGCCGTGGGGCGTGGTGTTCGTGGCGTGGCGCAGCATCACTGCTTGGCGCGCTTCGATGGCGCGGTGGCGTTCCCCCCGCCGATCAGTAGGCTTTCGTGGATGGAGGCGCCGCAGTGGCGTCGCGGGCCTCGACTGGGCGAGCACCGGGAAGATGGCCTTCGGGCGGAGGGCGCGGACGGCGGCGGCCTCGAGGTCCGCGGCTACGGCGAGCGCGGGCTGCTTCGATAGCGGCATCGGCGACTACGGGTCGCCCCTGGACTCCAGCAGCAAAGGAGGGCAGAGGATGAAGGAGGGGAATAATCAGGATGCAGGGGATGGCATGGGAGAGGATAGGGAAGAGCGAGGGAGGGAGCGGCGAGTCAGAGAGATGACGCCTGCTGATTGCTATTGCCGTCGGGTGATGGCTAGCATCTGGTCGCGGATTGAAGAGGACGGAACCAAGGTCATAACGGCGGCATCCTCGCAAGGTGGTGAGCAGGCGGCGGCGGCAGTGGGAAGGGGCGACTGGCCGGTGGGAGCACCACTGCCTGCGGCGGCCAATGAGCAAGGTGTGGGCAGGGAAGTGCGAGAACGCGAGGACTTGATTTGTTTCCTGACCATGATTGACGAAGGATGGTTTGGAGGAGGGCAGATGGAAGTATCAAAACCAACGTCGCAGCATAAAATAGTCTTAGTTTTGTTCTTTTTAGTTGCGGGGAATTTCACTAATCGACAGTGAAATAACAACTCCGATTTTCCACAACTAGGTGGGCGCACACCCGTTATCCAATGCCTCGTTTTGCTCCGTGATTCATGCAGGCCAACCCACTCTTACCACTTTCCAAAAAAAAAAAAAAAAAACTGCATAGGCTTGTCCAGGACCTCCAGGTTGTGGTTTTGATTTTCTGCTGAAACCATATCTCTTTTGTTGACTTGCGAACAATATCTCATCCCTGCTGATACCGCAAAATCTGGCTTAGTCAACGCTTGACAACCACCATCTAGCTTATTACACATTGTATACGAGTAGAGATATCGATCGTAATAATGTTACGTTAGTTCAGATCTATCACTGCAATAAACTAGTGGGAGTGTGTATATGTACGCATGTGCCGGATCGGATGGGTTTGAAACCTGCTCCCTACGGTAGCCATTCTTTTCGCGGCAGTCAAGTTTCTGTCCCATTGACTTTGATCAGGCTCCTCAATAATTTGTTTTCCCTACCACGATCAGTATCAACATAACGAATCATCGATCATATACAATAATCACCATCCCACCCACCATCAGCCTGGCAACACAATACACAATCATCTCATCCAGCGTCGCCATGGATACAGAAGTGGCAGAGCTTCCAGACGATACCCTCGCCAAGGTCTTCCGCCGCCTCCCAGCACGGAGCCTCGCCGAGGCCCGGCGCGTCTGCAAGGCATGGCGCGCCGTCGTGGACGCCCACGCGCTGCTGCTCCCCTACCGCAAGCTTCTCCCACACCGTGTGCACGGTGTCTTCATCAACTACGTCGACCACCGCCGGCCGCACCTCTTCGCCCGCCCCCCTGCCAACTCCGGCAAAATCGACAACCTGCTTGGCTTCTTGCCCAGCGACCTCAGGAACTGGTGGTCGGTGCTCGACCACTGCCGAGGCCTCCTGCTGTGCAACGTCGACCGGGGCAATCAGCTCTGCGTGTGCAACCCCGCGACGCAGGAGTGGGCGCTCCTTCCTCGGCACGCAGGAGCGACACGCGGTGACTACGCTGGAGCGTACCTCGCCTTTGATCCGGCTGTGTCTCCGCACTACGAGGTGTATTTGACCCCGAATGTGCCGGAGAAGAAGCCACTGCCGCCCTCAGTCCGTCGCCGGAAGGTGGAGCTGGAACAACGACGGCGTACACATCAAGAGATAGCTGGGCCGTTCTGCCTGGACTGGCTATTCTCGTCGTCGTCTGGGACTGGGAGCATAGCAATTGTCGAGGAAACAGAGGAGGAGGTTAAGGAGCTGCTGCCATCGTCCATGGACGAGGACAACGAGCCTGTTGATGTTGATCTGGGTCGTCGCTCCATGGAATGGCCACCGACGCCATGGATTTTCAAGGTGTTCTCCTCAAGGACCGGTCGGTGGGAGGAGAGGGCCTTTGTCCGGGAAGGCGAGTCTGCAGGGACAATCCAAGACTTGGGGTTGGATCAACGACAACTGATAATTCGGGGGCCTCGCCAGAACTACGCGGTCTACTGGCAAGGAGCGCTTTATATACATTGCCGAGGTCACTTTATTACGAGGTACTCCCTCTGTCCCTAATTGACTGTCGCTGTTGGTGTTCGTGCCACAAGTTAACTTCGATTTGTACAAAATACATGCAACATTTATATTTTCAAATAAATTTATTAAAAAACTAGACGAAAAGATCTTTCGGTGGTACCAATTACTTAGCATAAATATTTATATATTTTAATATATAATTGCCGGCAGTAGTGTCTCGGAAAGCGAGAATGACAAACATTTACGGACGGAGGGATTAAGCATTGATCATTTTGTCCTAATAATATATAAAGTATATAGTGTGTAGTGTATACACACACATTGAGATGCATGTTCAAGCTGCACTAGAGTAGAGGTACTGACACAACCTTTCATTACATTATCTTTGGCATGTTAAGAGGTTATATAAGAATATGGACGTGTTCAGGACAAATTTGGGAGACGAATAATAATGTACTAGTTGCTAATATCATACTCTCTCTGTCCCAGAATAGATGACGCTATATGGGATACATGTAACTCAAATTTCTTCAATTTTGATTGGGTTTGTAGATAATGCATACAAAATTTTTATATCTTCAAATGATTTTATTATGAAAGTATATTCCAAGATCTATCTAAAAATAATACTAATTATGTAGTATAAATAGTATAATATTCTTTTTACGTATAGTTGGTCAAAGTTAGAAAATATTGACTTCGCTGAAAGCGAGATTGATTTATATTTTGGGACTGAGGGAGAGTATATGTTTCTTCATTGTGTTATATTTTTCGTGTGTGGTTATATTATATTTAGCCTTTATATTGTGCCATTATAAACTGTAAAACTAATGGAAAAAAATCAACAATGTAGAAAATGTGCTATTGTACAATTGAATCATATTTGGTAACATCATCTCTTTTTTTTTTTTTCTAGGCTCTCATTGTCAAACCATAAGTATCAAGTAATTAAAACACCAGGATACATCAAGAGTGACCGACATGCAAAACCTTATCTAGGGATATCGAAGAAGGGAGTGTACTTTGGGATAGTTCAGTGGTGCCATTTATGGGTTTGGACCCTTAATGAATCGTGTGGTGAGGCCGAGTGGATATTGAAGCATCACGTTGACCTTAAACGCTATGCCCAACATATACGAGAGTATGGTCACCAAATGGATGCACCTTGGATTGTGCATGATGATAATGTGTCTGGAATAAATCACAATGACCACGACAGCGGGGCTCAAACTCTACCAGAAGAAAGATATGAGTGGGACTCTGATAATGATGATTTCTTTATGGCCGACAAAGTTGTTGGACCAGCAGAGGAATTCTATGGCGGCTTGGACATTGTGGGATTCCATCCTTACAAGGAAGTTGTATTTTTGGCCGAGTTCTTGAGTATTGCGGCCTATCATTTGAACACCTCAAGGATTCAGTATCTTGGGAACTCACGCCCCGGAAGTTATTATCGTAGCTACACAAATGACATGTATGAGTCATTTGTTTACACTCCTTGCATGATCAGAGAGCTTAACGAAGGTAGTACAGACTGGAGTGGCTCATCCTGAAGATTAGCACCGTTAAGTACAAGCGGGACAGCTGAAGAATAGAGAGATTATAGAGCTTATGTTCCAGTACTGGCGTCTTCTTCAGTTAATTCACTGAATTTCCACCTTAATCACTCAGGTCTTTGCCTTTCAGCACAAGTACTACATGTGTCATACTGTAATAAGTTGTTAAAGTTTTTAAGTTGGTCCTACCCTATGTGTATCGGTAACTGCCTCATATTTTTTTTTCACGCTTCGTGTATTTCAAGTTGGTAAAGTTTTCAAGATTCACGCTGAAATTTACAAAAAAAAAAAAAAATCTTAATGATGCAAAAGCTTTGCACGTGCTTATATTAAGAAAGGAGTGTGATTACAGCCCATCAGCAAGCCCAGGAGAAGCACTCGTAGCCCACCAGGAGTAGAAATAACTGGCTTTGGAAATGTTGCTCCAATCTATACCTATACCTGTTAATAAACCGAAGAAATTTTCGTCGTCCACCCTCCAGCCCACAGGATCGCTCTCAACCATCGGATTGACATCAATGGTTTAGATCTATATCTATACCTACTAATAAAGAGAGAAAATTTCCCGCCTCCTTTTTTTAGTCTGCCTTGCCCCTTTTTCTGTCCGCCTCCGTCTCTTACGTGTTCGCTCTGTTTGCGATCTATCGTATTTTCTTTTTTCGCCTCCATGGGCTCCTACGTGTTTTGGTCGGGTCTTGGTCTCAGGGGTGTCCCGCTCATGCACGGTGATGTCCGTGACTTTTCTATTCCAACAAAAGCAAATGTTGTCCTCTCTATTTTTTTTATTTTGTTTTTTCTTTTCCAATAGTGAAGGAAGCTATTATTTAATAAATAAATATTTTATTACTGAGTTGTTAGTTTTAATTAGAAAATCAATTTGTCATGCTCATGGTAACACAAATCAGCCAAATTGGGCTTGGCACTATCGGGATGATGGGCCGTCCGTGTGGCCTGGTGCATGTATCCAAACGTATACGCCACGCATCGATGAGAGGACACCTTGCGATGACGCCGACGATATCTCGGCTTTGAACACGGGGACGACGACGAAGGCGAACCCGGAGCCAACGTTGGTGACGAAGCGCGCCGCCATGAGTGCGGCGAAGCTGCCGCCCAGCGACATGGCGAGGGTGTCGGTGATGTAACTTTTTGTTCTCATCGATTTTGATCTATAGTTTATCTCAATCCAAGGTCGTATGCAAAAGTTATGGCTGTTTTACCGAACAACACTTTTCTGGCGACTAGCTATCGGTAGAAGATTAAATCTGCCACCGCCGCGCCGCGCATCAAATGCGCTCGACCATGACATAGGTTCAATTCGATCAATCTTATTGATCTCTAACTCACCACGACTAGGTTTACATGTATCACTTAACTCCGATGGCGGAATTCCGACCGGTAGGAGTAGATCGAACAAGACCAGCACGGCAAGATCACGAACCATGATCAGAAACTCATCTACGACCACGCATATCACCATATGCACACATCCGAATCTATAACGAGGCAGCTACGGCTCTGATACCACTGAAGGAATATGGGATCGCTACGCTAGCCAGAAAACAAAATTTTTCTACCCATAAACCAAGGATCTACTGCTAGTTATAGATCATGGGATTACCACTAGACGTGCAGGTGCAGCGGAAGTGTCGACCCTCGACGAAGATGTGCGCGTAGCAGCAGTGCCGTGCGATTGCTCATGTCCGTCCCTCCACGTGCGGTTCGTCCTTGTGCTCCAGATGCAGCACCTCCGAGGTATCCCACACGCATGGGGGAGGAAGCGATGCGCCTGTGGACTGCTAGGTCCGCGAGGAGCAAGAGGCGAGGGCGTGGGCGGTGGCGGTTGCCAAAGTGGCGTGGATTAACCTAGCCTGAATTAGGCCTTCTTCCCCTTAAGCGTGCGACCCTATAGGCTCAGACACACATAGACATGGCCCGAGTACTCCTACTCGACCAATAGCTGATAGCGGCCTCTAGCAAGACGTGTCAACTCCCATGTGTACGCAATAATCATATCAGACGAACCACCACAAGTTCACATACATGTTATTCCCTTGCCACACGATATTTGGTCCACCTCGTGGGTTAACACTTAACCCAAGCACGGCCATGCATTTCTTGATCCAATCAATCGAGTGGTCCAGTGATATCTCTCTCATGGAGAGGGGCAATTCAATCTTGATTGACTATGCCTCACAAAGATGCTTCCCGACAAACCCGAAGACCACCTTTATAGCTACCCAATTACGGAGTAACGTTTGATAGTCCCTAAGTAGGTCGTTTCACATCTTGAGTACATACGACAATCTCAGGTCTAAGGACATAACGTACATGATGTGTAAAGAGACAATAATAGTAACATCTCATGTCGGGTCTATCCAGCCCCATGTCATACATGTGCCCATACTATTAGTTTGACATCTCCATGTCTATGACTTGTGAAACATAGTCATCAACTAATATGTGTGCTGATCTAATATTCATGTGTGTCCTCACATGAACTCCGACCAGGGACAATTACAGAATAACCATACAAGTAAAGAGTCTCACAAACAATTCACATAATTGCCAATCGATACAAGTTGTCTTTAATGGATATTCATGAACACATAATATATCATGGATACAAGGCGATACAATCATCTCTATGATTATCTCTAGGGCATATTCCCAACAGCTGGCATACGTCGACGTTAATGGTTATATCTTTGTGGCTACAACTAGACTTACTGCCCGCGACGGTTGAGTCATCTAAAACTTTTGCAAATTAATTTATCCACTGCGGTAGATTATCATACATTGTGCCCAACAACACAGCTAGATCTGATGGCAGCCGTGGCCTCCATTAGGTTGGCTTTGAATGAAAACTCCGCTAGCTAGAACTGGCAACATCAGCTTATGCATGTCATCGATCAAAAAAGAAAAAGACCCGGCCGACCAAAGCTTTAGCTTTTCCATCAACTGGTGGTCGGTCGATCGGTGCGGATGTACGTCGTTGCAGCCTTGACGTAGACGTGACGGGATGTACGATCGATGTGGGTCAGAAACATCAGGTGATGGAATGTGGGAAATTCGATCTCGTGCATGCACGCTCTTTTAATTTGTGTTTTTCTCTGAAAAACAAAACTGCAACTGCCTATAATATTTCATATGTATATGAATGAAGCTCCAGCCTAGTTCTACATACTGGGGGTATTGGTCAGCTAGAGAATATCGATCGATCACTTGCTTTTAATTTCCAAATCAAAAGTAGCTAGGTACGTAAAGCGAAACGGCCAGCCGTGTCGATCGAGTACAGTTGTTGGTCGTCACACTCCACACGTTGCTTTCGCCGAGAATGGAAAGATAGAAGGGGGAGCCATTTACTTGCAGCTAGCTAGGTGCCAAAGCGACAACAAACCCTAAGTTGACGATCTAGCTAAGTTGCTTGATCGTGACAAGTAAAGGCCGGGCCCCACCATGTGGCCGGCCGGCAGGTAAACCAGGATATATCTATAAACTTCTTTAAACCTGTGGATCCCCGGGCACTGTACAGGTACAATACATTCTGTGAGTATAACTACAGTGCAACACAGTGAAGCTCCGTACACCGTCCGATCCCGGCCTCCGTTCCACTCCCACGGCAGCTTTTCTGGATCCTTCCCGACTCGCATCCCTGCCCCCCCAGCGCTGCCCGTGACCGGCTACTCCGCGCCATCCCGCTGCCGCCTCCCTCGACGCCCCTCCGCCGCGCCGCCCGCCGCGCCCGCCGTGACTGGCTACTCCGTGCCGTCCCCGCCGCCTCCCTCGACGCCCCTCCGCCCTCTACCGAGGGGCTTCTACCGAGAGCAGCCCTCGGTAGCGCCTCTACCGAGCGTTATTATCCCTTTACTGAGCGTTTGTGGCGCTCGGTAGAGGACCGGCCTCCAGTAGTGAGCATTAAATGTTGGTAAAGAAAAAAAAAACTATTTGCACAGTTTTAGCAGAAACTGCGAGACAAATCTTTTAAGCCTTGTTAGTACATGGTGACACAATAATTATTAAATACAAACAGAAAGTGTTAACCGAACCCAAAATATTTACCAACTAAACACTGTTTCTGGGCTGGTTGGAGAGGCTGATTCGAATCAGCGAACAGGCTCATGACCTATTTTGTAAATTGTCTTTACAGAAGACAAAAGAAATTCAGATTTACATACCGTTAGCAGTACAATTCAATGTTACCGTTAGCAGTAAATAATGGTAATGTCTTCTTAAATTTTATCCCATCGATGGACTAGTAATAATAACGACAAGTACATAGTCGTAGAATATGACTTCCACTATCTGTCTTTTCCAACCTATCACATCCTGCCGGTTGCTCGACATCGATGGGTTACTATTAGTTTTGGATCGTTCGCTTTTGAGTTGGGCGTGCGCTTTTCAGTTGCGTTGGTGACGTACGGATACGTTAGGCTGGCCAAGATTAATAAGGATGCATGACCTCAACTCAACTATATACAGTGGTGCAAATTAAGTGATAGAAGAAAAGTACCGAAGCAGATTAATGTTAGTAGCCTGAAAGTGATTTGTGATACTACTGAAATGAAAAGGAAAAGTGCGTAGTAGCTAGAGTGGTAGATATGCTAGATCGAGGAGTCCAGGTACGATCAGAGTCTAGATAGCAAAGCATCTCGCCGTTGTGATCTCGCTCGACACGAGGCGCTTCTCTTCCGTGAAGCGAGCGGACGACAGTCCTCTGCACGTCCCTTTCTTGATTTTCTGTGTTCGGCTCACCTCTGTAGTATAGGCACTTTTCACTCACTACTAGTCACTAGCTACTAGATTATTATTTTTTTTGAAGCTAAATATAGTATTTAGCTCCTGTACTAATTAAATACTACTAGATTAGAGAGAGGCGAGCTTGATTCTGCTTCATATATATACCTGCTCATCACCGTTCCTACTTTCCCATCTACTTCCTTGCTTGGTCGATCGTTCACACAGAGAGAGTTGACAGGTTTGAATAATTTTCGGAAAGAAGGTGATGTACTACTGTTCTGCTCCCATGACAAGTTGTTTAGGTCTTTTTAAATCCTAAAGAACGTGATGCAAATCCAAGACAACACGCATGCATGGCATGCATTGGCACACCCTGTCACTTTCACCTTTTCTTCTCCCGCTGTGCCATTGCATAAGCATCACGATCGTAACACGTACGCCGGTCCCTTTCTCGATCTTCTGTGTTCGCGGCTCACCTCTTTGTTGTATATAGACACTAAGCATCACTTGTGTAGTATAGGCACTTTTGCGGGAGCACGGGTTGATAGACTAGTTTCGAAGAAATTTGGCTGTACTAACCTTTAAGCTAGCCGTGGCATCTTCTGGCTGCCAAGCAAAACAAAACGCTAATGGTTGAGTTGGACACCGTCCGTCCGTCCGTCCGTTCCCTTTAGCTTTACCATTGCGTGTAGGAAGCAATATAATAGGCAGCTGCTACAGATAGAAACCTTAGCATCGTCTGTTCCTCCTGTCCCAAGTAACCGCACAGATCAGGAAATTCATGGTTAAAATCGAATGAAATGCTACAAACTTTTAATGGAGAGCAGAGAGATGCATGGTTAATTTTGACCAAAATTTTAATCTGGTGATTTATTTCGAGTCAAAGGAAGGTCTAGTATGTATGTGCATTCGGAGGTGAATAAGTAATGCCTGCGCATAATCAATTTTTACATACGTCAGCATGAATCATCACGTACGATCGAGCTAGATTCAGCAAATCCATCATGCTGAAATGCCGCCATTCTTGTCCACGCCAGAGACAATTGTCAACGTGTCGTCATTGTTGAGCTTGCACGTCGGTAGGTGGTTATACACACATACGGGGCGGATGTATGTGCATGCATGTCGCGTGTGTGGCAAACCGGAAACGCCTGCAGATGCACCTTTGAATGGACGAGCAGAGAACTGGCAATCACGCACTATCAGCTTATGCACGTCATCGATCAAAAAAAAAAAAAGACATGGCCGAGGCCGACCAAAGTTTTAGCTTTTCCATGAAAGCCGATCAACTGGTGGTCGATCGGCGCGGATGTACGTCGTTGCAGCCATGATGTAGACTGACCCTGAGAGGATGTTGACTCCACGCCCACTCGTGACGTGATTATTGTCGTTCAGAGGATGTGCTACATTATACGGTGCATGCAATTGTGGTTTGTGCAACGACCCGACATCGTACAAATTGAAACTACTAAACAGATAGCTGTAGCCGCACTAGCCAGTAGCCGCCTGCAGTACACGCAAAAGATCTCGGTGCACGCTCACTGCCAGGTAGAAGGATTGGGTGTTAAGCTACACAAGGAGTTTTGGGATAATAGAAAACCAGGAATGGGAGGACCTCATGTCAAAAGTACGGGGTCTGTGTTGCTTAATGAAGAGGATGACAGGGTAGTCTGGGAGTTGGAAAAATCTGGCAGACTTACCACAAGAAGCATGTATAGGTTTATCATTAACCCGGGGGTCGTAGACAAGCAAATGCTAGATATGATCTGGGGGGGCAAACATTCCACTCAAAGTTCAAATCTTCCTCTGGATCCTGGCATGATAGATTACAGCTTAGGAAGAGGAATTGGGATGAAGCACAAAAATGTAAATTCTGTGAAATAGTGGAATCAGCTAATCATCTACTGTTCCAATGCCCAATAGTTGTAGCTACCAATTAGCTGGTGTTGGATACGGGATAGTCTAGGTTTGCCCGTCTATTCCAACTTCAATGTCTTCTTTTCTAATATCGCCATAAAATCCGCATTATGGGTCTGATGAAACGATGGATGACTCTGGGGAAAGCGAATGGCGCCAAAAAGGAGGAAAAGGCGTTGAGGATGAAGGAAGGCATGGCGAGATGGTGACTGGAGCCTGAACAAGTCCAGATGGAGAGTTTTCTGATCAACGTTTTATTGCTCAGACTGGAGCCTGAACACCAGTCCGTGATTCGATCTTGCATCAGCTGGATGTTTTACAGATTCGATCGAGCTCGCTGATGGCGATGGATGTGCGCTCCAACTCCACGCTGGGAATCGTGTCCGAGCCAGTAAAGTAAACTGCACTCTTTGCACGCAACTATTAATTCGAAGATAGAATCGAACTTGAAGATTTCACATTTGGGCTGTCCTCCACCTTCTGGTCCTTCTGCGAGCCACAGCCGTCCGTCACTCGGCTTGGGCTGGCCGGCAAAGACAACACGGACGTGTCAGTGTCACATCAACATGCCTGGACGGCTTGGGTTGGTCGGCTCGTTCCGGCGCTCGTCCGACACGTACGTCGACCACGAGGCGAACTCTGTGGCCATTAAATAGCAGAGATCATTACATAGCAGCCTCCTTTCCCTCATCATTTCCTGCACCTCATATCAAGCTATCCAACCTGTGTCTCTCATCTCGTCGCTGAACCCCAGATCGAACAACCCCTTCGTGCTTGCCAAAGACATATACGAGAAGAGCGAGGGTCTCCTCCGCGCCTGGAATCTTCATCAAGAGTAAGCCACGGCACCTCCTCCGTTCATATGCATGTGTTCTTTGTTGTTTCTGGCGGCCGGTACTCTGTTGATTCACTTGATTGCATGCGTGCATGCTCTCCAGATCTTGAGGCCCCGGACCGCTTACTCGCTCAGTGGAGTCTAGGATCATATCGAGCTGCGCCACGGACGCCGCCGCCGGCGCACAGACCAGGGCAAAGGAGTCATCGCGTCCTATAGCTTCATCCAACAGAGGACGTGTGCTGGGTATGATCATAGCGTAGCTCAGGTTTGGATCATCTTCTATCCTTTCCTCCATCTCTTCTTCTCCTCCCCCATATATATATATATATATATATATACATCATTTTACGGATTTGAAATATTTTGTATTCACATGTTTGCGCAGTGGGGAGCGACACTTGGTTTGCTGCTCGACTAACGCGGCGGCAGAGGGGCAGACGCAGAACCGCGGGAGGTGTGCAGGTGTAATAGCTCAAGTTGCGTACTAGCTCAAGGTGCGTACTACTGTCTTCGTTTCATTGATCAATTGATCTCTGCAATTAAGTTTCTATCTTAGCCTTTGTATCAGGCAGGTCTCAGATCAGCTCCGACGCACATCCAAGAACCAGGATCATATCGATCGATCGGCGTCCAACCGATCAACTTGGTACAGCTAGTCGCCAACCAGAAAATCCCGGCCCAGCCTTGGTGTGAAAGATAATCCAGGAGAAGAGCTTCTGATCGAGACCTAGCTGTAAGTTCTCCTCCTCCTCCTTCTCCTATCTCCTTTTGAGCCAGATCGAAGAAACTTTGTGCCTTAATTTTTTTTAAGGGAACTTTGTGCCTTAATTTCTGTGCGTTCTTACTGATTCCTTGTTTCTTTGCTGCTGCTTAACTAGCTTTGAACCAAGACCAGAAGCAAGCAAACCAATTCGATCGACAGGCCGGACAACAAAACAGGTGATCGAGCCCCCGGCACTTTTCTCTTCCCCCTACACATCAAGAGCTCACGTGTGTCGGCAACGAGCGCAGGGGACCAAGGAAGAAGATCAGGCGGCTGAAAAGCTAGGCTCGCTCCATCAACTTGGTACAGTCGCCAGCCAGGAACACGCCTGCCCACGGTATACAATATTCACTGCATGCTCTTCTTCTTGGCAACATCTATCGATCGTCCGATGCATTTCTCCTGATTCTGTTTCCTCGATCATATCCGTTGTGGATTTGCTGTTGTTTATTCTCCTCCAGAACACCAAGATCTGAGGCACCTGCTCGCTCGATCGATTAATTGATCCAGGAAAGGAATCCAAGCAAGCACTCGACAGGACAAAACAGGTGAGCCTTTTCCCGTCTACTTTCGTTATTACTCCTGAAAGCGTAAAAGATGCATCATGTAGTGTACCACTCATCGATATACACATTCTCTTGGGTTTTTTCGTCTTCAATTGAGTTGCAGATCGATTTAAAAACCATGCATATGTGATGTTCATATAGCTACAGTACGTAAGTCCAGTAATAATTACTGTACACAACTAAATATCTTAGCCGCCATAGGTTTCAACGTACGTGTTTTCATAATACATACTTAAATTGATTTAAAAAGTACAGAATTTAGACTACACTCTTAACTAGTAAATCAAAAATCACTTTACGATATACACCATCAACTATTTTTTTAGCCGTCCGACACGGGCACGGCGAGCTGCGTGGATGTGCTGCATAGCTACTTCCCTCTCTACTTCCAGGCCAGCAGTGAGTTGGCTCACGCTCAGTAGCAAAATCAGCCCAGAACCAGCTTGAGGCTTTTCCTTTTTCTCTAGCTTCTAAGAATTCTCCAAAATTCATATCAAATTCATCTCCACTCCAACAATTATTTTCCTATATAAAATCCTAGCCTACCTACTAGTGCTGTTCTTTGGTTTAGTTAAGCTAGGTTTTATTGCCGCCAAGCTTCATTGTTACGCTGTGATAGGTTTTACTAGTTCTGTTCCTATATAAAATTACTGATTTTTATTTGGTTTAGTTAAGCTAGGTTTTATTGCCGCCAAGCTTCATTGTTACGCTGTGATAGGTTTTACTAGTTCTGTTCCTATATAAAATTACTGATTTTTATTTGGTTTAGTTAAGCTAGGTTTTATTGCCGCCAAGCTTCGTTGTTACACTGTGATACCTTCGTTGTTAAGCTTTTTTGGTTTAGTTAGCTAGGTTTTACTAGTGCTGTTCCTATATAAAATTAATGATTTTATTTTGTTCATGCATATTCTTAACTTTTTTGTAATTATCATCAGAGGAATGTTAAAACCTACACATTTACTGTGAGCACCATAAAGGGAATGTTACCTATACTGATGATGTGGTGTTTGCCTTTTTTTTTTTGTAATTATCATCAGAGGAAATCTATATATAGAGACAAGCTCACCTAAGATGCTGAATCTGATAGCAGTTTTGCAGCTAGTAAATGCAAACCATATAGTGTTACTTGTTGTTCGTATAGTATCACACACACAGACGTTCCTATAATTCGTGATTTAGAAATGAATAATGGTTTAATGTTTATGTGAAAATCACCCATAGAGCACTGTGATATGCCTATATCGCCTCACTTTCCTCTTGGTTGAGATAGTTGTCATTAGTTATCTTCATTTTTAAATTGATCATCTTCTATCCTTTCCTCTTGGATCATCTTCTATCCTTTCTTCCTCCATCTCTTCTTCTCCTCCTATATATCATTTTACGGATTTGAAATATTTTGTATTCACATGTTTGTGCACAGTGGGGAGCGACACTTGGTTTGCTGCTCGACTAACGCGGCGGCAGAGGGGCAGACGCAGAACCGCGGGAGGTGGGCAGGTGCAATAGCTCAAGTTGCGTACTAGCTCAAGGTGCATACTACTGTCTTCGTTTCATTGATCTATTGATCTCTGCAATTAAGTTTCTATAAATCAAACTAATATATAGTCGTTGGTCATTAAATACGACTGCAAGGATATGTATAAGTTGGTGTTTAAATCTGCCTGAAATACTAATAGTCGTATCAGTTGTTTAAATCTGCCTGAAATACTAATAGTATAGTTGGTGTTTAAATCTGCCTGAAATGCTGAAATTGAAATAATAAATTGCGCAATTAAGTTTCTATAACTGAACAGGTATGGTTACTCCACTCCACTTTAAATCTGCCTGGATAAGTACAGTAGGTAGCTATAGTAAATTACAAGAATCGTTCGCAGGGTGCTCAGTGTATAAGTCCAATATGCACCAATTAGCGTGCTCTATAAAGAATATGTAGAGCCTTGTTGCATTTTGATTTGGCCTTCCTATATACAGAATCTCGGCTTTCAAACTCAACCTGCTGCACGTCTCGCAGTCGAGCGGCTTATAGTGAAGCACAGCACAGCCCTAGTCATGGCCGATGTGAGCACGGCTGCCGTAGCTTGGCCATCGCACAAACGCAACCACACCAGACGGGCTGAAAAAGGTCTGCCATCCCTCGCTCAAGACCATGCGCTCGAGGCGTTCGCCTCCCTCTGCACCAGCGCCCTAGCATCGCTGTGCCCGAGCACTCACGACCCTGTTCTTCTCCAATTCCCCTTCCAATCTGTTAACGCAATTGATGCTGGAATCGTTCGGCACCTAAACCTCGCCCATGCACAAGCACGACACCACGGCCATGCCTGAGACCAGGCCATTTTCGTGCTGTTATGATGTTCATTCATGTATACTCTCTCTATATAGCATATACAGTATATGTACACAACCAGTTTCTAAGTTTTTCTCTAGCTAACCTCTCAAATTTAGGGAAATGTCGGAGATCGTGCTTAGGATCATTAGCGTAGGGATTGCTGTCAAGGAGGCAGTCGAGAGGGTTAAGGCGAACCGGAAGGAGTGTGAGGACGTGGCGAAGGTGGTGGACCAGGTCTGCTGCCTTGTACGCCTGCTGCACGCCGGCGCAGGGCCGGTGGTCCGCCACCCGGCAGTTGCGGCAGCCCTCGGGTCCGTACTGGACTCGATGGAGGAAGCCCTGCGCCTCGTCATCAAGTGCGGCGAGAAGGACATCCTGGCTCAGTTCTTCAAGGGAGACTCGCTAGCCAAGAAGCTGGCGAGGGCCCAGAGGGAGATATCACAGAAGATCTCTCTCGGTACCCTTGCGGTGACGGTGGCTATGGCGGTCAACCTCAATGGGCCCCAGGTACCTAGTTAAACACGTGTATTGCCCCTTATTTCATTACTATATTAAGAACACTGATTACTGTTATGTTTGCAGCTCCTAGGAGGACTGGATAACCCCTACCCGTGCATGTCTCCATCCGACCTACTTGGCTACCTGGGAGCAAACTACAGGGGGGAGGTAGTAATCTAGTCCTGCTAGTGTGTGTGTGGGTGCGCCCAGAGTGTGGTGTGTATTTATATATTATATTCTGTTGTATATATATATGGTGATTGGGTGCGCGTTTCTCACGTTTTTTTACCCGCTGTTCAGCTCGTGGCCACCTCTATTTTCGTCACCGAGAGGACCAGAGGGACTATGGTTTCGGCCGTGAGAGGTATAATAACCGCATCTATCTTTAATATTAAGCAATTTTCTGTCTAACTTTCGGAGGACGTACTGCTTGCAGCATTAGGAGGAGAGGCAACGTTCCAGTGGGAGGGGAGCTCAGAAATGTTCGTGTTCGGTTCCCGCATGGATCCCGGTACGGTCGCTGCGACAGCGCACCAGCTGGGCTTAACGAGCAGACTTTGGATGAACGCTAAGACGATGCTTGACATATCAAATTATTCCCTTGCCTTTTTTAAGTCCTACGTTGAGAGGTTCATTCTTGAGTTTATTTTCTCACAAACAGTTATGGTAAGTACAAATCCAATAAACCTGGTCGTACGAAATTTGAATTTAGCGGCATGCTAATGTGCAGCTTATTTATTTGATTTGATGGTGTTGTGCAGGATCGATTTCCTGTGACAAGACCAATGCACGTAAGTGCGCACTACACTTTAAGCTAGGGTACGTGGTTCTATCTGTTAACAGGCCGGCTAACCTTACTGATCGTGCAGACCCATGTATACAAAACTCGACATACAACCCTGCAGCAGCTGACCAGTGGTGATTCTTCGTCGCGTGAGTGTGTAAGTTTTTGTTTCAAACTGTTTGCCAATTAATTCGATCACCTAGCTTCTCGGTGTGCACACTGTCAGTCACTGTTTATTGCTTTTCATATTATTAGTTTAATTTACTTGATTTGATATATGGCTCTACACATGTGTGTGTGTATATATATGCAGCAATTGACAGCCTACTATGGTCGCCAGCTCCAAATATCGGAGATCAAAGACGACGATGCTGACACTGTGGAGGTCAGTAACAATAAAATTCTTCCCTAGGCTTCCTAATAAGCTTGTATGTATACGCGTAGCATCGTCGTTTCATGGATCTTTGCTGCAGGAAGCAACCCAGGAAGCGTCGGCCCCGGTGAGGCGCACGCGCAGAAGGTTCCGCGTTCGGAGATTTCGACTGGCACGGCTTGTGCGTCTCAAGCACGCGTCGATCAACTACTCCACGACCACTGACTGAGACTGCCTGATATATGATGGCACCTGCTGCCTGTACTGGAACCGGCCGTGCCACACTTATACTCTGCCTGTGAACGTTCATCAGTTGTTCGTCACTAGAACCGTGTTAACCTGCTACTATACCTACACGTGCATGTGTACCTTCGACCATGTTATATTATTACTACTTACTGCTGCTGCTATACTATATATCATCTCGATCACCTGATAGCTATTAACCTCCCTTATATATGTGTCACGCATGAGATCCGTTAGTCACTTGTATTTATCCATTCCCTGCTCTACTATGTATCTTCACTATAGCAGGCGGTAACCTCGGCGGATTCTCCGGACACCTCACATTGCCTCTTGTGTCCTAATAATGAAGCAAAGTCAGTCCTCAGTCCACCACACTGCAGTCGAAACCTAGTAGATAAAAAAAGTTACACTAATAGTTGGATGTTGGCATCATCAACTAGCAAACATCTTTCTACCTTATTTGCTTTTCGTTCCTCAATATATAGATATAGATACATATATAGAAACCTATAGATATAGATACAGATAGAGAAACCTAATTTGGTGCAAAAATTTTGGCCTTTAGCATTAGTTATTATAGATATATACCTAAATATTAACATAGACATATATAGATATAGCATGGACATACACATACATATAGATATATAGAGATCTAGATATATTTTTAATATAGATACTGATATAGATACAGATATAGATATAGTTCAGAGACATCAATATATAGATATTGATATAGATATAGATACAAATATAGAAGCTTAATTTGATGCAAAAATATTGGCCTTCAGCATTATTATTATAGATGTACACATAAATATTAGGGCCATTTGCAAGACTGCCCTTGTTTTGAAGTCTAATTGCTCGTTTGCCCTTATTTTTTTAACTTTGCATGTCTGCCCCTATTTTTAGTCTTCCAATTGCATGGTTGCCCAACAGGGGCAAACATGGAAAGTTATAGCATGGACATACACATAGATATTGGTATATAGAGATCTAGATATTTTTTAATATATATATATAGATATAGATATAGATATAGATATAGATATAGATATAGATATAGATATAGGCTAAACTATTTAGGTGTGGTCTTCTCTATATAAACTCTTGAAAAACTCATAGCTTGCAACGAATGAAGGAGCACTATCAAAGTACTAGTACTAGCTGCTGCTCGGCGAATCGTCAACACAAGAAGCACCGTGCAATCATTGTACGGTGTTTCTTGTGTTGACTACTGCAATTGCTGCTAGTGAGTTGATGATTTTACAAGTTAGAAGTACAAAGGTGCGCCGTCTAGGCCGCCTCTCAAGGTGTCCAGGTATTCGTTTTGTGTGTTAGTTGGACAAAAATTCTACGACTCTGATGAAATGGTGCTTCACGGCCATCGTCGTCCTTGCATGCATGCTATGGGTAGAGTCAAGCAAGTGCATGCACGGTTTTCATCATATCTGATCTCGTTCGGTACTTGTATTATTTAAGTTTAATATTACGGACGATAGGATGGCCTGCTATGTCTCGACAGCACCATTAAATCGACAAATTAGCTATTATAGGACTCTAAACATTGGGTTTGTATTATTTGGGGACAACACCATTAAATCGACAAATTAGCTATTATAAGACTCTAAACATTGGGTTCCTCTGTAATAGGACTCCTAACGTTTGTTTTTCCAAAATAGGATTCCGAACCATAGCCATAAGCTATATAAAATTTTGACACATTTAACCATTTTTCTCATCTCCCAAGTACATGTATTTTCTGATAGTGATCGTAATGTCCTTCTGTACTATCCCTGGGACTGATTCAGCATCTCCTCATACTCGTGCGCGGTCTGTTCATTTACCCGACACTGCCCTTCACTCTTCCATGCCGCAACGTCTTGCACTCCTCCACGCCTCCCCACGCCGTCGCCCTCCATGGATGGTGGAGAACCGTTGCCTGCCGATGATCTTGCATGGCTCACCTCCGTGGACGCAGGGCGGACCAAAGACGTCGAAGCCCTAGCCCTAGCCATTGACGGGAAGCAACCATCGGGCTACGTTGCCTCGCCGGGACGGTTGGAAGCCAGCAGCTGCAACCTTTTCTTTTTTTGTCTAAACGAAGAAATCAGCACGGTGCAAACACTTAGGGGGGTAAACGTGTCATGTTGGCAACAAATAAATGTATTTAGATGACAAAAGAGATTACAAAAAGGATCATTATAGCTTATTGTAACGTTTGAAGTCCTATTCCGGAGAAACAAATCTCATGAGTCCTATAATAAAGAAATCTAATTTTTGGATTCCTATAATAGCCAATTTGGCCATTAAATCGTACGTGATGGTGGTGAGTATACACAGAGAGGACATCACAGGTCAGCGACGGTGCGTGAAAAATCGGACTGATCGCTCTGTCTTTCATTGTGATACGTACGGCCCAGGAACAATCCCCCGTTTCCATCTTCTTCTAGCTCTATCAGCTTCCAACATCGATGCAGACAATCGACGACACATGGTTGGGGTATTATCTTGATCCCTTGAATCTTCAGACTGACGACTGACGTATGCAGCGGCGATGGGTCATCAGTTCCGATCGGCTGGTTTCACTGCCCTGATCTTCAGTGATCCGGCCGTTTGCTAATCATCAGTATCCTGCTAAACTACTAGTACTCCAAAACACTAAACACACACACTTGTTTCTCTTTAGCCCAACACTATTAACACGTAAGCACCTTAATTGGACAGGTCAAACATGTTTTTTATTTATCCTTCAGCTGCGGCGCCGGGCCTCTTGTAACAGTATAATTGTAGTAGTACGTCGTGATTGCTTTTGTTTGTTGATTGACTGTCCTAGTCCGGCATGTCCCATAGTATGTGAATGTCGTGATTGCTTTTGTTTGTTGACTGACTGTCCTAGTCCGGCATGTCCCATAGTATGTGAATTACTTCATTCCATTGAGCACCTGGCCATCATGAAAACTGAAGGGACCTGCATTGCTTTCAGTAAGCACCTGGCCATCTCAACAACCGACTGATTTCTTCTTTCCACTACACCGTTCTGCTGAGGTTTATATGGAGTTGTAGTGTAGTGTTTTATCCCACCTTCACTGCAGAAAATGGAGAACAGATTGAACTCCCCCCCTCTATCTGTTCTCAGGGCCTTCAACTTGCCTCCCTTCTCTGTTTCAGCTCTTTGCTTGATTTTCTTGAAACTTTCAAGGGCCTGATCCTTGGACTTGAGCATTTCAATCCACATATACCTACTGTGATCATCCACCACAAGAAGGAAATATGAGGCACTTCCTATGCTCTTTGGAGTTATCTGCCCACAAAGATCAGCATGTACAAGCTCCAACACCTTATCTGCTCTGAAACTTGACACATGAGGGAATGGCTTCCTATGCTGTTTACCAAGAACACAACCATCACACACCTTCTCTACTTTCTGCACACTTGGTAGACCATCAACCATAGACTTAGCATGTAAATCACTCAAAGATCTGAAATTTAGATGCCCATATCTAGCATGCCAACGCCAAGAGCTATCATCAGACTGAGCAAGTAAACAGACTGGTGGTGTCAACCCAAATTTTGCCAATTAAGTACAGTCTATTCCCAACTCTAGGTGCGGAAATCAACAGATTATGTTCCTGATCATAAACACAACATCGGCCATTTTCTCCCACATACTTAAAACCTTTCTCCTCTAGTTGACCCAAACTAACAATGTTGGTTTTCAATGGAGGTATGTAATAAACTTCAGTAAGTACTTTGTGACCTGAATTTCGATCCTGTATCACTACTGAGCCCATACCTTCGGCATGCCAGCCACGGCGAGGTGAGCCCGTTACAAGACGCGGTCATGGCGCAGTGGAGTGCATGTCTCCTCCACTACCCACGATTCTACGTGTTGAATACATAAACATGTTTAAAACAAAAGCTAACAATGCACCTAGAATGGATACATGATCTGTCACGATTACAAAGAGCGACTGCCAACAAAATTGGCTGTCAAATTCTTCGCATGTTGTAAGATGGATCATCAGCTACTTGGGCAAGGTCGGATCGAGAGCAGAGACAAAGATTGTACTTATTAGCATCTCAAGGCGTGGAATAGCCCATAGTATGTGAATTCCCTCATTCCATTGAGTAGACAAAGATTGTACTTATTAGCATCTCAAGGCGTGGAATAGCCCATAGTATGTGAATTCCCTCATTCCATTGAGTATATATGTATCTCTGTTGAGCACGATTTATCAATATACATCGATCTACCAGTACATTTCTATGTCAACGTCTTAATGTTAACCAAACATTGATTTGATTCTCCCATATCGGGATATCGTTGAAAAGTAAAAAGAGGAAAAAGGTCCATTCCATCAATGGCTAGCTATGCCCATATCTTCTCCAAGAAGAAAGGGCAAAGCGGCATCCCCATCGAGGTTTCCTTCTATAAGCATTTCACGTGTCACTTTGTAATTGGTTCAGACAAATATTATTTCATCGTCAGCTTGATCAAGGAGCACAAAGGATACGGCAGCTAAAGTACTGGTCCAAAGCAGGAATATCTAATAAGACCAACATTAACATACTTTCACGCACGGACCTAGTAGTGGCCTTCACCCGTCGAGCGCGCTTGTTGGTTAGAATCCATCACAAACACATGAGTATGACAGTGGCTAAACCTATCAATGCGCTCAGATCAAGAACACAACAAGAACGTGCAAGAGAATTGTGGCAACCGCCACCAGGGCGACAGGGTGACAGTGCCCGTTTTCGCTCTCGACAACCGCAAGTTTAGACAAGATTACAAAGTATCTTAGGCTCTACCCGAGTCCTCTTACATGAGGCTACTAATACCAGTAACTAACTCACACAACATGAATACGAAATTCAAACTTAAACAAGATACAAGACACCCGAAAACAAACTGTCAGTGAACTGCAACGTTGTGGGCACGGTCACCACGAACTGCCGTTCCCGCTCCTCCTGGCATGATTCAAAACATGAATATTCCCGCTACTCCACACCTCTTGCACACTGAAGGCCGTCTTCCATGTCATACTGTTAGGATTAACACTAACATTCCCCCCTTAAGCCTGACAAGACCCAGCATCTCTGACACCGGGGAAGTGCCTCATCGCTACTAGCCCTAGTAGAGTCTTCACGGAGTTAGAAGAAGAAACACACAAGGGATGAAACGTTTGCAACCTACACATGTGACTGAAACACACGTTTGTGGTTCTACAAGAATGGCTTGATCTTTTGTTCGTGTACAGCGCGTAGATTAGCACAAGGCTGGACGGAGTTGTAAAAATGAAGAAGAGAAAACTCGTGATATGATGATGGTTCCGTTTGGGAGCAAGCAAATGGACGACGCAGATTAAAGCTGACAGTGACCTGTGTTGAACAAGTGGATTCTTGATGCTCACAAAAGTGATGGAAACCCGTGCATGCAGCCGCACCGATCTCTTGGTCACATGTGGCAACCTGGCAGTGCTGCTAGCTGTCAATTGTCGTCACGCAAGTATATAAACTTCCAGATGTCGTTTTGTTTCGAGCAAATTAAGAAGGTGCTTTGCAAATTCATCGTCGCTAGATGTGGGTTATTTTAAGTTGTGTGAGTATGGCCAATAATAAGTATATATATATATATATATATATAGGGCACAAATGAGACATGAATGTGGTGTGCAGTTTGGGAAGTAAAAAAAAAAAGGAAAAAAAAACTAGTTTAGCACAGCAGATTGTAATTAACCTGTGTGAGAGCACGGGTTGGTCAATACCGCACAGAGTGTCTCTACCAAGCGCTAGAATATCTACCGAGAGCCCGATGTCTAGCGTTCGGTAGAGTCTCCCTCTACCAAGAGCCACTCTCAAAGAAATCAAACTCCCGGTAGAGATGCCTCTACCGAGAGCCCAACCCTCGGTAACGAGGGGCTCTCAATAGAGAGTGAATTCACCTAGAGCCAGCCCTCCGCAAACCTCCAACCTCGGTAGAGTTGATGCCCCCGCGTCTGGCAGCAGCCTGACGCACCCCTGCCGTCAACTCTACCGAGAGCGGGAGGTTGGCGCCGGTAGAATATGGTCAATTTACCGAGCGGGGGTTAGGCGCTTGGTAGACTATGGTCACTCTCACAACCGCCATCCTGCATACCCTCGGTAAAGGTGGTTTTCTGAGAGCCCTTCCAATGCCTCTCGGTAAATTGACCATAGTTTTTGTTTTCTATTTTTGTTTTTTCATTCCACCTTGATAAAAAGAATTTAAAACAAGTCACATATATATATCACATCCATACAAACTTGCATAATTTGAAACATGCATTATTTAAAACAAGTCACTATACAATCAAAAGATGTTCGACTACGCTATAACGTCACTGTTGTCGGTCTTCTAGAAATAACTCGGTGAAGTGTAGGTCACCGATCTTGAGTGTGCAGATCTACCAAATGTAGACCAACGTCCTAACTAATACATCATCCTTTGCTTCACAACTACGACGACATGGTGTACTGAAGACGTTTAACCGTGCTGGACGTGTCGCTGCGTCTCCAATCTTGCAGGCAACCACCTTTGCCCATGTTCAAACATAACCCAATCGAGACATTGTCTGGGTTAGATTGGATGCATAACTACACTCAAAGTAAGTTAAGTCATACACTTGAACCTTTAATTATTGAAAAACAAATTATGAGAACATATCGAGATTACCACATCATTCTAGATATAAGCTAGGTGATAAATTAACATATCAAGATTACCACATCATTTCGGTTCCTCTGAGCCATGCTTGCAGCCAATCCCGCAACATCAAATTAAAAGAGCATGCATGCATGACTGAACTTTATGTACATTCGATCTACATCAAAAAAGAGCCATTTGGTCGTACCTTTGAAGCAGTTGGTAAAAGAATTCCACATACAAGGAAGCTGGTATCCTTGCCATCGAAGGCACTCCCAATTTGTAAAAATTCTGTAACAAATATGTCAATTATCATATTAATCACTGCGTCTTCGACACCGATATGGAAATTATTTCCTTGCAAGCAATTCAGGAACTGTTGCTATAAATGGGAATTCGATGGATAAGAACAGATAATGAGGAAGAACATAGCCTTAAAAGATAATAACAATGTGTAGCATTGCGTTATCCCTGATTCAGGTTACAGTAAAATCTTTTCGAATCATTGTACTAAGAACTGTCAGCTAGCATATACTGCAACAGTATGGAGGCCATGGCACCATTCCTATCTTTGCTAAATAGCCCTCAGATTGGCATTTTTTTTCATTTTCATCATAAGCTAAATGCAGTGGGCTCCATCGCTGGCACCAGAGCACATTCCAAGTGTTAAAATATGTTCCAAATTCATATTGGGCTGCCAACTACTGAAGGCCCGTTTAAAGATGAAGGCGGAGTGACATCAATTAGTACCATATTGCTAATTGATGTGGAGGCAGAGATTTTTCCTCCCTATATATTTAGACCAATTCTCCTAGGATACAAGACAACACAATTATTCTTTCTCTCTTGTAAGCCGCCATACGGCGTTGTAACCCGACTCTTGATATAGTGAGAAGTGTTTCTTTGGGTCGGGCGCCCGTGGTTTTTTACTCTCCCGCATTGGGAGGGTTTTCCACGTTAAATCTTGTGTCCTTGCAATTTAAATTTTGATTTACTTCATCGTTTACTCGCGTCACATTTCTAACAAGTGGCATCGGAGCTTTGGTTGTCAGATTAATGTTCAATGGCGACGTCGATGAAGTTTGATCTACCGTTGCTGGATTACAAGACGCGGTTCTCGCTATGGCAAGTCAAGATGCGGGTGATTCTGGCGCAGAAGGAGGATTATGATGAGGCGTTGGAAGGTTTTGGGAAGAAACCGTCCGCCGATTGGACTCCGGAGGAGAAGCGGAGGGATCGTAAGGCTCTGTCTCTAATTCAACTTCATCTCCATAATGATATCTTGCATGAGGTGCTGCAGGAAAAGATAGCTGCGAGAACTTTGGTTGAAACCGAATCGACCAGATGTCAAAGGATCTTACCAGTAAGATGCACATGAAGATGAAGTTGTTCACTCTCAAGATGAAGGAGGGTGATTCCGTGATGAGCCACATATCCGTGTTCAAGGAGATCGTTGCCGACCTAGTGTCAATGGAGGTTAAGTATGATGATGAGGACTTAGGTCTTTTGCTATTATGTTCTTTGCCCTCTTCGTATGCAAATTTTCGTGACACCATATTGCTGAGCCGTGATGAACTAACCCTTACGGAAGTTTATGAGGCACTCCAGTCTAGGGAGAAGATGAAAGGCATGGTGTCTGATGGCACGTCGTCATCCAAGGGCGACGCTTTGCAGGTGAGAGGCAGATCTGAGCATAAATCCTCCGGTGACAACAACGATCGTCACAAAAGCCGTTCAAAGTCCAGACCGCCTAAGAAATTCTGTAAGTATTGCAAGAAGAAAAGTCATTTTATTGAGGATTGTCTGAAGTTGAAGGCTAAGGACAAGAATAAAAATAAGCCGGATGGTAAGGTTGCTATTGCTTCTGCTTCTGCTTCTGCTGCTGCTGATGATTCTGATTCAGGAGATTGTTTGGTAGTTTTTGCTGGCAGTGCTTCTGGTCATGATGAATGGATACTTGATTCAGCATGTTCATTTCATATCTATACTAACAGAGATTGGTTTAGTTCATTTAATCCTGTGTAGAATGGAGATGTTGTGCGTATGGGAGACGATAACCCATGTGAGATTGTGGGGATCGGATCAGTTCGGATCAAGGCTCATGATGGCATGACACGCACTCTGAAAAATGTCAGGTACATACCAGGGATGTCTAGAAATCTTATCTCGCTCAGCACGCTTGATGTAGAAGGTTGCAGTTACTCCGGTTCCAATGGCGTTCTAAAGGTATCAAAAGGTTCCCTTGTTTGTTTGAAAGGTGATATGAATTCTGCCAAGTTATATGTTCTTAGAGGAAGTACTTTACATGGTTCTGTTTCCGCTGGTGCTGCTGTTTCTAATGCTGAACCTAGTAAGACTAACCTTTGGCATATGCGTTTGGGACATATGAGTCAATATGGTATGGCAGAATTGATAAAAAGAGACCTATTGGATGGCTGCACTTCGAGTAGCATGAAGTTTTGTGAGCATTGTATTTTTGGGAAGCATAAAAGGGTAAAATTCAACACCTCAGTTCATACCACTGTTGACACCTGTTATAGCATAAAATTACTAGTCAATTAACATGAAATAAGGGCTTAATTTGAATATCAATATAAGTCTAGGGGGTATAACTAACATAATTCCACGAGTTTTGGTGATTTATATATTTTCAGGGACATAACAGGAAAATGCAGAGAATAATGGAGAAAGTTCCGGAATATACAAGACCTATGATGACAAGACTTGACCGTGAAGTAACTCAACCCGAATTGTGGACTAAAACATTCTAGAAGACACCAGAAGACACCAGGAAGGAGCTGACAGCATGGGCCCACCATGGCCTGGCGCCCGCCAATGACCACCCTGGCGGCCGCCAGGTGGGTCCCATATGTCATCCTCTCCTTTCTAGGTCGGTTTACCACCGACATTGAGGTTGCATCTACACCGTTGCCAAGGTCGGTTTGATCCAAGGGCTCACGTTCATCGCCAAGGCCTATATAAGAAGACCCCCTGCCCCCAGGGTTAAACCCTAATTCGTTACTATCTTATTCTATCTCATTAACTCTTAGTAGTAGAGGGGTCCCTTGAATGGATCAACTCTCTCTAAGGGATTAGTGAAGTAGAATTAGACATGTAATTAGAGCTTAATTAGACATATAATTAGAACTAGATTAGATTAGATCTAATTAGATCTAATCAAGAGTGAATATCAAGTTGAGAGATTAGATCAATGAACTTAATTAGAGTTCTAGACCTATTCTTGAGAGCAAAAGAGTGAGTGGAGGAGAAGAAGGGGAAGCACCGGACATGTCGGTGACTCCTCTACGCTTGTACCTCTGGGATCAATGGCTTATGACAATTGATCCTGAGACTTCTATGGTGGATCAACTTCTTATTTGAGTAAGTATCATATTATCTTCAGTGTTAGTATTTTTCTTAATGTTCATAACTCTTTGAGTACTTTAATCTATGGGAATCTATAGATTAGAGGTGTTTACTTAGGTATAGGCGTGGTGCCTAGATCAAAGTTACTTATGAATGCACCCTACCTGCCGGAGAGTGGTAGATCTTGGTAGTGACAGTACCATTGAGTCTTTTGGATTCCACTTCCCGTAGGATAGGACACGTAGGATTTAAGTGCTGGGGGAATGGTAAGTTTCGACCTTATTTTCCCTTGAGTACGTCCCTTTAAGATCAATATCAGCATAACTTACAAGAAGGAGACCTAGACAACCATAGAAATCTTCTTACCTCTTGATCCTTTCCCGTCCTTGATTGACACTTTCGGGGGATTAGTTATATGCCTCGGTTATTCCTCACACCATCCTCCCCGTGGATTCGATATTTAAAACCCCGTCCCGGGTGAAATGCTCACCAGTATCCGTGCGCTTGCGGATTATTAAATATTTCTGTAGGCTTAACAAATACCAACAAGCATTTCTGGCGCCGTTGCCGGGGAGGAATTGGTTGCTGAGAAAACATTGAGCATAACTAATCTTGTATCATATCTTAGTGTAGACTTTCTTTTTATATTTTCTTTTCTTTTTATATCTTTTTGGGATCCTCGGATTCCACAACTATCCTTATACTGCGTCCTTAACACAAGTTCAGGCCACTAGAATCTATAGAACCTATCTTATCCCATGGCTTTGAGCTGTGTCTACGGTTGAGCTAAATGATCATGAAATAACCCATTATAGGAAGAGTTTTCTGAAGTTAACCTCAGGCCACATCCTATCCTTTACAAAGGATAATGTATTTGGATCTCATCCTAGAAAAGTTGTTGGCATGACCATCATGCGGTTTTACGGAGGAACTTTTCTTTCCTTTTCTAAGCAAGGTTTGTCCTTGACAAACTCAGCGGGTATGATCTTTTCCTTAGAATTTTCCATGAACACCCAAAGGAAGAAAAGGAATCATCCTCTAGAACATAGAAGAAGTTTCGATAGCCAGATCATAATCATTCCAATCCTTTAATTAGCTACCAATCCTAAATCATCAATATTCTAAACATCTCCAAGGGAAGAAGTAATTCTACGCTTGAATCTTTTATGGTGATGATTTTGGGAGACAAACTTCTAGCTTCATAGGAGATCTTTGAGTACCTATAAACCAAATCCTCTTAAGGAAAGAGTCTCTTAGAAAGCATCCTCATTCTTACAAAGGACGTTGGGAGCCCAAGGGTGGCATATCTAATAATGCCATAGAAGGAGAGCAAAGCTATTTAGAATCCATTCATGTCTTCTTCCCTTCTATTCCAGATTAGATAACCTATCCAAAACCATACTTAACCTCATCCTTAACCCCAATGAATCCTCTAGTGTTCTTCTCTTGAGTCTACCTACGATCTTAGAAAACCTAAGTATAAATATCATGAAGGATCCAAGGAAGACCAGAAAGAGCATTATCATTAGCTAGAGAACATCCATGAGCATATAAGTTACTTCCTAAACATTCTATCCAATCCTTGCCCATGTGAGCAAACTCCTGAATTGATTAGCATCTCTAATCTTGCCACCTACAAGATCTCCAACCCCCTTGAGATAATTGTTCATAAGGATTTTGGGAAAGGGAGGTTGTTGATCTTATTGGCTTGATAGTTGAGATTGGTAATTTAAGGGAAAATCTCTTCATCATCTTGACTCATCTTTGAAGGTTTCTCAGGGACGAGTTTTTTGTCCTAAAACAAGCACCCTAGGGGGAAGAAATATAAGTATAGATCTTTTGCTATAACACCCCCTTATGTAGCGAGCATAGAAATATAATTATGAGAATATTCCTCCGGGTATTTTTGTTACTAACCATTCCAGTCAAGAGCAAAGAGAACGAAGGATGACAATGTAAAGGTATGTCTAACCAATTATCATGCAACATGAAATCATATGCATAGAAATATTTCTTGCCATGTTGCTACCGTACCTTGGTTATCGCTACCTTTAATACATGCTCTAGTTACTACACTATTTCATCTTCACTTGAGTAAATCTATACAATGCCTTCATGCTATCTTTGTTTGCTATAGTATGTTTTGTTTTGGAAATACTGCTATATCGTGAATAGTACGTTTCCAAAGGTTTTTAAATTAAGCGTGGTGCTTAGGTTAAAATGCCTTCCTTAATTAAATTAGACATGGAGTCTAGTTTGGTTATTGAACTGAATATTGCTTGCGTAGACATTGGTATATTTTGTTAGACTAACCCCTACAGAAAGAAAAGCTCTCAAACAAGCTTGGGAAAAGTCCGAGAGATGAACTCGGATCAAAGATAAAAGCAAGGCATATGATGAACTCCAACCTTGTGCAAAAGACATTACTCATTCCTCATTGATGGAAGAATTGTAAGTATCAAATCATTCACTGGGCCTTTGCTACAAGTCACCTTTGCCTTGATCCACATACTAGAGTGTAATCATAATTAAAATAAATATAAAATATGATAAATCTGTGCTAAGAGTAATCTAAGAACCATCTTTTTATTAGCATAGGTAAGATCTTATGAACCTTGGATAACAGCCCCTATTTCAACTATGTTGTATATTCCCTCGGGTATGTACTAATATTTTGCAGAAAGAATCTATGCTATAAATAAGAGTGTCATACACCACGATCATGAAAAGTAAACACTCATCAGAAGCAGATGGACAAAGCAATGGGCCACAAGAACATCAAAAGACAGGTAAGTAAATATAAATCACATATGTATACAATTTTTGTCTTATGTTCTAAAAATAATAATAATAAAAATCTAAGCACATGAAGGTCCATAGAAAACAACAACATGTTCCTAGGACAAGTTCCCTTTGGATATTTTTGGTCACTAACCTTGCAGGAACAAAAAGGACGAACAACATCTAAGGACATGGTGATTGCAACACACAAATAGGGATGGTTCAGCATTCACACTTAAAGTGCCAAGTGACAGGAAGGCTTGAGCATGGGGAGGAAGGTCCACTCCTCTAAAGATCTGACATTTTACTCTTCCTCTTCTTAAGCTTCCGTCACTCTGACATGCTGGTTTGCAATCCCTCTACTCAATATTATTTTATCTCTCTAAGATTGAATGTTTATAAATATCATACATCAAAATCAATCTTAAGATTTCCCATTAGAGAAAAAGTAATAGTAAGCACCTATTAAAATAAACATCTAAAACCCTTTGTAGAAAAGAAGATACCTTTAGTTCCATGACAAATCCACCTTTGTTTAAAATTACTTGTATATTCCTTCGGGTATGTGCTACTAATACTGCAGGAATAAAATCATGAGAGGAGCAAAAAGGTCCTAACACAATTCAAAGGAAAAGAAATAAAGGATGATGCAATAAAGAAGACAGGTTAGGAGCAAGATATACAAAAAGGGTCAAATGAGGAAAGCTCTAAGCAAAAGGTATTAACTACCACAAGTTGTTACAGTGCTATCACACTCTAATAAAAGGTAACATCTTGAGGTAAGTTATCATTCACTAAGCTTTTCCCTAATTATGGCATGCTCATAAATAAAGAATCAAACATGTTGGAGTTGAAAACCTAAACCTTATCCATCCTGCTTAGCTTCTCATGTTTAGTTCTTTGTTCCGAAAAACAACTCTCCTGAACCCATAGCCCCCATTCATGTGAATTAAAATGTTGCTCATCCCGCTTTGCAAGATAGTTATAATCATTAAACCGTTGATGCTATATCTTGTGATTTTGTCACCCTCATCATAAATGAAACAAGTAAATCTTAAATCTGCTTTGTTTAATGTGCCTAATGTAGAAAAAGAATGAATAAAGTTTTGGGTCATTTGGTGTTTTCCTACCAACAGAGCCCATGCACTTGATCTCTACCTTGTCTTTGCAAACATGACATACTTCGAGCACAACATGGAGGAGTATTTCACTCTCCCTAAATTCTACAAGGAAGTGTCCTGATCCACAAAGCATGCACACTAAACAAAATGTTGCTCGCTTCCACTATTTAAGCTTCACTTCAAACTATGGGACATGCAAGCAACATGGATGATGCCATCCTTAGAGATCATTATCTCAGGGGACGCAGCACCAAGATCAGATGATGTACTTGAGGAGTGAGTAAGGTAAGAAGTCTTGTTCAAAGGACTTAAAACATTGAACCCTCGCCGAAAGGTAAGCTCGGTAGTTATCCATATTTAATTCTTAGTATTGCATCTTTAATTACATATCATATTTACCCTTTTGCATCTTGCATTAGCATATTTATTTCCTTGTATTGCATGATCATTTTTCTTTTTAGCATATTTACATTTATGCATTAGCACTGCATTGAAAAATTCTAAAGCCCCATGTGAATAATCTTGAGGTGTGTAACAACCCATAAGGATATTCACTTTGTGGTGGCATAAAAATAATTATGCATTCATCTAGTTGCATTTGCATTATAGTTCTTTGCATACATATAAATCTATAAAATCCCAAAAATATTTAGAAAA
This sequence comes from Hyparrhenia diplandra, assembly GCA_015847255.1. Classification (NCBI taxonomy): domain Eukaryota; kingdom Viridiplantae; phylum Streptophyta; class Magnoliopsida; order Poales; family Poaceae; genus Hyparrhenia; species Hyparrhenia diplandra. Next base: position 241,399 of record JADLZK010006274.1, on the reverse strand, counting down.
GAAATCTTGCTATATGGTATAATAATGATTCATCTTGAAAATCTTTAAGACAAATGAAGTCTGTGTGGCAAAACCACTAACGCTTAATCAATTTCCACTAGTTTTGTTGTCTATTTGAGTTCAGCGAGGATTTCAAGGAAGAGAAACATGATAGGCTGATTTCATTGTCACCATCTACTTCAACTTCCACATCAACAAACCTTACACTTTAATCCAAATTTGGGGGAGAGCACCCCGGTTATCACGATAAGTATCTCTACTACTATATTTATATTATTATCATTATTAGTTAATATTTTGGTTTGCTTAGTTTGCTATGAGTTTAGTTCATAAAGTCGTTTACAGAGTCTTTAGTAGAAGTGTGATCTTATAGTATAAATAAATAAAGAGAAGTGTACAAGAAGTTTTCTTTTCCACCTACAATAATCTCTCTGAAGCTAGATCTCATGCATGGAAATGATGAATAGTTGCTCCGTTGTTAGACTTTTCTAGTACCTAGCTTTCAAGCATAAATTCTCTCGAGCTCCATTTGCGGAATCACTTTAAAAATATTTACTCTGAAACACGAAACCTATGGGTTGCAAATGCTTGCTCTAAAGTCTAGGTAATTGATGGATATGATATATGATAGTCTGAATTACTATTTGATCTTACTCCTAGTGACACTAGATTTCTGGAGATTTATATTTCGAAAATTAAAAATGCACATGATAAGTTCCTGTGTGACAAGAATGTGAACTTCCTACCACAGCCATATATACATGCTAATTAGATTAGGAAAACCTTTTTAAAAAATATATAGGCTGCTTGCTTTGCATTGAGTTTGTTCAATCTTTGTCGACCCTTAGAAGCTTGTCATGCTGATCATGTACACTCCACTCATTCCACTTACTTCATTTCACTATCATCCATTCACTCTAGCCAACAAAAATGTTCTACTCCTATTCTAGGAGAGAGTAACCAAAAATATTTATATATACCCATCCACCCATTCATTGCTAGCCAATATCTTACAAAAGCTCCATCATTTATACCTCTCAAAAATTATTGCAAAAAGAGATCTGGGTTGTGTATCTTTAAAAAGAGAAAGGGAGATGAAAAACGGACAAAAGTCCTACGGGCGAGTAGAGCCTACCTCCCTAAAAAGAGATGAAAAATGAACAAGTGTTCGAGGGCGAGTAGAGCCCACATCTCTAAAAATAAAGATGAATAATGGACAAGTGTCCGAGGGTCGATAGAACCCACATCTTTATAAGAGAGGAAATAACAGACAAAAAGTCTAGGGCCAGCAGAGCCCACCTCTCTTGAAAAAAAAAAGAGAGAGAAAAGAGATGCAACCCAGGTTCTCTACAAAATTATAAAAAGAGAGAAAATTCCAAAAAGGAGCAAAAGTAAGATTTCCCTAATCTATTCTATTCACTTCACTACAAACTTTACTACATTCCATACCATATATATATTCTATCCACCATACACATGCACCACTTGATCAGTGTGACTTGTATCTTTGGATCCATTGCTTGAATTTACAATATATGCTTAGTAAGAAAATAAATTATTTTTTCCCCTACCTATAAGCCCCAGATATATAAGCCTTAGATATTAGGTGAGAGAGAAGAAGGCATAGTATGCTATTGCCTTAGCTAAAATGTTACATATTATGAGAGTAAGGCAAACACTATCTTATTGCTTAAGAGAGGATCCACAAATGAGAGATTAGAGAGAGTCATACTCGGGAACTTTGAGTTTTATTTGAAAACTTGCAAAAAACTCCAGAAGGACAGTTGAACAAAGAGTTTGAAATATAGTGCTTGACTTGACTGTTCTATCTTTCAATTATCCAAGATTGTAGAAAAAGATATAAAGCCCCAAAAGGTAAGAGGTAATTAAATAATTAAAGTTTATCTTTATCTGGAGAGAAATTTTGTTTAAAAGCATGTGTATTTTAAAGGTGTGATAGCGTTGCAGCAACTCCTGATCCAAGTAAGTAGATTAATATAGTGTGTCTTGCTAAGAGACTAGCAAGAGGTAAGCTTGGGGGAGCTTGTTGACACCTGTTATAGCATAAAATTACTAGTCAATTAACATGAAATAAGGGCTTAATTTGAATATCAATATAAGTCTAGGGGGTATAACTAACATAATTCCACGAGTTTTGGTGATTTATATATTTTCAGGGACTTAACAGGAAAATGCAGAGAATAATGGAGAAAGTTCTGGAATATACAAGACCTATCATGACAAGACTTGACCGTGAAGTAACTCAACCCGAATTGTGGACTAAAACATTCTAGAAGACACCAGAAGACACCAGGAAGGAGCTGACAGCATGGGCCCACCATGGCCTGGCGCCCGCCAATGACCACCCTGGCGGCCGCCAGGTGGGTCCCACATGTCATCCTCTCCTTTCTAGGTCGGTTTACCACCGACATTGAGGTTGCATCTACACCGTTGCCAAGGTCGGTTTGATCCAAGGGCTCACGTTCATCGCCAAGGCCTATATAAGAAGACCCCCTGCCCCCAGGGTTAAACCCTAATTCGTTACTATCTTATTCTATCTCATTAACTCTTAGTAGTAGAGGGGTCCCTTGAATGGATCAACTCTCTCTAAGGGATTAGTGAAGTAGAATTAGACATGTAATTAGAGCTTAATTAGACATATAATTAGAACTAGATTAGATTAGATCTAATTAGATCTAATCAAGAGTGAATATCAAGTTGAGAGATTAGATCAATGAACTTAATTAGAGTTCTAGACCTATTCTTGAGAGCAAAAGAGTGAGTGGAGGAGAAGAAGGGGGAAGCACCGGACATGTCGGTGACTCCTCTACGCTTGTACCTCCGGGATCAATGGCTTATGACAATTGATCCCGAGACTTCTATGGTGGATCAACTTCTTATTTGAGTAAGTATCATATTATCTTCAGTGTTAGTATTTTTCTTAATGTTCATAACTCTTTGAGTACTTTAATCTATGGGAATCTATAGATTAGAGGTGTTTACTTAGGTATAGGCGTGGTGCCTAGATCAAAGTTACTTATGAATGCACCCTACCTGCCGGAGAGTGGTAGATCTTGGTAGTGACAGTACCATTGAGTCCTTTGGATTCCACTTCCCGTAGGATAGGCCACGTAGGATTTAAGTGCTGGGGGAATGGTAAGTTTCGACCTTACTTTCCCTTGAGTACGTCCCTTTAAGATCAATATCAGCATAACTTACAAGAAGGAGACCTAGACAATCATAGAAATCTTCTTACCTCTTAATCCTTTCCCGTACTTGATTGACACTCAGGGATTAGTTATATGCTTCAGTTATTCCTCACACCATCCTCCCTGTGGATTCGATATTGAAAACCCTGTCCTGGGTGAAATGCTCACCAGTATCCGTGCGCTTGCGGATTATTAAATATTTCTGTAGGCTTAACAAATACCAACAACCACTAAAGGTACACTTGATTATGTACATGCTGACTTATGGGGTCCGTCTCGTAAGCCTTCTCTTGGTGGTGCTCGTTACATGCTTACTATTATTGATGACTACTCTAGAAGGGTTTGGCCTTATTTCCTGAAAAATAAAGATGATACCTTTGCTTCTTTTAAAGATTGGAAAGTGATGATAGAAAGGCAATCTGATAGAAAAGTAAAATTGCTTCGTAATGCGATAATGGTGGAGAGTTACGTTCGGTTGCTTTTAATGATTATTGCAGGCAAGAAGGCATTTTAAGGCATCACACCATACCGCATACTCCTCGCCAGAATGGTGTGGCCGGCGCATGAAACGTAACCATCATATCAAGGGCTCGTTGCATGCTTTGTCCAATGCTAGGATGAGCAAGCGTTTTTTTTTGGCTAAAGTCGCTAACACCGCATGTTACTTGATAAACAGTGTCGCCTTCTATTCCACTAAATAAGAAAACTCCTATTGAGGTATGGTCCGGTACACCTGGCCGATTATTCACGCTTGAGAGTTTTTGGCAAAGACTTTGCTTATGCTCATGTTGATAATGGAAAATTAGAGCCTAGAGTCTGTTAAATGTCTTTTCTTGGTTATGGTTCGGGAGTTAAAGGCTATAAATTGTGGAATCCCGAAACAGGGAAGACTTTTATGAGCAGGAGTGTTGTTTTCAATGAATCTGTGATGTTTAATGACGGTTTGTCCTCGGATCATGTTCGAAAATTTCTGAAAAAGATTTGCGATATATCGGTGTGCGGGTGGAGCATGATGATGTTTGAGACAAGTGTGCGGTGGAGCTTGTTCGGGCTGAAGTTGCTGATGATGATGCTCATGATGATGTTCAGCAAACTCCTGGTGTGCGGCTCGAGGAGTCGCCTGATCCGCTATTTATTGCTCAACGCAGATCAAAGAGAAGTTGTGGTGCTCCACCCCGTCTTATTGAACAATGTAACTTATCTTATGATGCCTTGAGTTGTCTTTGAACAGTGGAGAATGTTCATGAGCCAACCACTTACAAAAGAAGCTATTGGTTGTGGTGATCGTGAGAAGTGGGTTTCAGCTATGCATGAGGAGATGCGTCTCTGGAGAAGAATTGCACTTGGGATGTTGTTCCATTGCCTAAGAAGAAGAAGACAAATCCGCGCAAGTGGATCTTCAAGAGAAAGAAGGGTTTATCTCCAAGTAAGCCTCCAAAGTATAAGGCAAGGTTAGTAGCAAAAGGCTACAGTCAAATTCCTGATGTTGATTATAATGATGTGTTCTCTCCAGTTGTCAAGCATAGCATCATTCATACTTTCTTTAGTATTGTTGCTTCACATGATCTTGAGCTTGAGCAGTTAGATGTCAAAACTGCATTTTTGCATGGAGAGCTTGAGGAGGACATATACATGGACCAGCCTGAAGGGTTCATAGTGCCTGGCAAGGAGAAGTTTGTTTGCAAGCTGAAGAGATCCTTGTATGGTTTGAAGCAGTCCCCTCATCAATGGAATAAAAGGTTTGATTCATTTATGCGGTCACATGGTTTTAAGAGATCAAAATATGATAGCTGTGTTTACATCAAGCATGTTAATGGATCACCTATATATCTACTGTTATATGTTGATGATATGTTGATTGCTGCCAAGAGTAATGTTGAAATCACTAAATTGAAGAAATTGTTGAGTAGTGAGTTTGATATGAAAGATCTTGGTGCTGCTAAGAAAATTCTAGGTATGGAAATTACTAGAGAGACGAAAAATCTGGTTTGCTATTTCTTAGTCGGCGAGAATTATATTAAGAAAGTTCTTCAGCGTTTCAACATGCATCATGCAAAGTCTGTTAGTACTCCTATTGCACCTCATTTTAAATTATCAGCTGCACAGTGTCCTAGTACAGATGTAGAAATTGAGTACATGTCAAGAGTTCCTTATGCTAGTGTTGTTGGGTCTTTGATGTATGCCATGGTTTGCTCTCGTCCGGATTTATCATATGCTATGAGTTTGGTTAGTATATATATGTCTAATCCTGGTAAAGAACATTGGAGGGCGATTCGGTGGATTTTCAGGTACCTCGGAGGGACAACAGATTCTTGGTTGGAGTTTGGGAGAACTTCGAAAGGGACTTGTTGGATATGTTGATTCTGATTATCTTTCGCGATCCGGGCGGGAGAAGATCACTTACTTGGTTATGTGTTCCTTTGTTGGCGCTTGTCTTTGTGAGTTGGAGGGCTACTTTACTGGTCTGTTGTTGCTTTATCTACTACTGAGGTAGAATACATGGCTGTTGCTGAGGCATGCAAAGAATTGATTTGGCTAAAAGGTTTGTACGCTGAGCTGTGTGGAGTTGATTCTTGCATTAATTTATCTTTGTCACGGTCGAGTGCCATTTATCTTACCAACGATCAGATGTTCCATGAGAGGACTAAGCACATTGATATCAAGTATCATTTTGTTCGTGATGTGATCGAAGATGGTAAGTTAAAGGTATGCAAGATCAGTACTCATGATAATCCTGCTGATATGATGACAAAACCTATTCCTGTTGCTAAGTTTGAGCAGTGCTCAGGCTTAGTTGGTTTAATTGATTGGCCCAAGAGGCTATGTGGTGCCAGAAATATTTTTCTTGATATGTTCAGGATGAAGGTGTTGATTTATGCTACAAGAGGAATTTGTCTCAAGGTGGAGTTTGTTAAAATATGTTTCAAATTCATATTGGGCTGCCAACTACTGAAGGCCCGTTTAAAGATGAAGGCGGAGCGACATCAATTAGTACCATATTGCTAATTGATGTGGAGGCAGAGATTTTTCCTCCCTATATATTTAGACCAATTCTCCTGGGATACAAGACAACACAATTATTCTTTCTCTCTTGTAAGCCGCCATACGGCGTTGTAACCCGACTCTTGATATAGTGAGAAGTGTTTGCTGGCTGGCGCCCGTGGTTTTTTACTCTCCCGCATTGGGAGGGTTTTCCACGTTAAATCTTGTGTCCTTGCAATTTAAATTTTGATTTACTTCATCGTTTACTCGCGTCACATTTCTAACACCAAGGGCTCCAAAAAGAAGGCTAAGAGTTTTTGCAAGAGAGAAACAGAGACCAATCCAAGTCCAGATGGATTTTCTGCAGTGCCAACAGATGGATGCAGGAAAAGAGGAAGAGGAGAAGGCGCCAAGCCTGCCACATTTTATGAGAACAGTGAATTGTGTATGTGACGGACAGGCCAAGCTTGTACGAAAAGGGGCTACCCGTGAATCCTGCCAAGTATAGATTCGGGCCTCGAGCATGGTTGGACACCCAAGACGAAGGAGCCGACACTACATTAGCCATTGAAGGGAGCTCCAACCTTGGAAAGCAAAGGGGCTACCCGTGAAGCTAAAATCTGATCCGGGTCATCGCCATCATCATCGGGCAAATGTAAAAATGCAAAATATTTACCACAAAAAACAGTAACATGATAGCAGGATTAAGACTTATCTTCACCGCATTCTGGAACAGCGCCGGGCGGCGTGGCCGCGCTGCGCGGAGGTCACAGGTCGGTTGGGGGGGAGGGGGCACATGAGAGGAGTTTTGGCCGTCGGTCACAGGTGGGGTCCCAGGCTACGGAGGCCTCGAACGCTGATAGGCGCGGCGGAGGCGACCTTCCTCCTCCTCGACGGGCCCCTGGCTGAGCAGCTAGGGGACGACGTGGAGGCCGGCACACCGGGACGCGGAGGCGGTGGACATGGCCGGTGAGGACGGCCACCATCGAGGCACACACATGGCGCCGCACTCATGCCGGCGACCGCCGATCGTGGGTTAGGGTGCCGGTCGGCGGCCACGTGCTGGAACATAGCCGTGGTGGTAGATCGAGACGGAGGGAGAGGGAGAAGGAGAGGGAGAGAAGAGGAGCACTGGCCGATCCGCCGCCACGCTGAGGTCGGATTTGGAGGAGGCGCAGGCAGCGACAAGAGCGTCGCCATCAGGAGAGAGATCGAGAGGACAAGAGAAGTTTGTCGTGTTTTTGTTTTCTTCTTCTTCTTTTTTTTTTTTTTTTTTTTTTTGCCAGGCGCCACACGAGGGAGAGTGCTTATTATATATGGACTCGCAGGGAGGTTCAGCACAATGTAGAGGTTAATTCAACAGAACGCTTTGGATGGTATTAGTGGAGTCGGCCACTAGGGAGTGGGGAGAGGCCAGCAACAGTAACAACACGACACAAGTAAAGTGCCTATACAAAAGTTTTAGAAACTGATCCCCAGAATTGTTCCATTCGGTGAGCAATGAATTGATTGATGATGGTGCTTTCGTTTGTACTGCACTGCACAGTAATCTTGTCCAACCTCCCTAATCAGTTTCTCAACCTTTTTGTCGCTTTGCATCATCAACAGAGTGAAAAGACGCAGCAGTTGGTTCGCCGTGCGCGCCTATATATAGCCAGTACAGCTGCCATACGGGTCTCCTCCAGAAATGGACGTGAGAGAGCTCACCATCACCGTGCAATGTCTCCGCAAGTCAAAGTCTAGTACGCCATGTTAAAAAAATAAAGTCTACTACGCCCTTCTTAATTGGGCAGCAGCCCCTCTTTAGTTAATTAAAAGTGAACCTAAAACGTATTACAGTACCCATCGTATCGAATCTCTTAACGTATTAATTGACCATTAAATGTAGGTAAACAAAAAAAGCTATTATCATAGTTTGAGCAGAAAGTGCGAGACCAATCTTTTGAGCCTAATTAGTACATGGTGACACAATAATTACCAAATATAGACGAAAAGTGTTGCACTGAACCCAAAATATTTACCAACTAAACATTTTGGCTCTATATATAAACGGGAATGGAGCACGGCACACGCCAACTGCTGCTGCTGCGGTCTAGCTGGGAGACCCTCTCTCCCTCCGCTGAAAAGCTGGCCAGCAGGCGCTTGCTTAGTTTTAACCCTTCTGTTAGCAGGAGAGCAGAACAAAGCAATGTCGGTTAACAGCTGTAGTAAGATGGTTGATGACGTTTAACCCTTCTCTGCTCGTACTGAAGCAGGATAACGATCGAATAAAGGTACTAGGGATGTGGTGGTCAGGTACTCACAACTAGATGCACTACAGCTCTATGACAATGACCGCGTCGATCGCAAGCCCCACACCACGAACGACTGGCAAACGACACCCGAATCCTTCTATTCTTCTGAACTTATATTGACAGTAAGTTATGATTAAACTAGAAATAGAAAGAAATAAAAAATATGATATTTAATTTAGTAGACTCTAATCATCACTACCAACAATAATCATCAGATATATTCTACTCTCCAAAACGTTGCTGCCTTATGTCATTATATGAACGAAAATACTAAAGTGACCTCCTAAATTTATATGTAAATTAACCATCTCTATTATTATAAAATACTAGTACATCAACCCGTGCTCTCGCACGGGTTAGAATCAAAAATTGTATGTCCTTTGACTTTTTGACAATTTTTGTGGTGACTTTATTTATTACTAAAATTTCTTCAAGATTAAATTAAATCTGACTAAGTTTTCCCAATTTCTTTTTTTTGAATAAGATGAGTGATCAAACTTAGGATAAAAATTTCCGACGACTTACAATTTGATGAGATGAAGTACGCTATGGTCGCTGTCCAATTTTGATAGACTTATCTTAAACTAATTAACTAAATGTTTTTATCTACAACCATAGTTTTCCTTTTGCATCTCACCTCTGTGTAACTTCAATATGCATTTAGTTAAAACCACAGCAGCTTAGCTTAAACTACAATGATTGTTGTTGTAGCTCATACCTTATACGATATAATCTATTTCATTATATAATTCAAATTTAATCTTATTAATCCTACTATTTTTTAATCTCAAATAAAGTTTAAACTCTTGTTCTTAATTATAATATCTATAATGAACTCTCCTTTTGTACTTTCTATAAATAAGAATCTTTTTGTCATAAATTACACTCATAAGTACTATGAAGGCATAAATAATCATTTTTAACTTGCATCATATCGCATAAGATCAATGCTAGAGCTTGAAATTGAAATATATATAGGATAGGGTGGGACAGCTAGCGGTGCTAATATCAAGAAGATATGTAAGTTTAAATTTCTTTATATTTTTTTTTGTAAAGCCATTAGATTCCTTACTTAATGGGTCATGAACAAATAAGGTTTTTCCATGAAAATTTGGCTATAGACTATTTACAATGTTGTGGCAACATATAGAAACTATACACGAATAATAAGCCCTTCACTTATTGAAATCTTATTCTCGGTTTAGCTCTAGTAATAGAAAAGTACATTTTTTAATTATATGATTACATTAGTTCCTAGAGAGTGCTCACAAACTATGTGATTAGGCTTATATCTTTTGAATAATAAAAATATGTAGTAATCATAAGATCAAAAAACAATTATTAGTATTCTACAAATCATAAAGGTTAGGACATATATAAATCTAAATGAAAATCCAAACTGTTGACATACAAATCGATGAATTGCTGAATCATGAACATCGAAAAGTAGTACAAACAACATTAAGCACACTTTGGCACAACCTGCTACAACACGTAGGCCATGCCCACCTTGGACCCGGCCTTCTCTCCGTCCTCGTTCCATGGTGGATGCAGTCAAGGGCCGCCGTCCCACCACCCTGCGCAAGGGCTTTGATTCACTAATTCTCCTAATCTCATGGGAAATTTGGAAGGAGCGCTAAAGGAGAACCTTCGACATCATCGCCACAACGCCGGCGAACTCCTCTCCTCAATCATCGACGAAGGCTCCGCGTTGGTGTTTGCAGGCTATCATCGCGTTCATCCCAGCGTGTAGCTCTAGCCAACACCTTCGTAGTTGCACAATTGTTGTAACCCAGAACACAACCTTTTGCTCCACCGTCATGCCAGTGCCCTCTATCGTGTGTTGCATGTCAGGGTATAGCAACTCACTTCCTCACCTGACATGGTTGTATTTTTTTCCACTTCTCTAAATGAAAAACGTGCCAAAGCACGATTCCAAAAAAAAAACATTAAGCACACTTGACTTGGCTAGTTTTTTGCTGTTTTTTGTTGTGGTAGTAGAAACATGTCACACTTCATGGATACAAGACACCCAAGAAAGTGAGCGTCCGAAGTACTGTAACTTTGACTACAATATAAAAGCATCTCCAAGTGTCATTCTAAAATTTACTTTACACATCATTCTTTGATGATTCATTTGACTAAAACTCATTTTGTATATCTTTGGTAGAGAGAAATATGGAATATAGGATATCTATAATTGGAAATCCAACAAATGAGGTTCTTAGAAGCAAATTTTGTGACTGAAATCTCCATTCCTAAAAATTAGAAAAAACAAACAAAAGTCTTTTCAAGTTCCTCTAAGACCAAATTGGTCAAAGTGATGCATAGTTGATTTAATTTTTCTGACAAAATCAAATTATGTTGTTCTTCTATTGCAATGTGTTGATTTGGCTCTCCATCCTTCCTTGTAGTGGACATCAATATGTATCTCTTCTATAAGATCATCACTGGAATATTTTTTGCATACAAAGAATATGTAAAATTGGAAACATGGTGCACATATTAAAATATAAATAACATTATGAATTTTCTATACCTGTTTTGTGCTTGGTCTAACTATTCTAGATATATATGCACTTAGAGGAGGTGGAAATCTAATCCAAATAAACATACGTACCTGTTTAATTTGCTTGACGAAGGAACTTGAGGGGTCATTCCCTCACGCATGCTCATGCATCCACGCACGCGCTGCAGCTGGCAGGCCACATGCATACGCCAATACAACAGCCTCGTGCTTTTTAATTCTACGATGCATCTCTAACTGCCTCAGTACCAAACGATTGCATCTACTCCAAATAGTAGACCAAAGAAAGGGTGCGGACCTCATGCAACTACTCCAAATAGTTGATTAGGAAGAGGCATGCAATATTCGACTTTTTTTTTTTTTTTTGGGGGCGAGAGGGATTAAGAACTCCATGTGATAGCACGTTGAGCCGGTAGCAGCAATAGGTTTATGCAAGAGATAGAGAGACAATGCTAAGAGCAGGCACTGGAGGATATTTGCTTTTAGCGTGTAGATATCTAGGCTTTACTAAAAACCATATAATAAATCTTTCATAATGACAGTGGTGGGTAATTTGTATGTACATTTAGGAGTTATTTTATGTTGTTGCGTAACGGCAAATGTGGGTTATTTTTTCAAATATAAAAATAGAACGTATGGCTATTATTTTTAGCACCATCCTCCGGATGTTTTTGATTAATATGAGAATTTCTAGGATTTATCTACTTTTTAGAGCATCTCGTGAGGATTAACGTGGTGCCTACATTGGAGCCTTCAATTAGTAATTCACCAATCCGTGCTCTCGCACGGTCGAATCTTAGGAGATACTAACCAACAAAAATTACTTATATTAAGAAAAAATCTCTTATTAACAGAATTTTTTGACAAATAGATTCGGTTAATTATCCTTACCAAAATCGATTGTTTGATCACCGCAATTGTTTTAATTTAGAGTTTTATTCTCTGGTTCCATCCGAGGGGTTCTAAAATAATAGATATATAAGAGTCTATATTCAATTTTTTTATAATCTAAATTACTATTGACTTTTAGGTACTTTTCGTCCGTATTCATCAGTTTTTGATATTTACATAGCAACTATGTTTGTATATGATATAAACTTTAATTATTTTGCCAAAATTTTGGGCTTATTGATTGCATAGATATAATAACAATTATTTACAATGGTGATTATATAAATGTTCTAGGTTTTTTTTAAAAAAATAGGATTTACCTTTTTTATTCCAAGCGGTTTAATGACTAATAATTTCTAGGATCAATTTTGTTTTCTAGGACGACATGTGTGTAGCTAAAACATATACTTAAAGTATATAAACTCTTATCACTTTTACGTGATATTATCAAAACTATATTTTAACTTTGAACTTTTGATCATGTATTATTTTAAAATTACCACGCTATCCAGTTAGTTCTTGCAATGTCACAAATAGTTTTTTTTTCACCATACACCATGGTACTCATGATGTTGAGTTATTATATTATATTAAATATTTTTATTAAGCAAATAATCCTTGGAATCTCCTTAAGACGATTTACGCACCAAAAGCTAGCCAATCAGCATGGCCACGTCGCGGGGCCATTCCCGGCCGTCGGATCGGCCGGCTGGGCGGCCAGTCGAGCTGCCCGCCACCAAATATATAACCATCCACTCTGTGTAAAAAAAAAAAAAAAAAAAAAAAAAAAAAAAAAAACTTCCTTCCTCTATTCCGTCTCTCCCGAAGCTCCCCGCGGCAGCACCCGGGGCGACACCGACGGCGCCATGCGCGGGCGCGCGGCGCTTCCCCTCTCCCCCTCCCGCTCTTCCAGCAGCAGCGGCGGCTAAGAGGGGTCCTAGCGCGTCCTTCTCAACGTGTGGCGCGCTCCGGCGGCGACGGCGCCGGTCTGATGCGCGCGCGCGTCCGACGGCGGCCGCCCCTGGCCACGGCGTGGCGGCCGGGACAGGCGCAGCCCCAGGTGCCCTGGCCCTCTCCCTCCCTCCCGGCGTAGCGCATGCCTGCCTGGCCCAGCACGGCCGGCTCATCGCTGCTCACCAAACCCTACATGCATGTTTGCATTGCTTCCCCATGGTTCCTGAGGATGGAGGTGCGTACAGCAGCTCTGGCAATTGAGTGCCCTTCCTCTTCCGCTCTGCCGGCAACGTGGCCCTGCCTACTTCGTGTTCTTCCTCCTTCCTATGCACGGTAAACTCTTCTAATCCTATTTTCTTGGCCCTTCATGTGTTGTGCATCAGATGTTCGATAGAATGCCAGAAAAAAAAAATCCTCCCACACTGAACCGGTGTTAATCTAATCTTCCTTATATTAAGAAAAATCTCTCTCTGAGTCAATACATCACAGTTTTCATTCTGTCAATGAAGTGCAGCTTTCATGCCTTTTTAGTAGTACGACAAGTCAACCGTGAATCCAATGAAGCAGTCACCAGGTGCCTGCTTACTAAATAAAAGCGTTTTATATATGAAAGGAATCAAGTTCCATGTGTTCCTCATTTGCAGATTGTGCATTTGCAGAGGCAGAAGTAGTGGAGAAACTTGAGAAAGTTATAATAGATTCTATGTTGAGTTACAAAGAAAATATTGACCAAGACATTCTGAAAAAAAGTGATTCTGAATATCCCATGTTTCTTCTAATGTACTGTACTGTCCTTGTAAGGTGCTGGACTAAAGCATGGCATGGATTTGAATTGAACTTGCTCTTGGATTTTCAAGAGCACAGTGGTCTGGTAAACCTGATATATAGTCCAAGAGGCATAGCTTTCATGTTTCATCATACATCTGGTCATAATAAAAAAAAACTTTGGATACTTTCACCAAATATGAAACTTCCAAAGCATATACTAATATACGATACATATACATAATTGTCAACTGTAACTATGCAAGTCACCATGTGCAGTACATGAATGCAAAGTAGCTTGGTTCTGACATCTTGCATCTATAGGAGGATAGCTATCTCTTGAGATGTTCAATTTCCTTCATAGAGATTCTAGAATGATTCCCAAAAATTTTTAGTAGGATTCAATGGTCCTCCTGTCCATATGTAAATTAGCGAACTGACAATTGCCTTTGCTAACTACATGCTTGGTTTACTATTCAATAAGACCATTATTGCTTCTAAATATTCCACATATTCCTATCAGATTTCAATCAGCAGCCCCACCCCACCACAGAAGTTGATTGCAAAAGACCATGCCACCAAGAAAGCTGAGTAATGTTGTTCTTAAAGACAGAGTAAAAGACCATTTTGATTTGTTTTTTTTTTTTATCTGTGGTTTACAGTTACATATTCATGTGTTTTGCTATCTTGGGACTGCATGATTCATTCTGAAAAAAACGTCCATAGGACCTGTGTACCCTCTTCCAAGTTTATGGTGTCTTCTTTTTTTCAACATACAGTTTGGATATAGTTACTAACATAGTAACATGTCACATCTGGTTCCTTGAAGCACTAACACCGAGGTTCAACAAAAAAAAGTACCTTCTTCTTTAACTCGGTTATCATGGATCATGAGCATTGAATTAAGTAGTCCTATTATTTTTAAAGTTAAATCACACCCTAATATAAAAAAGAGGCTTTGTTAATTTATCATACACTTCATCAAAGGTTTAAGCTTCTAATTAACAATTTCATTTGGGTAACAAAAAAACAATACAAGGGATATCTTGCTACCATAAGCAGGCATTTTCATATACATTTCGCGTCCTAATTGTTGCAACCCAAAGTTCGAGAATATCTTTGTTCATACCTCATATTATCTTGATGAATGATATTTATGTGACACAAATTCCCTTGGAATGATCAGCTATTCCATTACAGACATCACTACATTGACAGCTCAATCCTCATTTGGGATGGAAAGGTACATTTTTTAACTCTTCATATGTTTCAAATGGAGCTCTATTCAAACACATTTACCTTTCATTATTCTCATTAAACTGATGCTTCATGCTTTCCTTAATTTCAGGAATTAAATGCCCTAAAGAGCATCTAATTTTGCACTTACCCTTTCAAAGTGCAGAGTACAACATGCATTTCTATTACAACAAATGCAGCTACAAGTTGCACATATGTGTATCATGGAGATAGGTAAACGCCAGCCACAGTCAGACAACCTGAACATCACTTTACGAGTGACTCTATGTCTCTATTACAGCTGCCAACATTGATACATCAGCTTGCAAATATTTAGTTATTTCCCCTATATGTTAAAAATTTTAGAGCTCATGTCCTCACGTCTGGATCGATCTCCAAGCCACATTAAAGGAACTACAAAGGAAAAAAAGGCTAAGGATGGCCATGCGCTCCAAATAGAAGAATTGCTAGACAAACTCAATGTCTCATTAACTGGTGAGGAGCTTGAGATTACTGGCAAGCTCTACGAGCAAGCTATGAAACTGGAAGCAGTTCTTTACTGCCAGCTTGTAGACCAACCTGTTATAGCTCCACTTTTCATGATTATTTAATGCTTGTAGACCAGCAAGCCTACTTCCTCTAAAAGAATGTATGTGAATCATAGCCTCTGCCTTTCCTGTTCTTTGATTGGTTTCTAATTTTGCAGCAGCAGATAAGCCATGCTTGAATGATTTAATGATTGTTAAACTTCTCTCTCTCTCTCTCTCTCTGTTTTGCAGCTAGCTATTTTGAGAAGCTTGCAAATTCTTGGGTTGTCAAATCTGGTGTATTCAAAGGAATAAATGTAGAAGACATCAGGAATGCAAGGGAGCGGCTTATTCTCCAATCTATCTTATAATCTTTCTCCAATCTATCTTAAAAAACTTGAATCTCATATCTTCTTTCTTGATTAATCTAGCTAGGCCTGGCTGTCGATACCTTTTCAACTTTTGCTATCTTTTTTTGTACTTGCAAACTGAAATCAGTGTTGTCTAATGTGTGGGTTTTATACATTAATGATTAATGCAGTAAGAAGACTATCAGCTCTGATATAAAAGTCACTATTAGATTTGGAATCATGTATATGTAGATTTCAAGTTCCAAAAACCGTGCCAAGCTTACTTTTGGATTAATTTGTATATATAAATTTTCTCTTAGCTATCAGTGAGTGAACTGGTAATATATATATATATATAGCCCACACACTGGCCCCGCGAATGGCAACGCCGCAGACATTTCTAGTTAAATTACTAATATTCATAATGTTCCGATCAAATTATTTAAACCTTTTTCCGAGATTAGAACATGTAAAATTTATTATCATGAGTATTTTTTTGAGAAATATGATAATGGGTATTAGTATTACTTAAAAGTAAGGTATAAGTGTCATTACTATAAGATTCGTCATTGATAGTTTTCACCGCTTCATAACTTAACAAAAATATTATCCTAATATGTATATGTTTCCTTTGTCCATGCAGTGAGATAACTGTGCTTGTGGATGTTGAATTCTTTTTCATAATAGCATATATTAGCATTTACATATAGATTTCTATTTAATTTTTTCATAACAGTTGAGATGGATAATTTAGGTACAAAATTATATAAGCTATACACTACATTACATTATTTTTCATAATGCCCCTTGGTTAGTTTTAATCCAAACTTAAGGGCTCATAATTTATTAAAAGAATGGGATTAGTTACTTATCTTTTATAATTGTGGAGATTTGTGTTTTTCATATAGGCTTTATTTATAATTCTAAGAGTTATTAGTAACATATAAATTTGAAGTAATTTAATGAAAATATATTAAAGTAAACAAAAAATTATAATTTATGGTAAATATATATCAAGACTTATTTGTTTATAGTAATCCAAGACTCTTTTTTTATATTTTTTTCACAATTCTTTCCCTTATCTGTTCTGACCTAAAGTTTTAAATAGTATTACGTAATTTTAGTACACATAGGAAAAGGAAAACTAAATTGTAATTATGTGATGGCCAAATTTAGCACATCTTGGGGAGAAACTAAATTGTAACCGGACCTTTCAAGATAAACGTACCTTTAGTCTGTAGGTGCGATTGATGCGAACATTGATTTAGATGTTGTGGATGCTGGATGTCATAGCACCGGTAGCCTGTGTATTTGCATCTATCCCACACATATAGCTGTCCATCTTGCACATACTTGTCGAGTGTCAATGCGTGAATGGCTTGAGTACGGATGTGGGCCTCCTTGATCACTTAGACGGCCGCACATGTGGGTGCATGATGATCGCAGATCGATGCATTTGTCAAACTGGATGTATACATGTACGCTACGTAGTTGTACATGTCCTCATGCGCCTTCGGCTAGTGAGGATGATACCTGGCTTAGTCCTCGCGCGTGCGTCCAATGGCCGCACGGATGTCTTACCTCCCATCTTCACATCATGGGCACGCCTCGCACTGGCATATCGCGATTCCCCTCGATCGCTATATCGATCATATGGCTATTGTAACACTTCTCGGCCGGAACTGTTACACCGGCAACCAACATGCATTATGTTGTGCAAGATTGGATCGGAGAATTAATATTCAGATTGG
Source organism: Hyparrhenia diplandra (assembly GCA_015847255.1). NCBI lineage: Eukaryota > Viridiplantae > Streptophyta > Magnoliopsida > Poales > Poaceae > Hyparrhenia > Hyparrhenia diplandra. The sequence goes on along the minus strand of JADLZK010006274.1, from coordinate 223,913 downwards.
TTTTATGTCTCACCCATCATGGAGGAAACCCTTGCAACCAGATTGCAGGCATGCCCCAGCACTTGCAAGACATCGCCCTTGACTCCTTGCTCCTGGTCCTTATCGTTATTAGTCCTGTGGCTCCTGGTCCTAGTCCTGGTCAAGATATGCTAGGAAGCCGCTGCTCCTCTGGATTGAACAATGGCGTACGGTGCCTTCCTCTTCGGTGGTGAAGAAGCCAAGTGCCGCCCGGACGCAGATTAGGGGAGATACGCAAGGCCAAGGGTCCAAACGTTATTGGACGGTGGTATGTCAATATAATATATTTATTATTATTTTTAGATCGCTTGGTGCGTACATTCTATAATATTGGACCTGTCTTTTAATTAATTAATAGCATTATATTTTATATATAATGGCAAAAGTGGGTAATTAATATATAAGTTTAGGCGGTAACTTTAGGATATTTCCGTAATGGCAGGGTGGGTAATTTTTTAAAAGAACACAATATAGATCTAACGGCTATTAATATTAGTGGTGATTGGAGTCCATCAAATGGATGGCTAGATCTTTCTAATTTTTGTGAGAATTTCTAGTATTTATCTTTTTTCTTAGCGCGTCTGGTGAGAGTTAACGTGAGGCTTCCGTTGGAGCCTCCAATTAGTAATAGTAAGATAATTGAAATAAACATCCTAGTAAGTTTCCTAGTAATATAAGTTACTTTAAATTACCCACTGCCATTATGCGTGGTAGTACTATAGAGTGACTACCTTTAAGTTGTATGTAAATTAACCACAAATGCCATCATGTATGATACTATAAAGTAACCACCTTTAATTTGTATCAAAATTACCTACTTCTACAATTACAAAAATATAACTATTTCTCAAATCTATATCTAAAGTACTAGTACAATGTGATTATTAAGAATGAACAGAGAGGAAGTATAGGTAATCCATTTTGTGAGGGATAAGTGCATGCATATAGCATGATCTGAAGGATAGAGCAAAGTGACGATATATGGTAGAACCCCCCAACAAAATGATGAAAATGTTACATCCTACGCCAAATTTGAATTCTACCTGTAAATTAAGGAGCTTAGTAGGCATGTCTTGAAAGAAACAAAATGTTAATAGGGTAACGGCAAACCAATAATGATAAGGCTATCATGAATAAAATCACATGAATGGTACGTTTGGCCTCTAGCTCCAAACTAGCTAGCAGCGCAATTGAGACGATGGGTCACCTTCAAAGAATGGTAAAGCAAAGGAGGCATTTGGTGATTGTGCATGCACGTCATCACCTGTGCGAGGAGTCTTTTTAATCAGTTTGTTTACTAGAAATCATGAAAGCCAAACCCTAAATTTAGCTTGGTTTGTACTCTTGATCCTAGCATTAAATGAAATGAAGGAATAAATGGGGGAAACCCCTATAACTTCTCGCATGCTTACACTTACAATAGAGATGGACAGAAAGTAAGTTCTGGCTTGCGTGTGCTGCATATGGACACGCTAAATACTAAATACTAATCTAGTACTAGTATTTAGCTTAAAAAAATCTAGTGACTGAAAAGTGCCTATACTACACAAGTGATGCTTTTGCTTAGTGTCTATATACAACAAAGAGGTGAGCTGCGAACACAGAAGATCGAGAAAGGGACGTGATGGACCGGGTGTTACGATCGTGATGTTTGCAATGGCACAGCGGGAGAGAAGAAAAGGTGAAAGTGACAGGGTGCGCTAATCAATCAATCAGGCACAGGCCAGGCAGCTAGCGTGCCATGCATGCGTGTTGTCTTGGATTTGCATCAAGTTCTTTAGGATTTAAAAAGACCTAAACAACTTGTCATGGGAGCTAGCAGAACAGTAGTACATCACCTTCTTTCCGAAAACGGCATGATGGATGTCGGTGCATCCTTTATTTCTTGAGAATTATTCAGACCTGTCAACTCTCTCTGTGTGAACGATCGACGAAGCAAGGGGGTAGATGGGATGCATGGGAAAGTAGGAACGGTGATGAGCAGGTATATATGAAGCAGAATCAAGCTCGCCTCTCTCTAATCTAGTCTTACTATTACTAATTGGAGGCTCCAACGGAAGCACCACGTTGATCCTCACCAGATGCTAATTGGAGGCTCCAACGGAAGCACCACGTTGATCCTCACCAGATGCGCTAAGAAAAAAGATAAATTTTTATAAATTCTCACAATAATCAGAAAGATCAAACCATCAATCCGGTAGTCCCAAACAATAATATTTTTTTTTTGACTTACTGCCTTGCATTAACTGGAAGGTGCTCAGCCAAATCGCGAGCCATCCAAACGATTACAAACTCCGGGAGGGGGTCAGCCCAAACATGAAACTGACCCGGGTCCCAACTCTGACCCAATTGAGCAAGTTCATGGGCACAATTATTACAAGATCTTGGGATTTTAGACACACTTAAGCTAATAAAGCTATCTACCATCAGGTCACGAATTTCCTGATAAAGACCGCCACCAATGGCTAGATCATGATCCGATGAGCATACCGCCTCCTTCAACTCAACCGAATCAGTTTCAATAATTATTTTTGAGATCCCGAAATGAGCAGCAGCTTCGAGCGCTTGTTTGAAGGCGAGAGATTCAGCCAACAGAGCATTATGAGTAGGCCCGATCTTCCCTGCTCCTGCTATAACACCGGACCCATTGTGATCACGGATAACAAACCCCCAAGCCCCGTCCATAGACTCAGACTGGAAGGCTCCATCTATGTTGATCTTCAAGACATCTTCCGGTGGTGGAGACCAGGAATGAACAACCGAGCTCTCACGGTTCTTATCTTTCCCCCAACCTCTTAGTATGTCATGTGTAATGTGCAAGATCGAGTTCACAGTCACCTGACTCGTCGGCATTAACTCACCCACATTAACCTTGTTTCTCACACTCCACCAGCGCCACAGCAGTACTATTACCATCACACGAATATCATGTCTCATCTTCATGATCGACTGAACAAACTCCTTGGCCGACGTTGCTCTCAAAAGATCCACACGACAGGATTCCAACCCAAGTTCCCTCCAGCATTTGCGTACCTCTTTGCACTTCAAGAAACAATGAGCTCCATCTTCATCGAAACGGATACAAACTGGGCAACTAGTATCCAGTCTGATCCCCTTTCTTCTTATATTCAGCTGTTCCAGGACTACCAACCCCAGCGAGTCTCATTTCTTCCTCGCCAGAATCACGATGAATCCTTCACACATTTGACAATACCACTAGGAACTTAATACTGATAATAGCCATTAGATCTATTCTTTTAAAAGAAAATTACCCACGTTTACCATTATAAGAAGATGTAAAATAACCCCCTAAATCTACATATAAATTACCCACCATTGCCATTAAGAAAATATAAAATATATACCCACAAAAATATACATAATAGTATTCCATATATTATTATATAAAAATAAATCAAATAAAATACATTAAAATATATATTTCCTCCGATACCTACTCTTGCCCTGTTGTGTGCGTGGAATCATATTGGTGCGCCCGCCGCCGCCGCCGTCGTTTCATCCTGCAATTACACGTGATTCAATCTACAAAAATAAGGTGAGGTCAAACTTCCTCATTCTTCCTTTCAAAACTTCAATCAATGGCATTAGTTGAATGTAGATCCGTTTGTTGCCAGATCTTCTGTTAGGAATCCGTTTGTTTTTAGATCTCAAACAGACAGCGGACCACTACAACATTATCATCGATGAGGCGCAGAAACACAACCTATGGTTGACCTTGCCGAGTTCTGTCCTTCATCCGTGTCACCTATACAATAACAAAGCAGTAGTTGGCGACAAATTAAGAAGAGTTTTGGTGTGCTGAAGGTGTTGTTGGGACGTGTCATGACTCGATACAGGTAAGAGCTCAATTCTGAAAGCAAAACTCCTTTTGGCATCATATAGTCTACAACTACTTTAATTTATACCTAAAGTGTTCAGTTCGCTACCTTTCAAAAACAATCAACGATCAACTAGAAATAAAAAAGAATGCTGCCAAAAGGAGATTAAGTCTCTTTGAGGCCTATCCACTCTTGCATTTGTCTACTTTTAGCACTCCCACTACAAAACTATCAATAACACCTCTACTATCAAAACTTTTTAATTTCCACTCGAGAGCATGTCAAATCCACACAAAAATATCTTGGGGTCAAATTAAAATGTTTTTGATAGTTGAGTTATTATATATAAATTTATTCATTGATGGATATTTATATAGACAGATATTGTAGGTGCTGGCAAGATCGTCGCTCGGTCCCTCGGCACATGAAAATTTCGCGAGTGCATTAATCCTGCGCTGCCAGATTTTCTAGATCGATGTGATGCCTGCAGCCGGCCGGCATGCTCTATTGTCTGTGATCTGTGTGCAAGCATTGCGTGTGGACAGGCATCGTCTGTAGAAGGCCTATGATAAGCATCCTCCACAACTCCATCAATTGACAGGTGCAAATTGAGATACAATCTGCTGTTTGTGTCTGCCCTGGAAGTACATACCGACGTGGCCACTTCATAATCTGCCAATTGAAATCTCATGGGTGATGGGAAGGCATGAGATATCTCTGCATGCCTGCATGGTGGCATGCATCGTTTACATGTAGCCATGGATCCATGTATCTATATGTAAATAATGTAAGTATTCAATTTTCTACTTTTTTACTTTTTTTTGTCAAAGAAACAGGGCCGTACCTATGAGTTAGAGCCTGATTGGATGACAACTGAATTAGAGGATTATGGATTAAAATAATTAGAGGGCCGGTTTGGGCCAATAGATTATTATGATTGATTATAGTTTGTTCAAGTGAGAAATTTTTATCTTATCTTTTATAGTTTGGCAGGTTGACAATTGGTTGAGGGGGAAGTTGGACTATCAGCTGGGCCTGCTGGGGACAAGATGAACGAACTTTCAGCAACTATAATCCTCTTGAAGCCGGACTCAACTGGATCACAGGATTATGGTAATCAAGAGTTTTTATATTATAATAATTTACCATATAGTCAATCATGTCTAAATCAAAATTTGATTATATAATCCAATTATTATTGGGGCCTTACTCATAAATTGTTATGTGGACCGAAGTGGTATTCGATTCAACGGTATCAAATAGATTAATATGGTGTTTGGTTCTAGAGACTTTTTTGCTTTGAGACTAAAAAAAGTCTCAAAACTAAACAAGTAGGACTTTATTAGGTCTTTTTACTTAAAATTGCTAAAAGTACCTCCTTGATAACTTTTTCCAATCCTATGACTAAAAATGTCCTAAGACTTTTAAAAACAAACAGGGTGTCTCAATCAATCCTGGAGCGAAGAGAGCTGGGCATCTCTAAGAGTTTCCTATGGATCCATCATATTAAAGTCAAATTAAAGTTAATGCAATAAAGAAACACACCCTGGCCTCCAATAGTTCATCTATCGAACATCCTATATTAGTAGTATACTAATCCTCCCCCTCCCTAAATTTAGGGTGTCATATTGTCCACCATATATGATATACGGGGAGAACTGCTATGGGCAATATTTAAGCTGAACATTTTGTTAGGAAGAGTCCCATATGATGACACAAGGGCTTACGTTTAAAAGCTAAGGGCTCTTGAATATAAGGAGATCTAAGTTCGGAGGAAGTGTCCCATATGATGAGGACACAAGGGCTTACGTTTAAAAGCTAAGGGCTCTTGAATATAAGGAGATCTAAGTTTGGGTTCATCATAGTTGGATTATTATAATTTAGATTTATATAAGATTATATTATAATACCAATTATCAATAATCAAGAGTTTGGGTACCTCTAGATTATTCATTATTGTGGTCAATTATTGTTAGTTAAGTTGAGAATTACACATAATTTTTTAAAATAGGTCTCTCATAGATTATAGGATTATTTTAATATATGACGTTTTCATTATACATTCCATCCATAATAGCCATTTGGATCACAAATTAGATTATTTAAGCTAATTATTATTGTCACAATGGATCCAAACACACATCATCCTATTTTATTAGTGGTTTCAAATTACATCAACATGGGTGAACGAAATCACTTTATCAAATTCTAGAAAACATATATGCTCTCGGTTCCAATAGTATGTTGTTCTATCATTTCTATATCTAGGTGTGTGTAAGCTATAATGTACCTAGAATAGCTAGAATGACTATCATTTTGCAATGGAGGGGTAGTTATTCGGTCTCCGTGGTTATGAATGGACATGGCATCAGATGGGCCACTAGATTTTTTAATTTAAAAAATGGTAACAAATATGTGCTACAAAATTGTCATTTAAAAATCTCCAAACTACTCTGGCACTACTATATGCAAATGATTAACCTTTGAAGTATACTGTAGTGGAAGTTGTTGCTTGGTTGCTTGCATTCTATATATTTATGAACTACGACTCTGTGACCGTGCTTATATTGCTACAGTAAAAACTAGCCGTCTCAAGCGTGATTCAATATTTTTCTACTGTAGACCTTCATTATTGAGCAAATTCATCGAGATGTGAGTCAACATTTAAGATTTTCACGCACTGAGATCTATACATTCTTGCCTTCGTATGGTTCGGTAATCTAGCTACATGTCTTTCTTATGATTATAATACATTTTCAATAAACAAATAATAATATAGTAAACCTAATAATCACATGATTTTGTCAGCACTCTTTAGCAACAGATGTGTGTACTAATCTTTTTATAGTAACTAAAAAGTGCACTTAACCTTTAATATGGAGATTTGCTATATGACGCGCGTGTGTTTCTTTCTCTTTTGTCACACGCGTGTTTGTGTCATCCGTTTGTGATCGCACGGCGCAGCGATGGATTCCACCGTTGTTTCTCTGTCATGCCGGTCCCACAACACCTGCTACAGTTTCATTTTGGAAATCGCGCCTTGTCCACTTCCGCTTCACTTTCGCCCTTCTCTCCATCTCCCCGGGCTCGGGCGATTCGAGGCGAAGGAGGCGACGGGTCCAGCCTCTCCTCGGTCGCCGCCGTCGAGCACGCCGGGCGGCGGCGCCCAGCTCCTCCGTCGCCGTCCGAAAACGCCGGGCGGCAGCGGGCGGGCGACGCCGGCAGCCGTGCCTTTCCCCATCTGTCTGTCCGCACTCCTGTGACCGCGCGATACAAGTGAGTGACCACCTCCTCATCCCCCACCTCCTCACCCCCTAATCTACGTGCTGCCGCCACCAGCGCCTCTCGGCCTCGGTCCCGGCCTCCAGCGTTGGTTACCTCGGTCCCGGCCTCGGGATTTTGCTTGTGTGTCTAAATTATGTCGCAGATTGGGTGGGGATTTGTCTTGTGAAATGGGGGATTCGCTCGAATGGGGGCAATGGTGAGTGGTACGGCGATAGCGGTAGGGGCGAGAGCGCGGTGATCTGTTTCCTCGAGATTTGCTCTCCTTCTCTGTCGGCGTCGTGGTGAATCGAGAGGCGACCTCGTCGCCTCCGACCTAGCCCGTCTCTCGTCGGTCGCCTCTCTCTCGACGTTTAAACGCTCGGTCCTCGTCTGCGTTTTTCCTACAGCTCGAGGTACATGCATTTGCTGCATTTCTCCCTTGATACGAAGTTGCCTCATCTATTGTCTTATTAATGGAGATTTGGTTGGGGGATTTTGGGATGTAGCCGGTTGTTTTGCCTTGGATATGGGGTATTTTTGGTTGTGGCTATGGATTTTGATTCAGCGAGAGTACGTGAGGTCACCCGTCTTTGGAGCCGAATCTGAGGGGAACATCAACATGTTCTAGTCCTATGTCCGCAAGTGGATCGTGCCCCCGGGTCGTCTTCACCTCCTCTGTCGGCAAGACTCGGTGATCTCGTCGGACTCGATGATCCGCCGTTGACCTCCCTCTAATATATCCGAACCCTCTGTGGGTATTTTTGGTTGGGGTTATATATTATGGAAATTGTTCCTTAACATTCAGACCAACTTCCAATAATTGTGTCATTGTGCTTTAGTTGTGAGTGATCTGTCTTTGTTATTGCACCAACTTCACATGTCTGGCTATCTCTTATAAGCTTCAAGGGTAATTATCAGTATCATATGGTGTAGTTGTTTTCTCTATGTTTGTTTGGTAATTAGTTTCCCTTAGTTTGCATTTATAGGTATTTGAGTAAATAAGTGACAATCAGTGGGGATGGACTGTGATTTAGCCATGTAGGATGAACTGTTATTTATTCTATTCCTTTATGTAGAAGTACCACCAAGTTCAGATGGGAGTGTGATAGCTAGATCTTTTTCTTACTATGTTGTGCTGTAAATGGGGTGTAAATTTTCTAGTTGTAATCTGCAGTGTCTGTATATCTCATTAGTTTGAGTTGTCTGAATTTCAGTAAAATGCATTAGGATTGATGTATGTGGTGTTTCAGTCTTAGAGTACAGGAGGAGGTGAGAGCTGTAGATGAAATCTCTATATGTGGTTTACTAGTTTGTAATCGTCACTGTCCAATTTCCCTCGTTGTCTGAATTTCGAAATGAAATTTACAGGACATTAGTAGCTGATCGGTTCAAGGAGTGGAGTGTCGTTACCTTTCTTCTGCTTACATCTTGAGGTAATGTCCAAACTGCTATATTTCCTCTGTGCTCCTTTGCAGCGTATGATCTCTTACTCAGGGAATGCCTTTAGTCTTTTGGCATTGTAACCATGCTGTCCTTCTGAAAACTGATATCAGACGTGTCGTTCACCAGCGTATGTTTTGTTTCCACTCGCAGTTCAGTGCTAGTAGCAGTAGGAGTACTCTGTGTGTTAGCATCAGTTGTATGGTTTACTTTTGTTCTGTGTATGTCTGTGGTGGGCGGCGGTGGCGGCACTGCTGTTGTATTCCGAACCTGTCGCCGCTGATGGCACGGCCGGTCCAAGGCCAACCGAACCCAGCTGTGTCGGCTTTTGCTTCCTTTGTGTTGCCTGTTGCGTCCAATGGCTGATGGCACTGCTAGTGTTTTCAACGGCTCCTGCATAGTTTTCAACTGTGTGAATACAGCTGTTTTCAACTGTATTTGGTGTGTATGCCAAACTCTGCAGAGTTTAGTGTGTGTCGTAAGCTTGCTTGTGGTAGTAGTCCATCTTCGAGAATCTATCTCAAGTTTGATATGGAACAGAGATAGCGGCGACCCAAAAGACACGAGCCATCGGTTATAGTTGTAGTTGTTTGTGGTGTCGTGACCTGAGTACTTTCATCATCAACTACTATATTAAGCTTTGTTTGGTTTATCTAGGGATGCCTATCTTGCTTGTCTCTTGACTATGACCGAGGTCCGTTTTTTCGCTGTTAACAGTCAATGCAAGCTTACGACAAAGTATGTGCTTAAATGGGAGATTCTATTTCAGTTTTGTTGTGATTTGTCTCTCAACTCTGCTAAATTGGGTATAATCTGTCATTATTTGGCCATTATATTCTTCATCTGAGAATATTAGCTGCAATATTCGTCGAATATGTGCAAAGCAAATAGTGTTGTGTTTGACAGTTTTGTCAGTCATTGATTTGCCTTATACCTTATACCTTATACATGCATGCATAAGGTGTTCGTCTGATTGAGACTGTGCCTTAACGATTGGTATAGGTGTATTCAGGATTTGTATGCCTATTTTGCCTTTTAATTTGTTTGAAACCAGCAAGCTGATTGTGAGTTCCTCTGAAACTCTTTTTAAAACTGAAAACTCTGCTGTTTCAGAATGGTCCTGTGCATGAATGTTAGTTGATTGGGTGGAGGGGCCGCTAGAAAGAGGTATTCGTGCTTTGATTGGATGTTAGTTTGCTCCATAAAAACAATATGGGCTCCGAGGTTGCTTTGATTGGATGTTAATATTGACTTGTGACTAGAAGCATGTACTTCTTGCTACCCAAAATCTTTCCAATTCTTTTGCACAGTTATTTCTTGCACTACTATGTCACATAGTTGTTGATGTGGTCATCTTGATTGTGACTCGAGGTGTCATTGCATGGTTTTTGCAAACTGCAAATACTAAAGTAGTGGACAATGCTATAGTAGAGCACAGCTGGTGAACTGTTATTGACTAATTTTAAATCAAGTTCTGCCTCTGTTGATCTATTTCCTGTCTGTCAAGTGGCCACATCTTGTTTGTTCTTTTTGACATTTGTTCCTGCTGTTAGTTCTGTAGTATAAACTTGAACCTGAAGGTACTTCTGTTGGTATTAATTACTGGTCACATGAACTTGCTGCCTCGAATGGTTGACTAGATATCTTTCCGTTGGTTGCTTGCTTCTGTCTATCTTTGCATTAAGAACATTCTAGCTTTTCTGTAAGTCGTTTCAGCTGCTCAGAGGCTTTACTGTACCCAAATGTTGCCTTGTTAGTTCAGTTCAGCGTGCTAGTTTCTTGTGTTTGCACACATGGACTGTATATAAGATTCTTGCTATTGTAGTTATATAGTTGTGAGATAAGATTATTTGGCTGATATATCTTTTTGTTGTTATTCCTCATTTCTGTAGGCATGGATAGCGATGAGCAAGCTTCGGATGAGTCTCTGAATGGTGATAGTGATGATGAGTACTCTGATCCTATCAGCTCTGAAGATGAGGATCACATTGCACCTACCAATGATGGCCTTCAAATCCTTCCTTCGATTTCTTTGAAATGGTGAATACTTTCCAACATATGAAAGAAGCAATCACAGGAGTATGTTCTACATCATCTTGTTTTGTCATTCACCTTTTTTTTAGTAATTTGTCCTTGTGAATTGTAGCTGACATCTGTCCTTGGTGCCTTTCTTTACTCTCAGTTCTCTAAGATTGCTCAAAGTATGGCTGATCCAGGCGCTTACGGTGCCCTGACACGTTCAAAACGGTACATGTACTAGCTAGCTGTTTGTCTTTTTTGATTTTTTTCTCATTTTGTATTGATTGTAGTATCCTAACTATATGTTTTTTCCCCTCTTTCCATTCATTTACAGAGTAGGCGAGCAGCTAGAGGTCGAGGAAGAGGGAGGTCAAGTCTTTGTGTCGGTACTACTCATTTGCCTGCCGCGAGTCCCAAGAAAGCTGGAAGTAGGTTCAACTGCCGGTACTTTGGACAGACAATCATTGCAAACTTGGATGAACGGAAGAAGAAGATCATTACTGATCGAGGATTTGGAGTCTTGCTTCACTACGATGGGTGTTCTCGCTCCTAGAGGATTCGTGGCAAAGGATAGCGGATCGTGGAGATCGCTTACGGTGACATTCTTGTTGGAGATCAGGTGATCCCATTTGACCCAACAGCTGTGCACCTCTACTTGGGGATTCCCATCGGTGGTAAGGATATCAAGAAGGAGCATACTGATTCGACCAAGAAGGAGTTCATTAAAAAAGTGAAGCTTACCTCTCTCCGTTCCATCAAGTACTTTGGGGAGGAGTTGTTAAAAGAGACACTAGATGATGATGATATCTTCAGATACTTCACGGTGGTTGCCTTGTCCACCTTCTTGTGTTCGAACTCAAATACTTTGCCCAGCCCTCAGTACCTAGGACCGTTGATAGATGTGAGTACGGTGAAAGAGTGGGATTGGTCCAAGCTTGTGTACGACTGGATGCTTGCTTCGATAAGGAACTATAAGAAGAAAGGTCGTGGTGTGATCGGTGGCTGCAGATATTTCCTAGCTGTAAGTGCTCTTCTGTCGTTTTGTTTTGTTACCATCATCCATTGCTTCCTGTCCTTTCATGCAATAGTCATCCCGTTTGTTTTCGATATGTGCAGGGTTACTACCTTGACTTCTTGCGGTATGGACCACATAATGAGCCGTCCAGAGAGCTGCCCAGGATCCACTGCTGGAAGGGCACAATGATTAAGAAGTATGCCGAGTATGATCATGTGTTTGGCAACACTTATGGAAAGAGACCGGTGAGTTTGCGCTTATATGATTCCTCTATTCATGAGTTGTTTGCCCTTCTATGTATGGTGATGTTTACACTTCAAGTGCTGTAAATATGTGTTACAAGAAACATACCTGTTTTTGTGTAGGTGAAACCCTTTGCAGCCACATTGTATGCAAAAATGTATGAAGTTGAAGAGGCTTGCCAGGAGTTTAGTTATAATATGGACAAATATTTCGACTTCATCAGGCCTGAGGTATGTGTGTTGTCTTGTATGTTTTTTGAGCATCTTTGTTTCATGAGAGTTATATATGATTCTTATCTTTTAATATTGACCTACATTACAGGACAAAGTGTGTTTGCAGAAGGTTTTCAAACAAAGATCACATTACACATGGCTTGAAAAGTCCTGGTTTACTTGTTGCCAAGATGTTCAAATATATGCAAGAATCTTCTATGGCACGTGCTCCCTCACGTTCAAATGCTCACTCCGAGATCGCTGGCCGGCCCCGAAACCGCCGCAGTCATGGTGATGCTTGTTGATGAAGATGGTAATGTGCTTGCTCAAGAATTTGAAGCCCCTATGCCTTCTCCAGCTCATGGCAATGAAGATGTAACAAAATCTGGTTCTCATGCCGCAATCGATGCTAGTGGTGTCACGATGGTGTTCTTTGTACAAATACCGCAGTTGTTGAAGAGGTCAATCATGATATTGTTGGTTCTGTTTGTGTAGCTTCTACTTGTTGTACTGTTGTGAAAGATGTCAATACTAGTAGTGCTCCTGCTGTTGGTTTTTCAAATGTTGCCGGGTCTGCTCGCTCTACAAGCAAAGAAGCTGATGGTGCTCTTGGTGTTTCAAATGATTCTGGTGCTGCTCCCTCTACAAGGAAAGAAGCTGATGGTGCTCTTGTTGTTTCAAATCTTGCTGCTGCTGCTGCCTCTACAAGCAAAGATGTTGATGGGGCTCTTGGTGTTTCAAATGTTGCTGGTGCTGCTCCCTGTACAAGCAAAGAAGATGGTGCAAGCAAAGAAGATGGTGTGGCTGTTAATCGTGCGTAAAATAGATTCCTCCGGCTCGGAGTTATATGATTCGATTTACTTCAATGCTGGTAGAGATAAATCTATTGGTTCTGTTCCTCACAAAATGATATCTTGCCTCGTAATAACCCTAGTAAGAATGCTACTTGAATTTTCCTTGTTTATTTTGGTTTCCCAAATTAGTTATTGTTACCTAGTATTCTAGTGTGTATTTGTTATTGTTGAATCATAGTGGAATAGTCCAATGCATATGCACCATTCCAAGTGTATTACTTTAGTACACTACAAGTTTGTCATAATTATTGCCCTTTCATGGGTTGCTAAGTACAGAAGTATCCATCTTGCCTGTTAGTTGGTTTCAAATTGATGCTATGTTTTCTTTTCTACCACAGACAACTTATTTTTGTTTTTGTTCCTCGCAGGAGAAGTTTGTGGTGTGCAAAATCCTATGATGCCTTCTATTGCAGTTGCTGACCGTCAAAAAGAAAGTCATTTGGATGGACTTGGTGAAAGAGTCTTAACTCCTATTGTTGGTGATCAGATACAAGAACAATTGCATGTAGATGCATCTCCTGCTGTGGCTCCAAATGGTTGGTCTTTAGGTTTTTTTGCATTATGCTTACTAGTAAATTACACTTCTCAATGATTGCAATTTTGTTGGTTCTATTGTGCAATATCTTGTATGTATCTCTGTCCTCTTGGTTACTTGCTCTTGTCTGTATTGCATCCTCTAGCTTGACATTGCTCTTGTAGTATATGTTCCCAATCAGTCATGGTGTGTGTTGCCATCTATTCATGCCAAAATTTTTCATTTCCTGCACTTGTATTCATGCATTTCTACTAGTGTTCTTGTAGTAATGTTTTCCCATCTTTTTGGCTTTGTAGCCTCACTTCAAATGGATGGTAAGAGGAAAAGGGTTGTATCATCACAGACAAGCTCAGATGCAGCTTCTAGTCAAGTGAAAAAGACGAGGAGAAGCAAGGGTGCACAAGTTGTTAGCCCGCACAGTGCTGTTTGCATGAGTCCACGTAAGCTGAGCTTAAGGACGAGTACACGGCTTAGTGGTTGGAAAAACCCTACTGGAGCTGGATCTATGTTGGAGGATCCTGTAGATGTTGATGCAGTTCCTCTTCAAACTTCGAGGAGTACAAGAAATGGGAAACGGAAAGGCAATGCATCTAGTCCTACCGTGTCAATTGAACTACTTTCTTCCGATGTCTCACCAGGTGTGTTCCTTATCTGTATCCTTGTTATTGTACCGTCTAGGTTTTATGGTGCTTTATGTTGTCCATACATGCTTGTTCAGATGTGACTGCTGCTACAAGGAAGGGCAAGAGGGCAATGAATGCGCCTCAATCTCGACGTCTTTGTCGGAAAACGACCTAGTAAATCTCCACTAAGTCGTGTTGCGTATGTTAATGAGGGAATGAAGACTGGTCGTTCCTTCTATTCCTCGTTGTTGTGGGCCCTAAGGTGCCACCGGACGCTTTTGATGGACATGCTTTGCTCGTCTTTATACGAAATTGGTTAGTATTAAGTATTTTTACCTTTGCACTCTGTTTAGCAAGATATTTCGCATTCTTGGTTAGTTGTACACATGTTTTACCATCCATATATCATCTTTAAACAGGCAAAACACCCCATGTTGACACCCATCCTATTAAGAAGCCTTTTATTCCTATATTTAATAGTCCTAGTATGCCTTCGATGAGATTGCTTGAGGATGAGGATGATTATGGAAACTTTATTGAAGATCCTAAACCGAGGCGCCCTTTTCCTACAGCTCCATCTCGTGTCTTGCCCTCTTGAGAGAGTTAGATCAAATACTTTTCTTGGAGCGGGATCTTCTAAGGCAAGTGTTGCGGGTATGCTTGATGTGCACCGACAAGTCAAACCTCTCGTAGTCTTTCTTTTTGCCATTTGATCGTACTCTTTGTATGCGAAGTTATCCGATTGTGCACCGGCTTAGTATCATTATCTAACGGAAGCTTCGTGTGGTGGTGGTGGTGTTGGTGCCGCAACTCCCGTCCGATCAACCTTGTGCCTCTAGAAGTTATCTCGTCCCACAGAGCTAAGCTACCCAATCGTATAACGGATTTCTCCAATCTTAGATGCATTTATAGTTTACAAAGGCATTGTAACTACTATCCGGATGTTTGCTATTTGGATGTTTGCTTTGTTTTGGAACACCTTTTGTGTGCTTGTAACTGCTTTTGGATCTTGTATGAGACACCTTTTGCAGATTGTAACACTTTTGTTCAAGTTTCGTGTGATTGGTACGTCTGTTTTCAGGAACTAGTGAATGGTGTTGTCCGACCGTATTACGAAACACGTCTATGAGTAACTTATTGACATGAACTACTTGTCCCTCCTCTTTCTCTCAGTATATTATTAACTTTGGTTCTTGTTTACTTGCTTTGCGAGAGATACTTTGATTTTCTACACCCTTGATAGGTGGTTCTTACGCAAATTCTAGTGGCAAAGAACTCAATGAGCGGCGAAGATTTGTTTCAGCCTTCCAAGACTAAATTTGCTCTTCAAATACAAGGCGGCTTGCTTGCACAACCGAAGTCATTACAAGCGAGCCCATTTCATGTAGCCGTCCCGTAAGATCGAGTAACTAAGGAGGAATCTAACTTGTATCAAGTGGCTTTGGCAAATGGGTGCGTAAAAGAGCATATAGTGTGTAAGTACCGTATGGTTTTATTTCTTTCGGTCATGTTTTGCTAGTGTTTTTAGATGCACACTTCATATTGTCCTTCGTGTTGTAGTCTTGAGGTTGTCAACTTTACCGGTGTAAAGTTGCGGTTGGGTGCTCTTGTCTCTTTGAGTCCGGGATCAAATGTTAGCTATTTCGTTATCAATTCTCCTCAGGCCGCCTCATGTTCCTAAGGAAGCACCCTAAGGATACAAAGAAGCATTATTTCTTCTCGAAAGTTGGGGTTAGTTTACACAAACCATCCCTTATTTGTTGAATGAATCTCCATGTATGTCATTACTCATGTCGGGTTTTGTTACTTAGGACTTCCTCATTGGCAACCATGGTTACAATGATGCCAATGCGACTCACCTTCGTGAGAATGCTCAAAAAAGTTTCCGTGGTGCTAACACAAATTTGGTCGGGTTGGGTACTCCTAATGGTCTCCCCGGTAAGTATCTTAATCGCATTCTAGTAACCGTTGTTTCCTTCTTCCTTTTTTAATACATACTTGTCTTCCGGTTTTCCTAGATGTACTTCCCTATCTTCTATAATGGCCGGTGGTACGTTGTCGCCGCCGTTGTTAACCGGAGATGGTTAGTGGTGTTGGATCCTTGCTTTTGTGCTTGGGAATCGACAAAGCTTTCAAAAAGGCTCTCGAAGATGAATTTGTTAGTACCTTTCTAATTGCGCGCCTCGTTTAGTCTCTTGTCTTGTTCTAACTTAACATGAGATCCGTGTTGTCCTCCTTTCCTCGTATTTCAGCGGCCACACCTTGAGGAGATCCGGAAAGAGGTGGTCCACATCGACTATGGATTGTATAATTACGAAGTCAAATATGACACTAATATGGTGATTTTGGATTCAGAGTATGTGAATTTCTTTTCACTGGTTGCATGATTTATATTCATCATGTTTGTTCGCCTCCTAGTTTGTAACTCTCCTTGTATACTTGCAGAAGTGTCAATGAGAGTGGAATCTGCGCAATGATGAGTCTTGAACACTTTGATCTTGGTGTCAACATGAAGGAGAAGTTTAGTCCACACCGATGTTGGTCGCCTTCGTGTCAAGTACCTAAATGAGCCGCTGTTTTGCTCCGAGAATAATGCAAAAGCCGGTGCTTCCCAAGTTAGGCGTGTAGTATTAGCCGCGAAGCTATTGTTCTCAATTGGTTCCCTTCAATGTGAGTTCATATTGGATCTGATTATGTTTTTTCCTTTTTCGTGTGTATGAAAAAAGTTTGGACAAATAAGTGCTTCGATCGTAGCCCATGGTCTATGTGTTGAGTTAGGTCTCCTTGCTTAGGTTGTCAAGTATGTCGTGTGTCTATATCAATGCTGAGAGCATAATAAATGTAAAGAAGCTGGTTCATGTTATGTCTATGGTTGTTGCTACCGTGGTTGTAAAGTGGATGATAATATACTTTGGCTGGATGCTATGTTATAACTATTTTTAGCTATATACCTATTATGCTATTCTATATTACTATGCTTCTTTTCTTTTTGGTCAATACTTGTGAGCCTATCGACTTGTTCTCTATGATTTTGATGAGCCCTAGACTAAGGCTTTTGGTGTGTTTGGGCTTAATCTCGCATGGTGGAGGGACTTATTGAATTGGTCACTATGAGGTTAGCTTTGTAAACCTTTTGTTCTCAATAATCTGTTGTGATGTTATTATTCTCTAATTTTTTAAATCTCAATTCATGTTGTCCTTATCTTTTTTTGACAGAAAGCAAAAATTAGTTGGAATGTTTGCAAACTATCTTTGTGAGATAAGTCACTTTTTTTTTTAGTCACTTTTTATCTAGTCCCTCATTTTCTCGTGGTGATCATTTTCTTCTTGTGAGCTTATGATTTGTTCAAACGTAAGCTCGGTGTCCTCCTTGCATTGATATATAAACTCTTTCAAATAAGTAGCTTGACATTTGTGCAATCTCTCGCAGATATTTGAAGGAGCATTGAGATAATACTTGAGGATTGATTTTGCTGGCTTCGGATCTAGTGAGTATTGCTAAAGCAAAAATGCTATTGCTAATGTTTCTCATTTGTGTTGAAATGAATCTTTTTGTAGAAGCACCATATTTCATGATTGCATATATATTACTAGTAATTTGCACATTACAAATACTGCAATTACAGTTTTGTAACATGTGCAATATCTATTTATTATAAATACTTTTATCACTATTGTTTTACGAGATACTTTTGAAGCTCCAAATACCCCATGTACCTCCCCTACATTTCAGTTTTCCCATTACTTGTGTACTTGTTTTCCTGTTCCTTTCTCAGGCAAAGTACCTAAAGAAGGACTTGGGTGGTCCAAAGGCATTCCCCTTGGAATCCGGGAGATACATCGCCCTTGATCGCTTGTACATGTGAATGATTGGGATCCGGATGTCGATAGGTTAGTGAGCTTAGCACTCTCATCTTTATCATGTCCAGTTCTCGAAATGTTTGGTCGGGCTTTGTATTAACAGATCGCGATAAAAGAAATGCAATATGTCTACAGCCCTAATTTAGCTATCTCTTAACTATGAAAGTTCACCTTGCCGCTCTTTGCTTTCTTGCCCAAAGAAGATCTGAACTCGTCATTCTCGTCTCATAGATTTCTCAATAACATTTCAGCCGTCATTTATTTCGAAAATTCAGTTCGGTGCAAACATATAGGCACCATAATTTTGACATAATTCGTAATTTTGACATAATCTACAGCCCTAATTTTGACTTAATAATTGCGATCCTCAATTATGAAAATTGCATGTTTCGAGCATTGTAATTTCAGTGCCGAGGATGTGTAATATGTCCTTTTTACTTGTTGGGGTTCACTATTAGTAAAAAAATCATATTTCCTTACTACTTGTGTTGGGTGTGGACTGTCCCGAGACACAATGTTAGTATCTGTTGCTTGGTTATGCTTGCCACTCGTGTATTAATGCTCTTGCGGCTAAGGAGCATGAAAAAAAAAATATGATTCGAAAGTGATCGTTAACCGCACTTTGTTGGGGTATGATTTTCACTTATCATGATTTGTGGTCTATGATCTGCTTTTTTAGGAAGAGGACGCCGGTGATGGAAGAATAAGTGGTGGGTGTTGGATCCCCATCCTCTTTTGATTGTGCAAGGGCACAAAGATGGTACAAGGCAAGGACAAGTTCGGGTTATGTCTCTTAGTTGTGGCTCTTACCTATCTCGTGACTCATATATTAAATATATGTGTTTAGCTTATACTTTAATTTATTTATTGCACGTTATACAAGAGTAGATTGCATACTCTAATTTCTGCAATTAGGGTTCTCAATTTGTGCAATCATTTTAATCATGTGCTAAGTACATGGAGTAAGAAATGCATAGTGGTCTGTCATTAAAGAATGTATTTTCCATATGTAAGTGCAATCCCACTTGCCATCATGTATAATCTGAAAACATCGTTTACAATTGAATTATGTTGCTTTGAGAATACTAAACTCGCGGTTTGTTTTTGTTAAGATGCGAGAAATGCTTTTTACCCGCTTAGTATGTTATTATGCACACATTCATTTGGTAGGTTTACCTCATGTTCGCATAACTCGATACTAGTTTACCTGCTTTTTGCGGTGAAGTCATTCCACGGGGATGACCCAAAGAAGGCTTGCCACCTCACCGCCTTCCTTGGCTACAAAGTGGCATGACTCACATTGTCTGTGAGGTCGAGAAGCCCGGATCTAGTATGTCCATTCCCTTTCTTGTATGTTAAGAAACTGATTTGATCACCTTTGTCCGCTTTTGATAACCGATAAATTAATTGTGATATATACACCATGTCCAACCAGCGGTTCTAGTTTTTGTTTGTATTTCAAATCACCGAACTTTTAATGATAAACCACACAAATCAAGCTTCTTAACAGGGGTTATACACTTGCTCAAGACAGTTTTTCCCTGTGAATCGTTGTGTATATTTGATCTTCAGAATCGCCAAGTTGTTACCATCATTGAGACACCTCTTGTTTTTGTTGGGCTTTTGGCATATGTGAAGACCCCTCGTGGCCTCCGCACGCTCAACACCTTTTTTGGCTCAAAGATCTTAGTGAATAAGTGAGGAGAAGGTTCTACAAGAACCGGTGCAAGAGCAAGAAGAAGGCTTTTCACCAAGTATGCTCTCAACTCAAACCGATCCGGCAATAAGTCAATGTAGCCGCAGCTTGAGGAGTTGAAGAAATATGCTTCGTTATCCGTGTCATTGCCCACACTCGGGTAAGAAGCCTAATTGTGCTCGTTGCTCATTCATATTTGTAGGAACAAAGTAGATTAATGACCCGATAATGCAATGTTCCATACTTAATGTGCTTGTTCTTGATGCTCAATATTTATCGGTCGGCTCCTTGACTTCTTGTTCCAAAGATAGTCCAATGTTGTTACTTGTTTGTCTTAGTTTTGTTGTCCCTTGTGTTGAATAAAATTTGTTTGAAACAAGATCTCATAGTACAAAAAAAGGGACCCCGTGATACAAGTCACGATAATAGAAAATGACATCGCTTGATTCCCCATATGAACCTCCGCCGAGGCGGATTGTGAAAGTAACACTTTCGCTTCGAGGCCGAGTGGGCGTTAGGCCCTCGAGGGCGAGACGCCGGCGAGAATTTTGTTTTGTTTGTCCCTTGTAATGTCGTTTGTGCTTGCCTCTTGTTTATGTCTTTTTATTGTCCCTTGTTTTATTTGTTTATGTCCTTGTACTTGTGCCAACTTATCAGTAGTGAAATGTAACACTTTATCACTCTCACCAAGAATTTGTGTACATTTGTGTAACACTAGTGCTTGTGCTAGTGCTTCCGGCAAATTTTTGTACATTAGTCCACTCTCGGGTGTATCATCAGTATCGTTGACCCCTTGAGTGGTCCGTAATTATAGGTTGTTCAAGTGGAACTTTGATTGAGATGTGGCATGATCTTGCTCGTATCTTCTATGTTTAGTCTATGAATTGACGACACATGGATACGTTTTTTTGCCATACTGTATCCTTCCTCTTTCTCTTCCACATTCTACATGTTTCTTCAACTAATTTAGTTTAGCTTAGAGATGTGCATTACTCAACTTCCATCAACCCCCATTGTTTGGCTCACGCTTGTGCCACTAATCCGCACGAGCAACACCTTGGCTCTCTTTTTGGTCGCCACTAATCTGCAGTCCCACTTCTTTGTTTGTTTCACCATATGGTCGATTTGTTCCTCCTTACCAAACCTATGTTTTGCGTGACATCGATGGTAGAGCACGGAAGGAGAATCTAGACAAAGGCATTGGTGGGCATGGTATGGCATTGTAGTTCAATAGATTTGTCTAGATTTGTTGTTTTTCATTCGAATCGGCAAACAATTATAAGCTTAATACAATTCGAGTTCGACATCCAAATAGTAAAAGGTACCACATCATTCATAATTCTCGGGTACAGGAATAATTTAAGGTAATGGTTTCAAAGATCGTGCTCATTACATAAATGACATAAAATAGTTTTGGCCATGTCAACTTTGCTTCCATATTTCCATGCTCTACACTCATGCACTTGTGCTGGTTGTGTAGTCTTCCTTTGCTTTTGCCGTTGTTGTCTCCTTCCTCTTCTTCCTCAGGGGCTTTACTGGTGATCCTCCTAGAATTGAAAAATGCTTGTTAATCAATCATAAAATGCAGTTTTTTATCTCTTCATTAATTCTCTCGTGATATAGAGTTATGTTACCCTGCATTGTCGGATCTTTTCCTTTCTTGTTCTTCTTCCTTTGTGCAGCCTCTATCTTCTTTTGAGCAGCAGCCATCTTTCTTTCTGCAGTGGCCTTCTTCTTCTCTTCAGCTGCCAATTTCTTCTTTTGTTTTTCTAGTTCCTTCATCCTATACTCCTCTATAGCATTCTTCATTCTCGTGGCTTTTGGTGGCCTGCCATGCCTTTTTATGCTGTCTGGTTCATTGATATCAGATTCACTTTCTTCTTCCTTCCTACCGTGCTTGTGCCATGCTTTCTCCGTCTTCATTGCCATGTGCCGGTGCCACACTTTGTCCATCTACGACCCTTGCTCTTGATTGTCTCCTTGACCTCGTGCTTTGGCCGGCTAAGAGTGTGTCTAGCTTCATATCTAGCTTGTTGAATTTTGCCATTAGGTACTGCATCGCGATCTCAGTCTGTGACCCTTTTGAATTCAGTATTGCTGACTTCCTTGATAGCACATTTAACCTGAGGATTGGGCTTGTTTGTATTGTTTCTTGTGGCTCTATTCGAACCTGTACCCTCATTGTCTTTTTTCTCCACCTATCTATGATATATTGTTCTGGTATCTTGCTGATTTCCTTCTCAACTATTACTTTCGGGATATGGGAGCGAGGATGCCATCTTTGCTGAACTTTGCACAAATGCAAAATTCTTCGTTCCCTTCTTCAAAGAAGGTCCGTAGTCACTTTATACTTCCTTGCTCTGTGAACCTTTTGCACTTGGTTGCTCTTTGGCCAGACCTCAAATTCCTTCCCTTCTTCAGTTTCTTTGTAGTTTAGCCTTGTTGTTGCCTTGAGCTGGATCTGAAACTTCTTAAAGATGTTTTTACGTTTTATGCCTGAGGCACCTCTGTTCTATTGTGTAGCCAAAAATCCATTCAGATGGTGTCTTCTCATTGCTGAAGTTATCCTCTTCCTTTTCTGCCGTGTTGATTTGTTGAAGTACACGGTCATACTCCTTGATGAAGCTCATTGCACTGTAGGTTGGCCCAACATTGTCCTTCATTCTAGAGTTCATGGACTCACTTCTGGATGTGGTATGGATAAAGGGGAAGAAATCGTTTTTGTAGTACACAGGAATGAATCTATGCCTCATCTCCCACATCTTTGTGAAATACTTGTTGCTCTCAAGCTTCTTGTCCTCAATCATCTTCACCCGTATTCTCAAACTCATCGACTTCCACACAATTGTTGACGATATCTTCGAAATCTTCATACAAGCCTTTCTCTTTCGCAAACACCTTCAGATTTCTGGTATAGCACTTTGACTTGATGTGGAAGAGGCAATTCCTATGCCTTGTGTTGATGAACACTTTCTCAATTGCGGCTTTCATGGCTTTGTCTTGGTCTGTAATGATTGACACGGGATGTTTGCCTCCCATTGCTTCCAGGAATGATTCGAAGACCCACTGGAATGTTTCGATTGTTTGATCATGGAGGAAGGCGCATCCAAACAAGCAACTTTGTCCATGTCCAGTTATGCCGACGAATGGGGAGAATGGTAAGTTGTACCGGTTAGTCATAAATGTCGTGTCAAAGCTAACACACTCACCAAATTCTGCATAGTACTTCTTGCACGAACCATCTGTCCAAAATAAGTTTCTCACTCTGTTTTCCTCATCAAGGTCAAACTTGTAGAAGAACTGAGCGTCTTCTCTTTGCCTTCTTTTGAAGTAATCCAGAACTTTGGTCATGTCAGAGCCTTTGATTTCTCTGTTGATCTTAGTTCTGTAATTGCTGATGTCTTTCTTCTTCATTGGTAGAGCTGTCACCCCACCTCTAAGAGAGGACAAGATGCTAACCATCTGGCGGGTTGGGATGTTGTTGTCATTTAGGGTTCTGATTAGGGCTTTTTCCATATCGGTCATGTACTTGTGACCGAGAAGAGTGCATCTCCTCGGTTCCAGGATCGAGGTTGTGGTTGTGGTCCAAATCTACATTCTTGACCACCCATTTCTTTGGAGCTTCCTCTTTGATCATTGCAACACACCGGCGACTGTTTTCTCTATGACATTTGTCTTCCTTGGCTTCACTATCTTCTTCCCAATAGCCTTGTCAACCTGAGCTTCTTGTTCATTTGTTGTTTTCTTTTTCCTTGGCTTCCCGGAGCGGTAGCACCTCAGCTCAAACTTATATATGTCCTTCTTATCTTTCTTGGTGCTAGTGCTTCTGAACGTGTGCTTGATTGCGAATTTGAATCCAGCAAGCCAAGCATAGAAGCGAAAAGAAATGCTCGCCTTTTCCCCTCGCTCTCAAACTCCATGCCGACTTGCGGGTGTAAACGCCGTCTATGGAAGCATTTGTTGCCTTCACCGCTTTGCAATCTCTGCCGGCCACAATGAATTCATCAACCTCTTGTTCTCGTAAGTAGTTGGCTGCCCCTGTACATCCTCATCTTCCTCTGTTATTGCTGATCCAAGCCCTGTAGTTGTCGACTCTGATGGCATATTGCTGCTCAAGCCATTTCTGGATGTGTCTTGTTCATTATCCTGATGATGTCGTTGTTCCTGTACATATAGTAGCAGTAATATAAGTTTGATAGCAATACAATTCTTGTATTATAAATGTTTGCTTCTGTTATTGTACAATGAATTAGATTAAGGCACCATTTTAACTTTTGTATATGTACCTCTTCAACTTGCATGGTATTGAATACATCAGTTTGCCAATCGTCATCTTCATTTTCAGGTGCATCGTCATCATCATTGACGCTTGGCATTGGTCTGTCAACCTGAAAAGAAAGTTTGATCAAAAGTTAAGTAAATTGGCTTTATATTGTCAGCTAGTACATATTCTGTAACTTGTTTTGAGAGTGCCTCTGTGTACCTGATTATGAATTTCTGACCCTGCGATGGACCAATCAGTTATGGGTCCAAAGATCCTATCGAGTTTAGCCATATCATTTGTAGTTAGCATATGTGTTAATGTTCCCGGCATTGCTTGTTGTTCCCGCACGCTTTATAATGTAGAATTTTTCATTATACCACCGCTATAATGTTCAAGTTAGAGCATTGCACGCTTTATTCTTTTTCCTTACCTGTTTGTATGTGTTTGATAGGTCCACATCAAATCCAAATGAGATGAAAGTTGTCTTTGTGTGTTTGAACTCCAATTTGTGTATGGGACCTGCGTAGAGATGATGTACATGACTTTTGCAATTCCAAAGGTAAGTAGCCACCAAATTTTCTCACGTACCTCATAAGGTGATGACTACCTTGTTCTCATTGCTTGAGTTGCGGTCGAGTGAGTGACATTGGATAATCATCAAATCGACTTGTTGTCATGTACATAGAACTCGTTTGATTAAGGAAAAATAACCACATAACAGTTTCTATAAGTCTTGTGTCACTTGAAAGTACAAACTAGGGAAGTAGACATAACAGGCCATTGTAATATGTTGTTTACCTCATCCATTCGATCCAACTGGACCTGCCCTTGTCTTGGCTGAATTATGTAATCATATGGATGTTGCCATGTGTTCATACCATCTGGATTTGCTTGATCAAACCCTGGATATGAGTTCCCACTTGCACCCTCAGTGTTGCTATCCATAGCCCTAGTCTTGTGAATCTGTTATTGCATATATGCATAGAAATCTGTTAGTTGTCCTTGGTTAGTACAAATCTGATATATCTCATTATGCATATAAATATAGCAAATTGTTAATTTGTCATCTATGTAATTCTAAAATGTGCTATCTGTGCTCTGTGGTACGTGGCTCCAGCTCATATTAATAAATCACTTCCTAGTCATCTTAGTTAAGTAAATTGGTTATTACAATGTGGTGGTGTGTGTCCTCTCATTTGTGTTGTGGCAATCTTGTGATCAAATCTCACTGGAGAGTTTGAAGATGTCCATCAGTCCAGTACCATTGAGGCAATGTATGTTTTGGATAATTCAGGTGTGGAGGAACTCACTTGGAAGGTCTTGGGAGGCTAATCTAGATGTGTATGTCACTCACTTGTCACTGGCTGATTTTTGTGTTGCAGCTACACTTAGGAGTAGTATGTGCACTCTGATGGATTTTCACTGATTCT
This sequence comes from Hyparrhenia diplandra, assembly GCA_015847255.1. Lineage (NCBI taxonomy): Eukaryota > Viridiplantae > Streptophyta > Magnoliopsida > Poales > Poaceae > Hyparrhenia > Hyparrhenia diplandra. The sequence continues at coordinate 198,600 of JADLZK010006274.1, read as the reverse complement.
GTGGTATTAGGCTTTGCATGGAAGGCTGAAAGAGGATGATGCAAGGAAGTATTTCCAGCAGCTCATCAACGCTGTCGATTACTTTCATAGCAGAGGCGTCTACCACTGTGATCTCAAAGGTGAGTGCTGCTTATTTGTTTGATTCCTTTGTTTAATAAAATAAACCATGCTTGCTGAAACTGGTCTGGGACTGAACCTGAATCAGTCCATCTGAAACATCTACTACTACTACTACAAGTGACAAGCTTACAGGCATCACAAAACTGGATCAGTAGAAGAGGAGATGCTTGAGAGATGAGGATCTGTATTTCTTACCTTGGGGAGCAGAAATTGTAGGTGAGTTTTGCCTCCTTTTCCTTGGATCTGCTTCTCTAGATCTACTTGTTCTTCCATGGATCTTTCCTGGGGTTTTGTCCCCTTTGCTCGTGAGGAGAGCAGAGCTCTTCCCCCACGAGCAGATCTTTGGATCTGTTGTTTGTCTGGCTTTGCTTGTTCTTCAAGAAGCTGCCCCTTCTATAGGATACCTGCTTGTCTGGCTTTGCCTGATCGTGTGGCAATGTGTTTCTAACATGGGCTTTTTTTTCCTATCTAGGTTATGGGCCTTGTTGTATAACATTTGCCTGAACAAAGTTTCATTGACTTAGCTTTTGGGTTTGTCTTGTTTCATTGACTTAGCTTTTGGGCTTGTACAGAATACTACAAAGTTGGAAGCAACTGAACAAGCCCAATAAAGAAGAGATTAGGCTGGGCTGTGTAATTCGTGTGCTATTATGAAAACAAACACACGTTTTTTTGTTTGTGTGGCTGTGTACTTTTGTGTGTAAAGAAGGAAAGGAACACACGCTTTTTTCTGTCTTGTAAATTCGTGTGTTTCTTAGCCATGTGACACATGATTTTGTCAAAGCAAATTCGTGTGTAAAAACTGATACAAACACATGGTACCTTTTCTTTGTTGGATTCGTGTGTTTTTTTCCTAAAAACACACGTGTGGTACATCCCCCAGAACACATGGGTGTCAGGTAGACAAGCCCTTAATATAGGGAGCATAAGGTCTTACTAACTAAAGGGCTCATTTTATATATAGTGCAACAGAATCACAACATTATAAATTATAGTCTATACCCAGAATGTTTAAATAACTTTATTTGTCCATGACAAGTTATTATATAGGGAATCTATTAGTTTCCTTTACATAAAAATAAAGATTCAATGTAGAACATCTCGAATAATAGTTTCCCTGCCTAGGCCTTAACATGTATGTAACAAAAATCAAATTTCACAAGAAAAACATATGGTCATTATTGTGTTATTTACCCTTATGAGAATTTTAGGGATTAAATTTTGGATAACACATGGATATAACAATGCTATTTTAGTAGTGGCACATTACAGCAGCATGACATAATTAAATTACTTTATAAAATTGGACAAGGAGATATGGTTATTATTGTTGTGTTATTTCTCTATGAGACTACGAAGGGACATGGTATGACATGGGACATTGGATTTATTTTAAGAAAAACAATAGTAATAATTTGTTGAAAAATTATTGTTTTACCACATGCACATGACCAATCCAAATATCTGGTCATAGAGCAACTCCAAGGGACTCTTTATATTTTTCCTAATTTATAGGGATGGAGATTTTGGTGACAAAATTTGCCTCCAACAACCTATGTGATTGGGCTCCAAATATAAACAGTCTCCATAGTGCTCACAAGGTTTATAAAAGTTGTTGAATGTACAAAGTACTAGACAAGTTTTACTCAAATGAATCTTCAAATAACGATCTATAGAGTAAATTTTAGAATGACTCTTATAATTGTAGTCCAAGATAAAATACTTTGGATGCTCGCTTTCTTGAGTGTTAATATCCATGAAATGTGACTTTTTTACTATACAACGACAAAACTGAAGTGAGCATAACGATGTTTGTGCTACTTTTGGACGTTCATCCTTGATTAAATTCATGAAAATATATGTCAATAGTTCAGATTTCCATTTAGGTTTATTTATATATCTTGATTTTCATGGTTTGTAGAATGCTAATAGTTTGCAAGTTGTTCTTATGATTATGACACATTTTTCATTATTCAAAAGATATAATAAACCTAATCACATAGTCTGTGAGCACTCTCTGTTGACAAATGTGCATGTGTGTACTTACCTTTTTCTCCTTATTAAAAAAACTACTTAACCTTTTCTAGAGCTCAATGGAGAATAAGGTTTTACTAATTGGGGACTTATTTTAGATGGTTTCCATATGTTGCCACAACATTGTAAATAGTCTATAACCCAACTTTCGTGGAAACCTTATTTGTTTATGACCTATCAATTGAGGACTCTAATGCCTTTACAGGAAAAAAAAAAAAATTTACATATCTTCTTGATATTAGCACCGCTACCCATCCTATATCCCACTTTCAACCTCCAGCATTGATCTTATGTGATGTGATATAAGTTATAAATGACTATTTATGCCATCATAGTACTTAAGAGTGTAATTTATGACAAAAATTGAAGGAGCTAATAAGATTAAAATTTAATTACACTCTATAGATTAAAATAAAATTGTGTGCCATTACAATGTTTTTTCTTCAAAAATTATAAGCGCAAGTGTTTCAACTTTATTTGAGAAAAACATTGTAGGAACTAATAAGATTAAATTTAAAATTAAATAATTATTTTCATTATATCATAGAAGCATGGGATGCAACAAGAGTAGTTATAGTTCATGCTAAGCTGTAGTAGTTTCAACTAAATTTATATTTAAGTTAAACAGAGGTGACATGCAAAGGGATAAAAGATTGTATTTAGTTAACAAACAATTAGTAATTAAACAAGCTTATCACAATTGGATAGGGAATATAGTCTCTCCTATTCTATTAGAGAATAAACAGAGAAAACTCTAACTAATCTTGATTCTAACCCGTGCGGGAGCACGGGTTGATGGACTAGTAGTATTTAATTAGTACAGGAGCTAAATACTATATTTAGCTTCAAAAAAAATAATAATCTAGTAGCTAGTGACTAGTAGTGAGTGAAAAGTGCCTATACTACAGAGGTGAGCCGAACACAGAAAATCAAGAAAGGGACGTGCAGAGGACTGTCGTCCGCTCGCTTCACGGAAGAGAAGCGCCTCGTGTCGAGCCAGATCACAACGGCGAGATGCTTTGCTATCTAGACTCTGACCGTACCAGGACTCCTCGATCTAGCATATCTAACACTCCAGCTACTACGCACTTTTCCATTTAATTTCAATAGTATCACAAATCACTTTCAGGCTACTAACATTAATCTGCTTCGGTACTTTTCGTCTATCACTTAATTTGCACCACTGTATCTTACTATTACTAATTAGAGGCTCCAACGAAGCCTCCACGTTAATTCTCACCAGACACGCTAAGAAAAAAGATAAATCCTAAAAATTCCTACATTAATCAGAAACATCTAGCCATCCAATCGATAGACTGCCAATTGGTAACCCTTAGATCTACTCTATTATTTTACAAAAAAATTACCCACCTATGCCATTATTATTATAGATAAAAAGAAGGGAAAAAATAAATCAATTATTTTCTCTACCCTATTTCCAACGGAGGAAAACAGCCGCCGCCTCCTGATGGCTCCCAAATAAATCTATTATTTCTCTACCATGAATTCCTACGGGAAGGAAGCAAGAGGACGCCGCCTAACCATGCATGGACGTGGCACCTGCCGCCGGCACCACCGGGAAGCTCATTTGTGTGGTCGGCCGGTCAAGCAAGTAAGGAGGAAGTCATTATAGGCACGCACATCTACACCAGCGCCCGCGGGCAGACTCCTTCAACGTCGAGGCATTCAACGTCCCCGATGTGTATCAGCACCAGGTCCGTTTTGCACCTCACTCGCAGTTTCTTTGTTGAACTGCTTGCGGCTCTCAATGGGGAGGTCTTCGTGGTGTTAGCTGGTGTCAGGCATCACCGTGCGGTAATGAGGTTGTACTGCAGTGATGAGTGGAGTTATAGGCGCAGACATTGGAGAAGTACAACATGAATGAATGTTTGATGTTGCTTATTATTGTGGTGCGTAAGTGCGTTCAAAATTGTTTGCAGCATTAGTCTGAAGGTCGTACATAGCTACACACTTCAGATATTTAATTTTATCACATTTATCTTCTGCAACATGCGGCTTTACTTACTTTGTTCTTAGGTTACTTTAAACAAATAAATTTTGAAATAATATTTATTCATCATTAGGTATAATATTTGATTAACTTAATAATATTTTATTTGTTTCAAGGGATCTCAACCCCAGGTGCAGGTGGGAATGAAAGCCTAATCTGACGTTAGCACACAAAACGGCTCCTAGCAGATTTCATATTGTGCCAGCGTCATGGGGATGTCGAGGAGATCTATATCAAGAAAGGGAAGCCAGGAATACGAATACGTAGGCTACAAGTGCCACGACAATCTAGATCTACACTAGCACCGGCCGCAACAATAGACCAAAGGACGTATGACCATCTTGCTAGATCCCATATTTAAAATTTAATTTGTCTCCTGCAACATACATCTTATGATACTTCCTGACCTAATGGTATAATTTTGTTTTAAATTTTAATGTTCTTGGATTACTTCACACAAATAAATTTTGACACAATCCTTATTTAGCAGTAGGTTTAATTTTTGTATTAACTTTATAATAATGTTTTTTAACCATCGATAGGGAAGCCCCTACCTATTTTTCTGTTTTTTACTCAACCTGAAATTTGTGCCCACAAGGGTTCGAGCTGAGCTCCAACCACAATGCTAGAGACACGTTTACAACTTAATAAGTCACTATTCCTTATGTTACATGCTAATGTTACTAAAAATTTTGAGGACCATGATCCGTGGAGTTATAGTGAAGTCTATATAAAAAAAAATCAAACCTACACAATTATAAAAGACAATTAAACAAATCCAATAATATCTTTTACAAATTATCCATCTTTGTCATTGTGAAAGATAATGCTTTGATGCCTAAATTTGTATTTAAATTACTCATAATGGCACTATGAAAGATATTGTAAAATAATAAAGACCTATATAATTTCTACCTAAATTATCCACTTCTCAACTATTAAAAAGAATTAACAAAAGTCTCTCAAATCTACGTGTAAATGCTAATTGAACCAATTACGAACAATAATTAAGCATGCATAAGTTAAAATTACATTATATAAATAATTATTTTTGTAGGCTTATTAAGAAGTGAAATATATCCTTAGCAACCCATGCAGTAATGACACTTACCGCTCACTTCAAGTTATATACGAACACTCATACGATAAATTTTGTATATATGTTGTTGTCTAAAAAAATTTTAAACATTTTGATAGAAACCTTATTTCATATGAGTATTGGTAACTTAATTTTAGAAAATTTTGTTTAATAAAGCTATACTAATACAACACAATAAATTAAAGATCTTGGGTGCCACGGTTCATGCCGAAAACAACTATTTGTGACATTGTCAAAACTAAGAGGTAGACTAGGACCTAGAATATTCTTTTTATTAAAAAGAACATGAATTTTCAATAAATGATAAAATTAGCATTAAAATTTCAAATTAATACATGTAAAAGATATTGCAACAACTGGATAAAAAGCTAAAGGTTAAAGTATAAAATTTGAACACATCACATAAAGGGATAGAATAAGAGTTTATACACTTTTAAGATTACTTATGTTTTAACTAAATACATATGCTGCTCAAAAAAAATAATCTTGCAAATTGTTACTCACAAAATCGGTAGAAATAAAATAGGTACATTCAATTCTTATAAAAATCTAAAAAATTGTCATAAAAAAATCATTTGACTATAAATAGTGTAAATAATAGCTATTGTATCTTAGGAATCAATAAGCTTAAAATTCAGAGAAACAAATCAAAATTTAGGTTTATGTCCTCAAAATAGAGATGACAGCTAAAACTATCATAGTTTAAGCAAATGTTTTAACTAAATGTATATTGGAGATACATTGATGTGCTATGTAGAGAAAAAAAAGTATGGATATGGATGAAAAACACTTAAATCAATAGTTCTCACAATTGAATTTAGATTATACAGTACCGATTATAGCTATTATTTTAGAATATTTGTAAAGAGAAAAAGATATTTCATAAGTAATTTTTATTAGTTAGTGTCTAACTGCCTACTCATAAGATTCTAACCCGTGCGGGAGCACGGGTTGGTGAACTAGTACAGTTGAGTTGAGGTCATGCATCCTTAATCTTGGCCAGCCTAGCGTATCCGTACGTCACCAACGCAACTGAAAAGCGCACGCCCAACTGAAGCACATCTATGCCCAACTGAAAAGCGCACGTCCAAATCCAATAGTAACCCATCGATGTCGAGCAACCGGCAGGATGTAATAGGCTGAAAAAGACAGATAGTGGAAGTCATATTCTTCAACTATATACTTGTCGTTATTATTACTAGTCCAACAACCCGTGCGGGATAAAATTTAAGAAGATATAAGCATTAGTTGCTACAATTTATATAAGTAACATTGAATTGTTTTTTGTTTTGAGGGAAAGTAACATTGAATTGTACTGCTAACGGTATGTAATTCTAAATTTCTTTTGTCTTCTGCAAAGACAATTTACTACTAAATAGGTCATGAGCCTGTTCGTTGATTCGAATCCGCCTCTCCAACCACCCCAGAAACAATGTTTAGTTGGTAAATATTTTGGGTTTCGGTGTAACACTTTTCGTCTGTATTTGGTAATTATTGTGTCACCATGTACTAATTAGGCTCAAAAGATTCGTCTCGCACTTTCTGCTCAAACTGTGATAATAGCTTTTTTTGTTTACCTACATGTAATGGTCTATTAATACGTTAAGAGATTCGATATGATGGGTACTTTAATACGTTTTAGGTTCACTTTTAATTAACTAAAGAGGGGCTGCTGCCCAATTAAGAAGCGCGTACTAGACTTTGACTTGCCGAGACATTGCACGGTGCTGGTGAGCTCTCTCACGTCCATTTCTGGAGGAGACCCGTATGGCAGCTGTACTGGCTATATATAGGCGCGCACGGCGAACCAACTGCTGCGTCTTTTCACGCTGTTGATGATGCAAAGCGACAAAAAGGTTGAGAAACTGATTCGGGAGGTTGGGCAAGATTACTGTGCAGTGCAGTACAATCGAAAGCACCATCATCAATCAATTCATTCCTCACCAAATGGAACAATTCTGGGGATCAGTTTCTAAAACTTTTGTATAGGCACTTTACTTGTGTCGTGTTGTTACTGTTGCTGGCCTCTTCCCACTCCCTAGTGGCCGACTCCACTAATACCATCCAAAGCGTTCTGTTGAATTAACCTCTACATTGTGCTGAACCTCCCTCCATTTCTTGATATGCCACGTCGGAAGCTGGGGCCCATGGCGAGTCCATATATAATAAGCACTCTCCCTCGTGTGGCGCCTGGGCAAAAAAAAAAAAAAAAAAAAAAAAAAAAAAAAAAAAAAAAGAAAACAAAAACATGACAAACTTCTCTTGTCCTCTCGATCTCTCTCCCGATGGCGACGCTATCGTCGCTGCCTCCGCCTCCTCAAAATCCGGCCTCAGCGCGGCGGCGGTTCGGCCGGTGCTCCTCTCCTCTCCCTCTCCCTCTCCCTCTCCCTCCGTCTCGATCTACCACCATGGCTATGTTCCAGCACGTGCCACCGACTGGCACCCTAACCCTCAGTCGGCGGTAGGGCTTGTGCCCTGCTGTGGCTCCAGCTGCGACTGGCCCTGTCACGCCTGGTTTTCCAAGGAAGACCAGACTCGCCATATGTGTGCCCAGGAAGTCCACACATATAACATAGAACAGATAAATATAAGAAAAACAATGCTTTAAAGCGTATAACTAAACAACCACTCACATATTATCAGAGTAACGCGGAACGGTTGCTAAACTTCTCGGGCTCCATTCTCTCCAGGGACAGTTGACTGGGGGCTCCGTATGCCGAGACTAGTATCTTCATCCATTCTCCATGTTACTTTTGCCAAAAGACTGAGGTGGGGGAAATTGCAAGAGTGAGTCCATGTCGAACTCAGCAAGTGTAGCAATGTAGTATCTTACCCATAAAATCATGACCATTATAACATAAATAATAAATATGCATAAGTGATAAACGTGAGTAAACAATAATAACAATATAAGAGTCATATCATCTTTAGTGTAAGTGGTCCATGGCCGCTCGTGTCCTTGAGCAAGGCTAGTATACTAGTTTGTCAAACTCTGCGCAGAGGTGTACACTTTCACTATGAGTCGTGGTTCCCAAATGCAAGGGTTAGCTAGACCCAAACACCAGAAACCACTATGAAGCCCTCCAAAGGTTCGTCTAACAAGTTGGGGCGGTAGGTCGTCGGATATAGAACCCACCCTTCCTATATGGCACAACGACCCGTAGCCTATACACATATATGTGGACAGGGGGCAGACTATACCTAATTCGGCACTTCCTCCAAACTTGCTAGAAAAATGATCTTTAAGGAACTAAAGTCAGAGCCATGTAACCTTCATAGCTGTACTATAAGTCCGTCGATATACATCGCCATCTGCAGACGAGATCATATGTGGTTAAATTGTTACCATTTTATCATTTATAGCATAATATTAATTAAGTCACAAGATCATGGTAATAATGAGTTAGCAATACTCAAACTATACTTGCCTTTACTTTTGCTCCAATTTCCCACACTCTGCTTCTGCACACTTGTCGGTCCTCAATTCCTGGTCTTCAATGCCAATGAACAGCTCTTCATCTACTCGTAACAAACACCACGCATACAAGCAAGAAAGCACAATAAACTAAGAACAATGCAACAATCATAGAAAAGGCTTAACAACAACGTGCGCTAAGAGAGAAATCGTTGCTACGGTCGAGAGAACGCAAGAAAACGCCAATAATAGATCTACCGTTAAAACAAATACATCTATCCGAGCTTCATATTATTATAACTAGTAACTATAAGATTGATTTATTTAATTAAACAAAATCATTGAGAAGTTATTAGTTTAGATTATACTAATAATTTAACTTAGAAATTAAGTTATACCTATTCATATTTTATTTATAAATATTTTGATATCCTTTATGCCAATACAATTGTATCTTGTAAATACAAATTTATATAAGAGAGCATATAAAGCCTATTTTGATTTTAGTTATAAAACCATCTAGAATATATTAATCAGTTATTATATAGCTAAACGGATTAGAAACGATTGAACGACAGGGATTATAATATGGATGGCAATTTCATAGTTAACTGCATAGAGGACTACTGATGGCGTGATGTATGTATATATGCACATTTTTCTTGTATTTCTAGGATTGTTTTTAGGAAGGAAAACGGCCATAAATCAACATGATGGCATCATGATTTCATTCTGATGTAGGCAAGCTAGCAAAGGGCAAGGCAATGCAAGGTTAACGCTACTGTTTACAACTAAAGTAACAGGAACGACTCGAATGAGACTTGAAACAATGAAACAACAGATCATTTACTAAACGATGGCAAAACTATAAATAAGTTGTACGCCTTCTACCTTGTGCTCGTTGTTCATCTGGACGTGAGCTAGGGCTGCTGCTCGTGTTCAGGGAAGGAGGGCCGCGTCCATGGAACTCGTTCGGCTGGAGGATGCGGCACGGCGCAGTGCCAGGCCAGCTCGGCGTCCATGGCACCAACGTGGCCACGCACAGCACGGGGCGGCGCACGCGGGCGGTGTTGGACAGCAACTCCGGCGGTGTTGTAGGCGCGGATGGATGACGGAATAGGATTGCGAGGGCTGATGATGTCGCGGCTCTGGACATCGGGGTCTCTCGGCTCGGCAGCACTGGTCGGTGAGATCATGTTCGGTCGTGGCGGCGGAGACGCACGACGGATGGATGAGGAACGCCGACGTCCACTACTGCACAAACGAGGTCTATCCTCGGATGCAAAATACACTAGTATTGTGAATCTCAACGAGAACCGGGGATAAAGCTTCAGTTCTCCAGGTTCACGCCAACAACCGGGACTAAAGGTCCATGGGCGACGCGCCCCAAGGCACTCAACCGGGACTAAAGGTCTCCAACAGTGGACTAAAGCCATTACTCCCGGTTATAGAGTAGAACTGGGAGTACTAGTTTCACGTTTCTCCCGGTTACATCTTACAACCGGGACTAAAGGTTTTCTTTTTTTTACTGTGCATACTAGCAACGTCCTTTTTCCACATAAGACCCCAGAGTTTCTCCTTGTTGCCACCTGCGTCCTTAGCATGACATGCAGGAAAGCGTATATAAGGAAATACGTTTTCCCTTAATTACATATTTGCCATTCCGATTATAATGCTTATAACTATAGTGTTTTAAATCCGATTCGATTCATTCTAGTTCTATTAGCTTCGTGTTTAACTCTAATACACGCTTGTGTCATTCTTTAAACTAATTATAAGTGTTAAAATTGGAGTTTGATTTAATAAATTTGGAATTAACTAATAATATTTGGTCGCGCGGTACGTAGAAAAATACAGTAATTCGAAAAATGGCTTAAAAAACCTAGGATTTTGCGTGGTGCCATATTTCGGGTGTAACCCGACCACCAAAAAAATTTTAGGAAGTTTGGACATAGGCGGAGCAGACGTGCTTCACAAAGTGGTATATGGAACCCTATCCTCACACTTAGGTTTCTTATGGCTGTGTGACCGGTGCGCTTTCCAGTGTGCTATCGGCCTCAAACTTTTTATGTGTGAGACCACCGCCAAGTTTGAGAATTTTCTGTAATGGTTTAGTACTTTTCTCTAATTATTTTAATTACCGCGTGTTTTCTCCCGATAAATGTACGTTGAACTGCGACCACCGCCGAAAAGACCCAAAATGGTGCCAAACTTTGCCGCAAGGTCTCTTGTGCCCTAGGAGGCAAAACTTGTGGAGGTCGGTGCGGAATTATTTTGTTTTCAAAGTTTAATTCACCATATTTGGTCGCACGCGGCACGTAGAAAAATACAGCAAATCCAAAAATGGCTAAAAAAACCTAGAATTTAGCGTGGGGCCATATTTTGGGTGTAATTGACCACAAGAAAATGAGAAAGTTTCGAGTTAGGCGGAGCAGACGTGCTTCACAGTGGTATACTCAACCTTTCACGAACCACATCCTTACACTTAGGTTTATCATGGTTGTGTGGCCGGTCTGCTTTGAAGTGTGCTATCAGCCTCAAACTTTTTCTGAGGTGTCTACATGGCATGTGTGAAGGCACCGCCAAGTTTGAGAATTTTCTGTAATTGTTTGGTACTTTTCTCTAATTATCTTAATTACCGCGCGACTTCTCCCGATAAATGTACGTTGAACTGCGACCACCCCCGAAAAGACCCGAAACGCTGCTAAACTTTTCTGCAAGGTCTCTTGTGCCCTAGGAGGCAAAACTTGTGGAGTCCGGTGCGGAATTATTTTATTTTCAAAGTTTAATTCACCATATTTGGTCGCACGCGGCACGTAGAAAAATATAGTAAATCCAAAAATGGCTAAAAAAACCTAGGATTTTGCGTGGGGCCATATTTTGGGTCTAATTGACCAGAAAAAAATTTGAGAAAGTTTCGAGTTAGGCGGAGCAGACGTGCTTCACAGTGGTATACTCAACCTTTCACGAACCCTACCCTTACACTTAGGTTCATCATGGTTGTGTGCCCGGTGCGCTTTGAAGTGTGCTATCGGCCTCAAACTTTTTCTGAGGTGTCTACATGACATGTGTGAAGGCACCGCCAAGTTTGAGAATTTTCTGTAATTGTTTGGTACTTTTTTCTAACTATCTTAATTATCGCGCGACTTCTCCCAGTAAATGTACGTTGAACTATGACCACCCTCGAAAAGACCCGAAACGGTGCCAAACTTTGCCGCGAGGTCTCTTGTGCCCTAGGAGGTAAACCTTGTGGAGGCCGGTGCGGAATTATTTTGTTTTCAAAGTGTAATTCACCATATTTGGTCGCACGCGACAAATAGAAATATACAGAAATCCAAAAATAGCTTAAAACACCTAGGATTTTGCGTGGGGCCATATTTTGGGTGTAAATGACCACAAAAAAGATGTGAGGAAGTTTCGAGTCAGGCGGAGCAAACGTGCTTCACAGTGGTATACTCAAACTTTCACGAACCCTATCCTCACACTTAGGTTTCTCATGGTTGTGTGGTCGGTGCGTTTTTGAAGTGTGCTATCGGCCTTAAACTTTTTTCCCTCGAGGCGTCTACATGACATGTGTGAAGGCACCGCTAAGTTTGAGAATTTTTACGTAATTGTTTGGTACTTTTCTCTAATTATCTTAATTACCGCGCGACTTCTCCCGGTAAATGTACGTTGAACTGCGACCACCCCGAAAAGACCGAAATGGTGCCAAACTTTGCCGCAAGGTCTCTTGTGCCCTAGGAGGCAAAACTTGTGGAGGCCGGTGAAATTATTTTGTTTTCAAAGTTTAATTCACCATATTTGGTCGCACGCGATGACGTAGAAAAATATAGTAAATCCAAAAATGACTAAAAAAAACCTAGGATTTTGCGTGGGGCCATATTTTGGGTGTAATTGACCACAAAAAAAATTGAGAAAGTTTCAAGTTAGGCGGAGCGAGCGTGCTTCACGCTGGTATACTCAACCTTTCACGAACCATATCCTTACGTTTATCATGGTTGTGTGGCCGGTGCGCTTTGAAGTGTGCTACCGGCCTCAAACTTTTTCGAGAGGCGTCTACATGGCATGTGTGAAGGCACCGCCAAGTTTGAGAATTTTCTGTAATTGTTTGGTACTTTTCTCTAATTATCTTAATTATTGCTGCGACTTCTCCCGGTAAATGTACGTTGAACTACGACCACCCCGAAAAGACCAAACGGTGCCAAACTTTGCCGCGAGGTCTCTTGTGCCCTAGGAGGTAAAACTTGTGGAGGCGGTGCGGAATTATTTTGTTTTCAAAGTGTAATTCACCATATTTGGTCGCACGCGACACACATAGAAATATCTGAAAATCCAAAAATAGCTTAAAACACCTAGGATTTTGCGTGGGGCCATATTTTTGGGTGTAAATGACCACAAAAAGATGTGAGGAAGTTTCGAGTCGGGGCGGCACGTGCTTCATAGTGGTATACTCAAACTTTCACGAACCCTATCCTTACACTTAGGTTTCTCATGGTTGTGTGGTCGGTGCACTTTGAAGTGTGCTATCGGCCTTAAACTTTTTCTGAGGCGTCTACATGACATGTGTGAAGGCACCGCTAAGTTTGAGAATTTTCTGTAATTGTTTGGTACTTTTCTCTAATTATCTTAATTACCGCGCGACTTCTCCCGGTAAATGTACGTTGAACTGCGACCACCCCCGAAAAGACCCAAAATGGTGCGAAACTTTGCCGCAAGGTCTCTTGTGCCCTAGGAGGCAAAACTTGTGGAGGCCGGTGTGGAATTATTTTGTTTTCAAAGTTTAATTCACCATATTTGGTCGCACGCAGCACGTAGAAAAATACAGTAAATCCAAAAATGGCTAAAAAAAAACCTAGGATTTTGCGTGGGGCCATATTTTGGGTGTAATTGACCACAAAAAAAATTGAGAAAGTTTCGAGTTAGGCGGAGCAGACGTGCTTCACAGTGGTATACTCAACCTTTCACGAACCCTATCCTTACACTTAGGTTTGTCATGGTTGTGTGGTTGGTGTGCTTTGAAGTGTGCTATTGGCCTTAAACTTTTCTGAGGCGTCTACATGGCCTGTGTGAAGGCACTGCCAAGTTTGAGAATTTTCTGTAATTGTTTGGTACTTTTCTCTAATTATCTTAATTACCGCCCGACTTCCTCCGGTAAATATACGTTGAACTGTGACCATCCCTGAAAAGACCCGAAACGGTGCCAAAAGTTGCCACAAGGTCCCTGGTGCCCTAGGAGGCAAAACTTGTGGAGGCCGGTGCGGAATTATTTTTATTTTCAAAGTGTAATTCACCATATTTGGTCGCACGCGACACAAAGAAATATACAAGAAATCTAAAAATGGCTTAAAACACCTAGGATTTTGCGTGGGGCCATATTTTAGGTGTAAATGACCACAAAAAAGATTTGAGGAAGTTTCGAGTCAGGCGGAGCAGACGTGCTTCACAGTGGTATACTCAACCTTTCACGAACCCGATATATCCTAATACTTAGTTTTCTCATGGTTGTGTGGCCCATGCGCTTTGCAGTGTGTTATCGGCCTCAAACTTTTTCTAAGGCTTCTAGATGGCCGGTGTGAAGGAACCGCCAAGTTTGAGATTTTTCTAAAATGGTTTGGTAATTTTTTCTGATTATTTTAATTACCGCGTGACTTCTCCCCGCGAAAGATGCATTTATATTATGTTCAATATCTATATAAAAATACAAGAAACCATAAGTTACATATTTTTCAAGTGTGCAGTAAATAAAAAAACAAAATATAACATACTTTTTTTTTTTTTAAAAAATGAAGAGTAAATAATTTATCAAGCAAGAAATAACAAACGTTTACAATTTAAATAAATAGAATATATAAATAAGAAGTTTAACTTGGTTTGAACATGGCGGAAATGAAATTCACCCTCTTTAGTCCCAGTTGGTCATACGACCCGGGAATAAAGGCCCAAATATTTCAGGCTCCCGCCAAGTCCCGCGCCAAAATTCTTTAGCGGGACTAAAGCTCCCAACCTTTAGTCCCGGTGATCCCCTGTAACCGGAAGAAACCTATGCTTTTGTCCCGCACGTTGTCTAGACCCGAGACTAAAGGTCTGCAGTATATTACCCGGCCCCTTCTTCTACCTCCGTCCAGCCTGCTTCCAATGCCAAATCGTCAATCTTCAATCTCCATGCGCGCTGCCGTCCGCCGTCCGCCCACGTGCGGCCACTTGCAGCGGGAGCTGGCAAGGCCCAAGCCTCCAGAATCCCTCCCGTTGCCGTAGTCGCTCCCAAGCGTCCAGAATCCCTCCCCTCTCTCTCTATTCTCCCGCTCCCGTTTTCCTAACCCTCGGCGGTGTGGCGGCCGGGCGCCGTGCCTTGGGCGACCGCAGCCCGCAGGTCTTCGTGTGCCAGGGCTGTAGGGTGGCAGCTGGCTGAGGCCAGGCAGCGCCCGCAGCGGCCGCGGGTCAGCTGCCAGCCGGCAGTTGTTGAGCACGCCAGTGCGCTGGGAAGTCGGTGGCCGGCTGCTTGGGGCCTGTGCGCGGCTGGAGGCAAGGCTCCAAGGTAGGAGAACTGGAGCATCCACCTACTGTGAATTGTATTTTGTAAGTTAACTTGGTTAATTGGCTTCAAATGCTGGACCCGTCTGTTGATATTACAGGATATATGTCATTCCTCGCTGCAGGTTTATTGTACAAGGGATACATGCAACAAAGGTCGTCGTGCCAAGTTGCAGCGACGCATCTCAATCTAGTGATTGCTGCGGCAGAAGGTGGCCAGCAGCATATCCACCTAACATCGATCTACTTCCTCTGCTGCGGAGGCTGGCCGGTGACGCGGTGACCAGCAGCAGTAGGCAGCTCGCAGCAGCTCATCGTTTTTTTTTTTTTTTTTTTTTGACGACGCAGCAGCTCATCGTTAGTTCGTCACTGCAAGTGCAGCAGGCAGCTAGGTAAAGATTTCTTTTTTTTTCCTCGAATTTATTTTTTTCTTGCTACTGCTATGTTGTGTGCTAGTTTGTTTAGTAATTTTCTAACATTCAATTCTTTGTAAATTGTAATCAATATAAAGAAGGATAGTAGCAGCATAGGAGAAAGTTTCAGAGGCAAAAAAAAAAAAAAAAAAAAAAACATCTACACCAAATCCTCCTCTCATTTAATGAATTGGAACACAGGATGAAATGAGTATATATTAGCTAGATTTATTGTTTTGACATCACAGAGCATAACATGTTCTGCATATTAAAAGGTCCATATATTATTCAATTATGATCTTACAACTTTATCATCAATGAGCATGAAGTTAGTAAATATCTGTAGACACCTTTGTTAGTGGCAATAGTATTTTTTTCCATATCCTTGATCTTTTGATTTTTGAAGGAAATTCGTTTTGTTAACTCGGTCAAGTTTATTTGATGATTGCAGGCACTTAGACTTGCATAAGAAATGGATGCTACTACTGGTTAGTTATATGAATTTATATGGACATAGGTAGGTATTTATCTCCTCAATTTCCTCTCTCGAAATGATACAATTTTCTTTCAACTAATAACATAGCAACATGTTTCATTTCTTTTCTCAGATATTGGGGCCATGTGTAAGGGCGGAAACGGTTTCTACCACTTCAATAAGGAGAGCAATGTTGATTCCCATCGGCAATGGCTTCCACGAATCCTTCCCTTTTAGCTAGGGTCATTGTATGACAACCGAATTTGTTATCGGATTCAAAGGACATGATGATGAAATATACAATGCAGGCTTGTAATATACGTACTTTAGTTTTGTACTTTCATTTGTGTTATTTGTGTATGCATCGATCCATTTGAAACTTTTTCGAATCGCGCGTATACATGTCATTGGCATCGTAGAATCGAATTCGAAAACCAATTTAATTTTAAAAAGAAAATGAATGAACAACCAAAAAGAGCAGCAAAAAAAAAAAAAAAGCCCCCTATTGTTTGTCCCAATTCTAGACAACAACCGGGACAAAATTAGATGACCACATGGCTAGTACAATATGCAAAACCCCTATTTTTGTCCCGGTGGTGTCTACAACCGGGACTAATGCTCGACCACGTGGCTGCCAAAATGCAAAAGCCCCCCCCAATTGTTGTCCCGGTGTAGTGTAGAACCGGGACAAACCCATAGGTTTATTCCCGGTTCTAGTGCTACAAGTGCAATGTTTAGTCCCGGGAACCGTAACCCCATTACGTAACCGGGACAAATGCCCATGGTGAACCGGGGATAGACCTCTATCCTGTACTAGTGGTCGCGTGGCTGCAGCCGGCGACGAAGAAGGGGTGGACGCAGTGGTGCCGACGATCGATATGGGGACGGCGTGGCTGTCGCGAGGCCTGAGGGCGAGGTCGCGCTTGTCGCCGTTGATCGGGGCAGGGGCGGTCGTCATGGTGGCGCGGTTTGGCAATGGCGAAACGCGTGCAGCAGCGGGCGGCGGTACTGGGCGCTATGGCAAGGAAAGGGGCTGGGGAAGAGAGGAGGTCGATGCGGCGTGCTCGTGCGGCCCTGGTGCCACCATTTAATCGGATCGAGAGGAGTGCAGACGGAAGCACGAAGCACGACTGGGCACTAAAGGCGGGCTCGAACTTGACTGGATCGGGGACGACGGGGTTCGCGGCCGCTGCGGCATGGCGAGTACCGATCCGGGCGCGCGTGATGCGGCGGACGCGGGAGGCAGTCGGCGCATGCTTCCAGGTCGCGCGGATGGCCAGGTCGTGCGACCATGCGCGGGAGAGCGCGGCGCACGGAGGAGCGACGGTGGCGGTGTGCACGCGAAAGTCATGGGAGTGTGGCCACGACGGGGCTGATGCTCGATCGGGTTGGGCCTTTGATCAGCCAACGGTGACGCTGGCTGCTTTGTGCCTAATAAACTACAGGGTCATGCAAGCAAGTCAAAGTACGTGGATCACATACAAATCAAATGGAGCAGCATGCAATGGCTGGGCCGGTGGTTAGCTTGTCCAGGCTACATTTGGCAGACTGGTCACGGAACAAAGGAGATGGGATTTTCTACTTAGCTCTAATTAAATTAAATGGATAACTACTTCCAAGCACGGCCAAACAAAATCCAAATCACCCATGCACTTATACTAAATATGGTGCGCAAGAAATTATTTGTAACTCAGTAACAATTTTGAACTATTTCACCATTTTTATTTCCTTTCATTTATTAGAGTGATTATCAGCCCGAAGCTAATTCAAATTTAATAAAGTATTCCTTGGAACTAAAACCTGAACTCACTTACAAACATATAATTTATTTCTTTAAATATTTATTCTATTCATATCATAAATAGAGCAAAACCTATCCGACCCTAAATTGAACTTATAAACTATCAATTTTGGACTTATCTTTTAGAACATTATAGATTCTTTATTTAATTCTATTTTATAAGCAAAAGCAAAATTGACTCGATAGAAATAAATTCATTTACCACTCAATAAAAATAAATGCAAAGGCATGAATGCAACAAAAATGTTTCTAGCCTTAAATAAATTTTATTTTATATGAAAATATTATTTTCCCTATATTTCATGAGCACAAAAATTAATAATTAAATCATTTTGACTCTATTTTCAACAATCCAAAATTTCGGTGTTACAGGCCCCTAGCGGCGCCGCTGGCGTGGCACGGCACCATGTGTGTGCCTCGATGGTGGCCGTCCTCACCGGCCATGTCCACCGCCTCCGCGTCCCGGTGTGCCGGCCTCCACGTCGTTGCCTAGCTGCTCAGCGCGAGGGGCCCGTTGAGGAGGAGGAAGGTCGCCTCCGCCGCCGCCTATCGGCGTTCCTCGAGGCTTCCGCAGCCTGGGACCCCACCTGCGACCGACGGCCAATACTCCTCTCATGTGCCCCCTCCTCCCGAACCGACCTGCGACCTCTGCGCAGCGCGGCCACGCCGCCCGGCGCCGTTCCTGAACGCGGCGAATATAAGTCTCAATCTTGCTATCATGTTACTGTTTTTTTGTGGTAAATATTTTGGATTTTTTACATTTGCCCGATGATGATGGCGATGACCCGGATCAGATTTTAGCTTCACGGGTAGCCCCTTCGCTTTCAAAGGTTGGAGCTCCCTTCAATGGCTAATACAGTGCCGGCTCCTTCGTCTTGGGTGCCCAACCATGCTTGAGGCCCAAATATATACATGGCAGGCTTCACGGGTAGCCCCTTCGCTTTCCAAGGTTGGAGCTCCCTTCAATGTCTAATGCAGTGTCGGCTCCTTCGTCTTGGGTGTCCAACCATGCTTGAGGCCCGAATCTATACATGGCAGGCTTCACGGGTAGCCCCTTTTCGTACAAGCTTGGCCTGACGTCACATACACAATTCACTGTTCTAATAAAATGTGGCAGGCTTCGCGCCTTCTCCTCTTCCTCTTTTCCTGCATCCATCTGTTGGCACTGCAAATGAAAATCCATCTGGACTTGGATTGATCTCTCTTTCTGTCTTGCAAAAACTCTTAGCCTTCTTTTTGGAGCCCTTGGAATGTGCTCTGGTGCCACCGATGGAGCCCACTGCATTTAGCTTATGATGAAAATGAAAAAATGCCAATCTAAGGGCTATTTAGCAAAGGTAGGAATGGTGCCATGGCCTCCATACTATTGCAGTATATGCTAGCTGACAGTTCTTAGTACAATGATTCGAAAAGATTTTACTGTAACCTGAATCAGGGATAACGCAATGCTACACATTGTTATTATCTTTAAAGCTATGTTCTTCCTGATTATCTGTTCTTATCCCTCGAATTCCCATTTATAGCAACAGTTCCTGAATTGCTTGCAAGGAAATAATTTCCATATCGGTGTTGAAGACGCAGTGATTAATATATGATAATTGACATATTTGTTACAGAATTCTTACAAATTGGGAGTGCCTTCGATGGCAAGGATACCGGCTTCCTTGTATGTGGAATTCCTTTACCAACTGTTTCAAAGGTAAACCTATAGTCCATAATTTCTACTCCCAGTTGGCTGCCCGGATCAGTATATGCTTTCATGCTGGCAACCAAGTTTTTACATACCTATTCCTAATTGACTACCCCTACGTTGTTCATTTTAAAATACATTCTAGTATTAACCAAGTCTCTTTGTACCTGTTCTAATTTTTTTAATGATCAACCTGTCATATCCATGTGTTGACATAGCAATGCTCTTTGAATCATGCAGTCCTTCACCCAGTACATCTAACAGAAACCATTGGTTTAAATTCCTTTCATACCCACATCTATTTTTCTAGCCATCATTTCCATATTAGCCGATCATGTTTACAGTTTCCGAAATGATAAATGCCTTTTTAATGAGAACACTCGCTTACACTGTTCTGAACATTACATTACAGTTAACTATGATTTCTCTATTGTCCAAAGGAACATGTACATAGTCCCTCCATCTAACCTTCAGTGAGGATCAAATTATTTTATTCTGTATTTAAAAGAGCATGCATGCACGACATCGAATTTCCCACATTCCATCATCTGACCCGTTGATCGTTCGTGTGTGCATTAAATCAACGAGGTTAGTGTTTCCATGCATGGGAACGACGTACGGCGATGCACCTAGAGATCGAGGGATAATCCGTTCGTATAATGTAGCGTGGCACACACGACAATAATCACGTCAGGATACAAACCATCCCGTCACACGTACATCCGCACCGATCGACCATTGTCACGAATTGATGGAAAAGCTAAAGCTTTGGTCGGCCGGGCCTTTTTCTTTTTTTGATCGATGATGACATGCATAAGCTGATAGTGCGTGGTTGCCAGTTAATGGAGGCCACGGCTGCCAACAGATCTAGCTAGCTGTGTTGTTGGGCACAATGCATGATAATCTACCGCAGTGGAGAAATTAATTTGCAAAAGTGTTAGATGACTCAACCGTCGCGGGCAGTAAGTCCTGTTGTAGGCACAAAGATATAACCATTAACGTCGACGTATGCCCCCTTTTCTTGTTTCTTGCTCTAAGTAACAACCATCGTCACGTACATCGCCCGTCGTTTTGCTCCAATGGTCAAGCTACATCGAATTGGATCCACGAGCTAATTTAACTAGCCTTAGCTGGAGGAAACTTAGCAGATAAGTATGTAGCTTAATAGGAAATGAGCAAAGGGACGGTGGCTAGCCTATATGCATGGACGGCTCGTTGCTCTCATGCATGTCTCTTTCATCACTACACACATCGGATACATATATATGCTACTGTTCAACTCTTCGATTTACAACTTGTGTACTGGCTAGCTGTACTTCATGCTACACCGCACTATTCTGCTCGAGTGAGCTGCCGACTTGCTTGCGTCTTCTCATGTTCTGAAACATTTCAGTTTTTTTCAGTGGATCTCATAATCTTGGGCCAAACATTTGCTCCATTATCACTAGTGCACCACTGGCTTACTCCTATTTCTGTTTTGTTTTTGTTTTTTTTAAAAAAAAAAACTTACTCAAATTTCTTAAATTAATATTCTCTGTAAGAAAAGTAAGGCTTATTTTATTTTAATTAAATATACAAGTGTGTCAGTCTTGAAAAAGAAATAGGATGCATCGATATCTATACAAAGCATGCATAACCGAATTCGTTCCTACTGAAAAAAGCTAGCAGCTGAAAAGATCAAGCTGATGCAAGATCGAATCACCGACTACCTTCAATTCAATTTTCCTCATCTGTGCGGTTAATTAGCTCGGACCGGAGGAACAACAGATGATTAGAGATGTTTCTATCCATAGCAGCACGTACGTACTGATTCCTACACGCAATGGTTGAGATGATATCGTTTCCAGTACAGGGTACATATATTTTATCAGGCAAAAGGGAACGGACGGTGTCCAACCAAATCCATCTATACTTGTTTTGCTTGGCAGCCATAAGATGCCACGGCTTAAAGCTTAGAACAGCCATATAATTGAGAAACTCGAAATTGTGGCGAATTTGGCAAGCCGTTAAATCACCATCGATCAGATCATCTCACAACAAAATTGTTATGTGCTCAATTGCTCATCATGGCACGAATATATGCTTGATGAAAACTTCTTGGTACATTTTTTCTTGCCACAAGCATCATTAGTAGAGAAACCACCTTTATCTATGGCCTAACTGTATTTAGTTCCAATTTCAAGAAGTTTTCATCGGCCATTTAGATGTTTATCTCTATACCTATAGGCTTAAAGAAATATTTTCGGATGTCCAAGAGGTGTGGAACATAAATGAGTGGGCCCATACTCCAGTCACCTTAACGTGCAACGACATGGCCGAAATCTAGACCGTAGAGGAGGCTCAATTTGCTAGTCAACATCAGTCAACACTTTTTCAATGGTTGCATAGACCGGAGTGAGGTCTTCTGATGCCCATTATGTACATGGGCTATATGTTTTCTAGGTCAACACCATTAACTGAATGGACTATACTTCCTCCGTCTCAAAATGGTCGTCATTTTTAGTTTTTGTGCCACAAGTTTGACTCAAATTGTACAAAATGCGTACAATATTTGTATCTTCATATAAATTTATTAAAAAACTAGATTCAAATATCTATCCAATGATACTAAATATAAGTGATAAATACAATTTTTTCCCCAATAATTAGGTAAAAATTCAATGGCTCACATCGACCGAGACCGGACGATCCGACGCCAATGAAGGTAGCAGGCAATGACAGGCAATGGGGTGGAGGCAACGAGAGACAATCTATGTGTGTATGACGGTGGGCCATCTGAGCAAATATTGTCTTCCATTGCCTCCACAAATTTGAGGATTAAGGCTATGCATTAATTGCATTCTCGTAATTCTTTTTTTGGTCAAGGGTAAAACGGTAACTCCGTTAACACAAAATATTGTTTTGCCTAGTATAGTTAGTGTGGATAATACAACTACTGTATATAGTTAGTTGGATTTTTTTTTCAATAACTCCTCGTTCTAGGGTTCGTCATTCGTCAAGTCGGCGGCACCGGAGGTTGGGGGATCGCCGCCGCAGCTGATCCGCCGGTGTGGGGCTCCGAGGGGCGTCCGCGAGAGGGCTTGGGGAGAAGTAGAGAGAGGAGCAGCCGCCGCCAGTGTCGTCCACCGCCACCGAGCGCGCTGGGTTGGAGCTGTTGTGGGCTATCGGTGTGTGGAGGCGCGGCGGGCGGCGAGCGGAGGCACCGACGAGCGGATCCGCACGCATGGGAAAGGCGATGGCGGACCTCTGCCCCGACGCGATTTGGGGAGTGCAGGAGCCACGCCGAGCACCGCCGCTTCGCCCCTATTGTCTAGTCGCCCCTATTTTCAAGGCTGCATATATATGCTGGGTTATTTAGAAACAGGGCCACCAATATACATGCGCTCCAAGGAATTCTCAGTCGGGACCTACAGTCGTACTTGTCAAGCTTTTGTCGATGGATGTCTCGGT
The DNA here is from genome assembly GCA_015847255.1 of Hyparrhenia diplandra. NCBI lineage: Eukaryota > Viridiplantae > Streptophyta > Magnoliopsida > Poales > Poaceae > Hyparrhenia > Hyparrhenia diplandra. Next base: position 175,561 of record JADLZK010006274.1, on the reverse strand, counting down.
GAGAGAGGACAATAATTACGGAACACTCAGCCAACAGCTCGATTATATGGATGATATCTTTGTGTCCATCCGCGTGTGACTGCACGACACGACAAAACATGTCAAATTCTAAAATTTGACTTTTCCTCTGATCACATATGCTTATCATTCCTAAATAAACAAGCAAATATTTTCAAGAACAAACTACAGTGAAATTACCACCGGTAAAGTGCAACTTTGTTTGCAGTTATTTTTCCTGGGCTGCTTCTGACGCATCTATTCTGGGGAAGTGTATGGTCTCCTGGCCGACAGTATGTTGACCCACTGACCTTGGAGGTCTAGGCATTTAGCGACCTGAAGCTCACCGGATTCACTCTTCAGACAAAATTGTTGTGGCTACAAAAAAAATTGACCGCAATCACTACTACAGATAGCTTCTATAGGGGCGGCTCATTAGCTTCAGTAGGGGCAGTTTTAAGTAACCGCCCCTAACTTACCGTTGCTACAGCTCAAGGTTTTGGGATCCGTTTTGGAAAAAAATTCGGTCCCAACCGAAATGGACGAAATTCGGGAAAATTCGGATGAAATTCGAACTCAATTCGGTGAATTTTTGGAATACGATGCATATATTTCGTTTCGGCGCTCACCGAAATGGACGAATTTCACCGAAATTCGGATTCTTTCGGTCGAATCCCAGAACCATGCTACAGCTGATTTGCAGTAGGGGCGGTTGGTGATGCAACCGCCCCTACTCAGATTAACCCCTACGATGAACCTGTACCAAAAACGCGATTTCAAAATTCAAAAACAAATATTAGAACATTTTTATTTTTTCGCGTAAAATAGCGCGCAACGCGGCCGGCGGGATTCGAACCGGCGACCCGTGCTTGCGCGCAACCCCTCCCTACTACATACTCACATGTGTCCATATCCCATTCCGCGTCCCCACATATTATACAAATCCGAGTGTAAATTGACTATTTGAGGCCCTAAATGGATTCAAACTAAAAAGTCATCAACTACAAAGTTTTATAACTTTTCGAGATCTACATTTCATATGTACAAAGTTTTTTTCATCGAGGCCGTTTATGAATTTCGAATTTCAAATTTGAGACATTTCAACATGACTTTTGCATGCCTAGATAATTTCAAAGTAAAAGTTGTCAACTACAAAGTTTCATAACTTTTCGAGATCTACATTTCATATGTAGGAAGTTTTTCCATCCGAGGTCGTTTACAATTTCGAATTTCAAATTTGAGACATTTCAACATGACTTTTGCATGCCTAGATAATTTTAAAGTAAAAAGTTGTCAACTACAAAGTTTCATAACTTTTCGAGATCTACATTGCATATATAGGAAGTTTTTCCATCCGAGGTCGTTTTCACAATTTTTAATTTTTAGTGCCTTGTTTCAAAATTCGATCCCACTTTGTAGGGCGCCTCAATATAGAGCGCCCCTACCAGGACCGTATTAGGGGCGGCTCGTGATTGAACCGCCCCTAGTAATAGTAGGGGCGGCTCGTAACACCAGCCGCCCCTAATGTGGTCACTATAGGGGCAGCTCGTTTGGGGTGTCGCTATAGGGGCGGCTCGAAAAATGAACCGCCCCTAATGCAAAAGGGGGGCGTTCTCTTAGTAAGCTTTTGTAGTAGCGAATCGAGCATGGAGCCAGCTACCTATTGCCACAACGCCAAAGCAACATGCCTTCTTCAGGGCCTCAACATTCACCGTAGTTGGTGATGGATGCCAGACGCTCTTCTGAGAAGATCGTTGGATCGACGGCAGATTGGCAGCCGATATTGCACCTTGCCTCGCGTAGCTAGTGACAAAGCGAACGCGGCGCAGCGTGACTGTACACGATGGACAGACTGTTTGACAGAGCCTGGACAAGGCGCATTTCAGGCCGTATGTCAGCGGACGCGATCACTGAGTGTCTATTCCTTTGGAACACACTAAGGGACTTTTAGCTAAATGATCATTCGGATAAGACGGTATGGAGATGGACACCAGATGGTAACAACACAGCCAAGTCTGCCTCCATGGGCATAAACTCATTTGGAAGACCTAGCTAGGCGTCGCTCAAGATCAAGGTTTTTTTATGGCTAACACTGAGACGATGACATTAGACCAGAGATCGTAGAATGATCTTTATCATGTTTGGTGAGAATGTATCCCTCATACCCTTTATTGACATCTACAGAGCTTTTGCGTCTGTGTGTTCCTGTATGTGTGCCTGTTCAAGTGCTTAATGATGAATGTGAAGGGACTGGGATGACCAGCACTATGTCCTAATGTTGTGGCAATGTGATATCTACCAATGTTGGTTCTTTAGCATTTAATTATTGTATTGTAAAGCTATGTGTAATTCAATTATTATATTATAAAGCTATCTGTAATATGAATGGATCGTAGCTTGTGCTCTTGAGTATACAGTCGTGCTTTATGGCAGCACCCCGTTTGGGCAAGGTAGCTAGCATCCAATGTGGAGAGCACCAACCTAAAGCGAATCTTTCAAGTTGTGGCTATATATGTAGAGCAGTCCGTGTGGAAATTAGACTTCCAAAACCATCCATGGATGTGCTAGTAGTGGTTGGGTAGTCCGGCAAAAGAGTAATTAAGCATATCTGCTATCTGTAAGATAACGTGCATGCGTGCACTAGAGCTATCCCTGTCTAGTAGTTTTCTCTTGGTACGACGTTGCACAAATCGCAATTGCATGCACCGTATAATGCACGCTAGCTGCACGACAATAATCACGTCACGCGTGACAACATCGATCCTCTCAGGGTCAGTCTACATCAAGGCTAAAGTACGATGACTCAACTTTAGGTACGTACATGCTTCAGGTGTGCATATATAACCATGGATCGATCATTGTGCCCAACTGAACTTTTTTTACAGTTGTCTCGATCGTCAGATGATGTAGCAACTGCTAATTAAGAGAGGTTCATGCATGGCGTTTACTCTGGATCTCCGATTAAGCAGATGTTCGTCCATGTGGCAGGCACACCAATACAAGAGATCGAACAGTGAGCTCTCTCTCAGCAGACAACTTTGCAGGAGGGGAACAAAGCCATGCAGCAAGTGCCAGTACTCCTGCAAGGTACCACTACATACACTGCCGGTCTACATTCCATACTGCTAACTAGGATTTCACTAGCTCCAATGCAACGACGAAATTAGGAATCCAAGCAGGTGCGGGCCGGCCTGCCAACCTGCTCGGCCCGCCTGCCAAAAAAGCCTTGTGGACAATGTGGGCTTCTTGCTTCAATTGATACGGGCCTAAGGAGCCGAACCTGTGAAGCCCATAGGGGTAGCTGCCACCTGGTCGGCACCGTTGCGTACCGTGACTACCATTGTCTCTTTGTGGGCATTTTCGGCTAGCCAACCATACAAGTTACATTAGGTCAATAAAAAAAACTGAGATCAGCATATTTTATGGTTTGTCACATAACAAAAAAGTCATATCTCCTGAAATAAGTACTAAAAAATCTGATTTCATCATCATGTTCCTTACAATAAATCCTTCAAAATAATACCCTAGATGTATATATTTTGATAAAATAATTTAACGAATATTTATCTCATAATAAAATAGTATTTAAAAATAAGCCAAGAGCAGTCCCAGATACACTCTACAAAATCACATGTGTACTAACAGAACATTTATGTATACATCACAGAACATTACATGTATACTAAGAGAACATCCGTGTATACATCATACAACATCACATGGATACCAAGTGGACACTACATATACTAAAGAGAACATCCATGTATACATCACAGAACATCACATGTATACTAGGAGAACATTACATGTATAAGTAGAGAACATCCGTGTATATATCATAGCACATCACATATATAGTAAGAGAACATCCATATATACATACACATATGTATATATGGTCCCTATGTGTGCATGCTCCATGTCGAAGGAGTGGATGAGGGAGAGGGTAGATGAACCCCAAAGGGAAGTGCATTGTATGTTTGAAGATATCACTAGATGCAAAGACCGTTTTTATTGGACACACGGCAAAGGTCACAGTTCGATTCCGCCCGGCCGTGAAGCACACAAATTTTGTGTGAAAAGTGCCCCGACCAACAACTTCGACAGAGACGGGCGCGGCCTTGTGGGCCCTCCCACGTTTAAATTTTTTGCTATTTTTTGGTGTTTTTCGGTTCAAATTTTGAAACAGCCGATCTACTTTTGAAACAACCGTGAACTAATAGATTAAACATACGCATGAGGGTAGTTGAAACACTTGAAACATCATTCTAAAACATTAGAGAACACACCTGATCTACTTTAGAAACATCTGAAAAACAACAGTTAAAACATACGACTCAAACTAGTTGAAACACTTGAAACATAACTTTTGAAACATTGAAGAAATATATCTCTGGAACTTGTGAAACACTCAATCTACTTTTGCAACATTCATATGGTTTGGTTGAAACATACCTCTGAAACAAATGAAACAAACAAATAAAACATTGGGGGATTAATCGAGCACTCCCACCAAGGCCGTAACAAGTGCATCCCTCCACGGCTGCCGTCAAAAGCTGCCGCCAGTGCTAAACGCCACTGCCGACGGCAACATCCTAGCGTGGAGCTCGGTGACGAAGAAGGACGAGGCGCCCTCCTTGAGATGAGATGGGGGAGAAGATGACGCCGCCATGCCCTATGAGGAGGAAATTGAAGCAGTGTTGGATGAATCCCCACACTTGGGCGCAAAGAGCTCGGTGGCAAAGAAGGACGTGGTGCAGGAGAGCGCGGCGAGCCATGTCGGCAAAGGAAGGCAGGGAGGGGAGCGGGCGCGGCGGCACGCTGGCGGCGGGCGTCGCGAGGCTGGTGGGGGGAGGCGAGGGAAGGTAGGGGAGCGGGGGCACAGCTGGCGTGGGTGACCGTGGGCGTGCGAACGGCAGGGGAAGACGAAGGAAGGCAGGGAGGTAGAGCGGGCGCTTACACGGTAACATGCGTCCAAAACTTCCAGACGCACAGAAGTAACTATTACTATTACCGCATTGACCAAGGTAAATCATCACAATCGATTTGAGAATGAGCCAATGTGAGCACAAATTAGTAATATATACTCCACACTAGTACACAAAATATTTTGCGTGACATCGCCTTTAAGGACCCGTGGCAGCCACTCAGTTTGCCCGCCTACGGTTAATCGCGTTATTTTGTGTCAGTGGCTCACGTGATCCATGAAGAGACGAGAATGAAATAAATATACTCAACGACGCAACGTGTTACAAAAGTAAAAATCGTATCCTGATACGTTAATGGCTGCAAGCCAATGCTATGGTAGTAATGATAAGTCAGCACGTACCTGTGATGTAGTAGTGAAACAAAACACATTTTGAAAAAAAAAAAGATGCGCGCAAGACTCTAAACACAAACTGCTGGTCGATCTGCAGCTAACACGCCTGCCTGGCCCTTAGAATTTTTGTGATTCTTCCTAATCGTGTTCTCCTCCTTCCTTGCTTGCTTCGGCTTTCTTCTTCTCGAGAGTCTTCACGAGAGCCTCCAAGCACGCGCCGGCATCATTTGCCTTTTGCATGAGCTGCTCGGCGACGTCCGCCGGAGAAATTTTGGCCACCTCCAGCAGCTCCTGTATCTTGCCGAACCACTGGTACATCAGGTGGTCGTCGATCTCCTGCAGGTAGTTGTTGGCCAGGATCTTGAAGGCCTCGTAGGTTGTAAGCAACGGGGATGGATCGGAGGACTGGAATTGGGGAGAGGAGAGAAGAACGAGGATAGTTCAGATGAATGATTCGAATTTCAGAAGAGTTCAATTGTTTCTTACACGATGCCTCTCACGGGCGCACACGAGAGCTTAAGTATTACAGAGGCGAAGCCTCGACACGCGCGTGCAAGCGCTCACACAATCCAGTCGTCACCGGTAACGTTGCTGTTGGGCTTAGCGGGCCGAGTGGACTTGGGCCGTGCTGGAACTGATGACGGGCCTGTAGGAGCGATGCTAACATCCCCGCCTCCTTTGGATGCTGCTTGACCCCAAGCAGCTGCTCGAGGGAACTCCTGGCGAACAGCTTCCAGATCTTCCCAGGTGGCCAAAGTTGCAGGTAAATTGTTCCACTTCACCAAAACTTGCTGGACTTGAGATGTACCTCGAGACACCATACGGGACTGGAGCACTTGCTCTGGAGCGAGATGGAAAGCAAAGTCAGTCGGTAGAATTGGTGTTACCAGATGATTCTGACCCACTGCCCGTTTGAGCTGCGAAACGTGAAAGACGGGGTGAATAGCAGAATGAGGAGGCAAGTCAAGCTTGTAAGCCACCGAGCCAATCTTGGAGATGATCTTGAAGGGGCCAAAGAATCGAAATGACAGCTTCTGATGTGATCGGGGAGCCAGCGAAGTTTGCACATATGGTTGCAACTTAAGGAAGACTTGATCACCCACAGAGAATTCCCGTTCAGAACGACCCATATCTGCTTGCTTCTTCATGCGAGCTTTGGCACGGTTCAGATGGAGCTTAAGCAAGTCATCAAATTCAGTTCTGTCAGAAGCCCAAGTATGCACATCCGGGTTGGTTGCAGCAGTTGGATCAATGGCTAAGAAACGAGGAGCATAGCCAAAGAGAGCCTCAAATGGAGAACGACCCAAAGCTGAATGAGAAGAGGAATTGTACCAGAATTCAGCCGAAGTGAGCCATTCAGACCACCTCTTGGGACAGGCATGGACGAAACAACGCAAGTAGGTTTCCAGGCACTGATTCACTCGTTCCGTCTGGCCATTCGACTCAGGATGGTAAGATGTGCTGCGACACAGAGTAACATCAGCCAATGCAAACAGCTCGGACCAGAACAGACAGGTAAATATACGATCTCTGTCTGAAACGAGCTTAGCTGGAAGACCATGGGCTCTGTATACATGATCGAAGAAAGCTCGAGCAACTGTCACTGCTGTTAGTGGATGACTGAGTGGGATGAAGTGCCCATATTTAGTGAACATATCCACGACGACAAGGATGCAATTGAAGCCCTGTGACACCGGCAACCCTTCGATGAAATCCATGGAAGCAACCTGCCAAGCAGAGTCGGGCACGGGCAAAGGCTGAAGTAATCCGGGAGAAGCAGATCGGTCATACTTGGATTGTTGACATATAGTACAAGCTCGAACGTACTCAACCACATCCCGTTTCAGTCCTTTCCAGGCGAAGCACTGCTTGATACGAGCATATGTTACTGGAATACCTGAGTGGCCGGCCCAAGCAGAAGAGTGGAAAGATCCAATGAGGCCACGGCGCAATGCAGTATCATTACCAACCCAAATCCGATTGCGGAAACGGAGAATGCCTTGCTGCAGAGTGAAATCCGGGATGGCAGATGGTTGGAGAGCCAATTTAGCTATCATTTCAAGAGCTGCTGGATCCTTTTGATAACTGGCGAGGACAGAAGTCTCCCATGCAGGCACAACTGCAGATATCGCTGAGCACAGAGCGGGTGGCGAGGGGTGGCGGGACAGTGCATCTGCCGCACGATTGGATGTGCCAGAATGATAGAGAATCCGATACTGCAGCCCAAGTAATTTGGAAAACACCCGCTGCTGCCAGTATGTATGGAGACGTTGCTCGTTAAGCTGAGCCAAACTGCGCTGATCAGTGAGAATTGTGAATTCTTGGAATTGGAGATAGGCGCGCCACTGCTGAATCGCAAGGAGGATGGCCATGAACTCCTTTTCGTAGGTGGAGAGGCCACGGGATTTGGGACCGAGCGCCTTGCTCATGAAGGCTAGGGGATGGCCGTCTTGCATCAGGACAGTGCCGACTGCACCCTCCGAAGCATCCGTTTCAATGGTGAAGGGCCGGGAAAAATTGGGAAGGGCCGGGACAGCGACCGGCACAAATAGCGATCTTGAGCTTGGAACGCTGAGTCATGAGCTGGAGTCCACACGAAGACAGAGTGTTTCTTGAGCAACTCAGTCAGAGGACGGGAGATCAAACTGAAATTGCGCACAAACCGACGGTAATAGCCTGCTAATCCAAGAAAGGAACGGAGGTCCTTGACCGATGTGGGTGTTGGCCATGCTGCAATGGCAGAGAGCTTGGTGGGGTCAGTGGCCACCCCCTGAGCGCTGATGACATGCCCCAGATATGAAAGTTCTTGTTTGGCGAATGTGCATTTCGACATCTTCAGGCGCCACTGATCACGGGCTAGTAGTTGGAACACAAGACGTAGATGTAGGAGATGCTCCTCCAGAGTGCGGCTGTACACAAGAATGTCGTCAAAGAAGACTAAGAGGAACTTGCGCAGACCTGGGGCCAAGGTGGCGTTCATTGCGCCTTGGAACGTCCCCGGAGCACCAGTCAAGCCAAACGACATGACAGCAAATTCGAACTGCCCAAAATGTGTCTGAAACGCTGTCTTATACTCATCCCCTTTTTTCATCCGAATTTGGTGAAACCCAGCCTGAAGGTCGAGGGTGGAAAAATATGCAGCACCAGACAATTCGTCCAACAATTCTTCAATGACTAGAACTGGGAATTTAGATTTCGCTGTAATTGCATTGAACTGACGATAATCGACGCAGAATCGCCAGCTGCCATCCTTCTTCTTTACGAGCAATACAGGGGAGGAGAAGGGACTGGTGCTATGCTGAACGATACCCTTTTGCAGCATCTCGGAAACCTGCTTCTCAATCTCTGATTTGAGTAATGGGGCATATCTGTATGGTCGAACGAAGACTGGTTGAGCGCCTGGCACCAAGGGAATGGAGTGATCACACTGCCGTTTTGGTGGTAAACCCGAGAGAGGCTGAAATAACTCATCAAATTCAGAGAGTAAGGACTGAATTGCTGGTAACAGAGGTTCTGATGCAGGAGATGGTACTGAATCTTGTAAGAGCTGCAGTTGAATGACAGAACCTTCAGGTAGCTCAGCTTGATCACCAATAAGAACTGCTGAACCACCCTTGTATGGGATAGATAGCCACTGCTGGTTCCAGTCAACCTGCATTGGGCTAAAGCCTGATAACCAATCAATGCCCAGTATCATATCATAAGAGGACAGAGTCAACAGCTTCAAATCCGACTGGAATTCATAACCCTGCACAGACCATGTTGCCTGAGGGATATAAGACACACACAAGAGAGAAGCCCCATTAGCCACTTGCACTTGAACTGTTGGTTGCAGAGGCTGGACACCAAATAGTTTAGCAGCCACTGTAGAACTGAGGAAAGTATGAGTGCTTCCTGAGTCAATCAGCACAGATATGGACTGTCCTTGGATCATGCCTGGAGAAGAGGAACCCACTGAAGCAGCAGCAGAAATATGCATCATCACCTGTGCTTCAAGTGGTTCAGGCAAAGGTTCTTCAGGCTCATCAACTGGGAAAACATCCAATAATTCCTGAACTAAGTGTAGTTGCACAGCTTCAGCACACTTATGTTCACGGCTCCACTTGGCGCCACAACGGACACATAAACCCTGAGCACGGCGAGAGGCTCGCAATGCTCTGAACTTGTCTTCAGCGTTCTGTACTAGAAAACCCACAGCACGCCGGTTGTCTTGATCAGCTTGGCGTGGAGATGGTGCTGCTAACGATTGAGCACCCTGCCAAGCCGGCTTCTAGCCAGAGTCCCAACGACGAACAGGTCGCTTGGCCGTGCCCACCGTGTCCTCCTGCAATTGAGCAAGCACACAGGCAGCATCGAGTGTAGAAGGACGATGCATAATAAGGACAGCTTGGATGTCATCTCGAAGGCCCTCTATGAAACGCTGTACGTAATACAATGGGTCTGAAGGCTGATTATAGGTAGTCAAATCATCCACTAAGCCTACAAACTCCTCAATGTAATCCCTGACCGGGTCCAAATTGACGGATCCGGAAAAAAACCGGGCGAAGCAAAATCTCGTGCTCATCACGTGCAAAGCGCAATAGCAATTTGGATTAGAACTCATCCCATGACATAGTGTCTAATTGAGTCTCTATAGCAGACAACCAGCGCTTAGCCTTGCCAGAGAAATGCATAGTGGCTGACTCTACCCAAACCTCAGAATCGACTCGGTACAGCTTGAAATAGTGCAATGCATGTTTCATCCACGGCTTTGGATGGTCACCCTCAAACTTGGGGAAATCAAATTTGGGCAACCGACCCGGGGTTTCCCCCCATGACCCCCGGTAACCCGGACTCCCAATGGTTGTGATGGTTCGGACTAGGTGGTGGACGCGGTGGCGGCATAGGTAATGGATGGTAGTAAGAGCTGTGGGTGGGCGACATACCGGGTTTGATTGGTGGCAACTGGGTGGTGACCACCCCGAAGCCACCATGCTCGACGCAGTGCCCGTTGGGCTGGTAGGCCGAGGATCCCGCAGATGGGCGCGGGGCAGCCTGGAAGTCGGTGCGCGGGCCGAACGTCGGCGAAGGCACAACAGACTTCTCCTTGGGCGTTGCTAGTCGCAGCACGAAGAACGGCTCCCGTGGCGACGCTGGTGCGGACGATGACTTGCCCATGGGTAGGGTGGCGTAGACTCCGTGGCCACTGTAGAAGGACCGTCCACCATGGTACGCTCCATGTACTTGGAGAACTTCCTGACCTCAAGCTTCAGCGAAAATAGCTTGTCGACCTCAGAACGCAGATCATCCACCTTGGTCTCGATTTTGAGGTGCTTTTCGTCGAACGCCTTGGAGGCGGTCTCGAGGGTCTCGATACGGGTGGAAGCTTCTGCTGCGGAGGAGTCAAACTTGCGCTCCAAAGACGGTGATAAGGTCGGTGATGTTGGCGAACTGCGTCCGCATCTCATCGAAGAACAGACTTCGATTAGGATCCATGGCCCCGGCGATTTCGGCGGCGGGTGAAGTGGTGGTGGGTGGTGGATACGGGTGAATCCGGTGAGGGAACCTCCACAAATCGCGTCTCGAGAGGAATCACAGAAATCCAAAGCGAGCTGCAATCCACAGACCTCGAATTGGATCTCAACCAACCTTCTCCGATTGAGATCGAGCGATCGATGGGGAACGGAACCAATCACAGGAACGGTAGGTAGGTAAGAAAGGAATCCGAGGACCGAAGTCTCTGATACCAGGTGTAAGCAACGGGGACGGATCGGAGGATTGGAATTGGGGAGAGGAGAGAAGAACGAGGATAGTTCAGATGAATGATTCGAATTTCAGAACAGTTCAATTGTTTCTTACACGATGCCTCTCACGGGCGCACACGAGAGCATAAGTATTACGAGGCGAAGCCTCGACACGCCGTAAGCGCTCACACAATCTAGTCGTCACCGTAACGTTCTTTGTTGGGCTTAGCGGGCCGAGTGGACTTGGGCCGTGCTGGAACTGGTGACGGGCCTGTAGGAGCGATGCTAACATAGGTACAGTAGGACATCTCTATGTGCATGTCCATCCTTCCTCGCCGGATCAGCGCCGGGTCCAGCTTGTCCTTGTTGTTGGTGGTGAAGACGATGATGCGCTCGCCCCGCGACCCACGACCACGCCCGTCGATGATGTTGAGCAACCCGAAAAGGGTCGATAGCTGGCCGCCCGTCCTTGTCGGTGTCTTCCTTTGCCCTCATCGCCGGCAGAATATTGTTGACGAGGCTCCTAACAGGCTGCTATTCTTGTCCCCGCTCTTGTCGATGGTGAGACGGACCGAGCGGTCAATATCCTCGATGACGATGATGGACTTTTCAGGTATTCCGATGAAGAGCCTCCGCAGGTCGTTGTTGCTCTTGACCGCCGTGAGCTCCAGTGTCGTAGACGTCGTACTCAGGTGGTTGGCCATGGCGGAGACCATGGTGGACTTGCGGTGCCCGGGGCCCGAACAGAAAGGTATCCACGCTTCCATGGCTTGCCGACCTTGGCGTAGTTGGAAATTTAGAGATATCATTGTGCTCCAATGTTGCTCTATTATCTGTTATAATATCAATAACTACTGTGTGATGATTTTTTTTCTCATCAAGCAGTGCAATAAGACTGAAGGTCACGTCTAGCAGGATGTTGATACAAGACGTGGAGAAGTTAAAAAGACATCTCTAAATGTTGATAGAAGACATGGAGAAGTTAAAAGGCAAAGGATATTTAATTTTTGATATTTTGTTTATAACAAAAAAGAAGTTGTACAAAAGGCAAAGGATTATTTTTTTGATATTTTCTTTATACCAAAAGAAATTGTTCATGGGCTGCGATAGATATATTATTTGTCAACTATTATAATGAAGCGCTATCTCGTGACCAAAAAACAATAGCCACGTGGCAGATCGTAATTGGTCCAAGTGGGGCTATGAAAACCACCGCTGCAGCTGCCACATCATGCAACACGTCAGCTACCACATCGAGCGCCACGTCAACATCCTACGTGGTAAACACCATTGGTTCCCATGCAAACGGTCACTTTTGACGAAAAAAACGTCATAGGATGCACAAAACGCCGTTAACGGCGCCGTGAGGACGCCCGGTAGAAGGAGTCTAGTGACGAAAATAGGGGCATATCCATGACCAAAGCCAAGCGTCATAGAAGGTAAGCATAGCTGTGACGCTGACCTTTTCGTCATAGACTGGAAGCACATCTATGACGAAAATTGTCATTTCGTCACACATTGTCAAATGTGACGGGACTTCGTGACGATATGAATTTCGTCAAAAACTCGTCACGCATTCTTTTCGTGGACGATTTTAGCACTTTCAGCAACCAATGGCGAACGTCATCAATGAGCACATCCCTAACCATGTTCCAATACTAATATAATCCCTTTTCGGGGAAAAAATGGTTCAGCTAGTGCTCGGACGTCCTTTGGAAAACGTGATCCATCGGAAACCCCGCGCACGACCCATCTTACAGAACCAACCCAAAGACAACAAACAGCTAGCCCCGCCCATGTCCCGCGCCAGCAGCGCTGCGACCTTCTCCCCCACGGATCCCTCTCCGCGTCGCGCGCCACCGCCTTCCTCATCATCCGTCAGCGTTGTGGCCTTCTCCTCCGCATCGCGCGCTGCAACCACCCACATCGCCTGCCCCACTGCCTCCGTGGGTAGCCCCTCCACCCCGACGCACGTGCCCACGTCCCTAGCACTAAGAACCTCCGCCCCGACGCACACGCCCGTGTCCCCCGTACTAAGAAGAAAGCCCCTCCTCCTCTCTCCGGGATATGCCCCGCCCCAACCTCGTCGGCCGAAGCACATCTGCCTTGCAACCATCTCACCACCAAAGTCTGCCCCCAGCTGCAATAAGGCAAAAAGTCTTATTGCAACATTGAAGGACGCCTAAATGGAAAAATAAAAAAGGAAACTAGTGGAACAACCGAAAAGAAGCTATTGAAATATCGAAATAACAATTAATGGAACAAAAATATATGAATTTGCAACATCAAAACAACTGCAACATTCATAACACATCCAATGCAATTGAGGGGAGAACCTGCTGCAGCAAGGAAAAAAAGCCATATATTGCAAACATCAAAAGCACTACTGATGCAACATTAGAAAAAAAAATGTGTGAAACAGAAACAAAAATCAACTGTAACATTGAGGGGAAATTGTTACAACAACAAAAAAAAAGCTTTTGAAACATCTCAAGAACTACTCCCGCCACATGAGAGAAAAGCCAGTTGCAACAACCAAAAAAAGCACTGGCGGAGCTACTTTGGGGCGAGCTGGGGCAGCTGCCCCAGCTACCCGCCGAGCGCAACTCAGAGGCAGACTCTCACGCTTCCCTTTGGTGCCTGTCCGCCGGTGTGTGTGTCACCTGGAAGCCGATGGCTTTGCTTGCTAGGCTAGACTAGCAGCAAGCTAGCAGCAGCCCAAGGACCCACGCGTGAGTCAGGAAGCACAGGCACCCATGACCCATCCATGGTAGCTCTCCTGCACGCACTTCAACTTTGACAAATTCTTTCATGCACTCGCCATCATACATCGTTGTGGTGCATCCCTCTACGCCAAATCATGTTTTGTACTTCATTCTTTAATATATGATGTTTAGAACAAACAAATTAGTTCATTTTTACCTAACTAGCTTGTTGTAGACGTCATATATTTAAAAACAAAGGGAGCATTTTTACAATGTATAGCACATTTACAAATTTATTCTATAAAAACAAGGTTTTGTTATTACTACTTTAATTTTGTGGCATATTTTTTGTAATATATATGTTGTCTCTTTTTAAAAGTTGCCCAAGCTATATTTTCATCCTGGCTACGCCATTGCAAAAAAGTACCGTTGCAACATTTCACACCATCTGTTGCAACAATGAAAATGAATCATTGCAACAATAATGATAAGATTTGATTCGCCGGGACCACAACCATCACAAAAACATTAGATTCGACATGGGGGAGGGAGGGAGGAGGGGCTAGAGATCCAGGGCAAGGAATGACGAGGAGGGAGGCCTCAAATCCAGATCCTTCTCCACCTACCTCGCCGGAGGTGGGCTGTCATTCTTGTCTCTGGTGGGTAGCGGGAGGCTGGTCGCAGGAGCAGTGGGTGCATGGATGTCGTGGTGGCGTTGGAGGAGGGGAAAGAGAGCATGAGCGCGCATTGCGCGGCGAGCTCACATGCGGAGGTAGGGAGAGAGATTGTGGAGGAGCTCGCATGCGGAGGGATGGAAATAGCTCGTATAGGGTTGAGGGACGGAGGGAGGGAGAAGCTACTGTGGGGATGGAAGCGCATGGTAGCCAGTGCAGGAGGGAGAAGGCGGAGAACGAGTGGAGGAGAGCGAATGCGGGAGCGGACAATTCCAGCAGGAACGCCGCGAAAGTGGGAGACGAGTTGAGGGACTTGGGGCTTGCTTGGTTTCCTCCATAGTCTGCCATCGCCACGCAGGCGGCGCTACAAATCTGTGGCCAAAAAGTTGTGGCAGCCATGCATTTGCTGCGGCGCAACCGCAGTTGTGGAGAGGAATTCGGTCTTTGGCAAGAAATTGGACTTGCATGCACTGTGGCAGCCACAGCTTTGCGCTAAACCAAACACATCCAAAAACTCTGTGGCCGCCAATAACGTAGTGTGCGGCATGTTGTGGTTTAGAACCAAACACATGCAAAACCTTTTTGCACTAGTAGAAATGTGTTTATCTATGACGATTGTCTCATGACGCTAAGATATTTGGTCACAGAACAAGATCATTCTATGACCAATTATTAATGCTCGTCATTGGTTATAAGTGACAGAGCTTTGGCACGAAGAATAATGACGAAAATATCATGAAAGTCATAAAACAACAAATATTGATCGTCATTGATGGTGTTGGTTGTGAAGTGGGGCAGCGGCCACTACAACAAACACCCCCATGTAGATACGTTTACATTAGTACGCTCCTCTGTAGCTTGATACGGTTCTTCACACGTTTTAAAAAAAGCGTTGCTAGGTCATGAGTGGCTCCTCTAATAGATACAGTTTTTAACACGTTAAAACAAAACGTATCTAAGTTCTATTCGTAGATACGATGGTTGAAACGTTTTAAAATGGGGAGAGCTAGCGCTTCGGACGTCCTAGAGAAAACACGATCCATCGGACGACCCGTCGCGCGGCCCATCAGCAAACAGCCCCGCTCACGTCGTCCTTCTCCCGGAAGCGCCCACCGTCGGGTCGCGCGCCGCGCCCCCCAACGCCCGCCAGGCGCCGTGGCCTTCTCCCCCCGGCGTGCGCCCGCGTCCTCCCCACATCGCCCGCCCGGCAACACAGCTGCGTCATGCGCCAGAGCCTCCCCGTCGCCCGCCCGGCGACGCAGCTTTTTCTCCCCAGCGTCGTGCGCCGCGACCTTCTCCCCCATCGCCCACCAGCTCCACGCCAGCAGGTTCCCACGGAGATCCCTTCCCCGATGTCTTGCCCTCATCTTCTGCTTGGAGTTGAGTTTCCCCAGTCCCTATGCCTGTCGCCCACCTCCAATTGTTGCAAAGGATTCGTCAGATTTCTTCAAACGGACTCATGGAGAGGGTGCTTTGAGCAGATAGATTTACCAGCTCATCAATTAGATGCGCCGGAGATGTCGCAAGTGGCAGTTCCAGGAGCCTTCCCATCTCTGTTCATGGCTTGTCTCCGGTAAGATCTATAATTGCAGCTTCTTTTGACCATGTTTGCAAATAGCAAGTAGCAGATTACAACTTGCAACAAACTGTTATGGAACATGAGACATGTGCTTATGCAATTTGCATTACAATATGGGTTTTAGTCAGGGTGATGCATGTCATTTAGCTAATTCATGCAATGCTTCTTCATGAAGTCCTCAGCGGAGATCTCATTCATGCGCTGATAGGAGTAAGCCCTGTCACATGCTTCTTGTAGTCACCATTTTTACCCGAAAAAAAGAGGCCAAAACTAAAATGACGTCAAATGCTTTGTGAAGTATTGTGCCAAGGAGACCTAAGCAAGTTTTTTTGAAAGCGGAGACCTAAGCAAAGTTGATGCTATGATAGTGTAATTGTTAGGTTTAGATATGCATCGAAACATCGAATGCAGTGTAAATATGTGGCGGACTCTGTTATGTGATGTGGTGATCCGGGGAATTGTGATCTTAGGCCCTCCACAATGTGGAGTGATGCTAAAAAATTTGGGCTACCATGTCAAGAACTTGGCATCGCATCCTATGTAGCTGCAGTGTTGATATTCCCCGGAACCGTTGCCATTGTTTATGGGACAAACAGTCTTGAAAAAAAAGAAATAAAAACAAATTTTCACATGCTCTATCCGCTCCGCTCCGGCTTGCAGAGGCATTACTCGCCAACAGCACTTGCAGCAAGTGGTAGTAGAATTTTATTGACTGGGCATCACTCCGGCAGCTGCGCAAGTAGTTGCGTCGCTCCCAAATTTTCTGGCAGCACTAGAAGATGGCAGCACTAGCTGCAATGGGAGGAGTGACGCCAAAACATTCTCTCTCTTGTTTGGGGCACCACTTAAGCGACACAATGCAGAAGTTGTTTTACGGTGCTAGGAACAATGTTGCCTCCAATGTAAACAAAAACATTTCAATGGTTGTGCCCCTAAGGCCTTGGCAGCAGCAAGTCTATGGAGATTCCTATGGACGTAATTGATACTATTTTTTGCATGTTCTAGTGTATCTCAATAAGTCCAGTATTTATTGTTCTTACGTTTGATTTTTTTTTTTTTTTTTTGAAAGCTATTCTTACGTTTGATATAGTGGACCCTATGGAAATAACATGTATTCAGTATCTATGGAGGTTGAATGAGTATGTTTTAGTTTATTTTCTTTTTCCTTTTCAACTATAGAAGTAATGTTGGGGCACTATAAATGCATGGCGCACCTCTTTGGAAATGTGTGAATATTTTTTTCTCTCTAAATATAGCTTATCTCATTTGTGGTTCCTTCCAAGATATGGTTGTGGTCTTTATGTGATGCTTTATATGGATTTTTAGGATGGGATGAAGAAGACCACATATATTTAATTTGGCCGGTTGGCGTTTTCCAATATCCATTTCTCTCTTTTTTTTTAATTTCACTCATTCACGTTTGGCATCACTTTTAGTTTTGGCCTAATGTTTTTTTTTTTTTTCAGGTGATGGTCGACTATACAAAGCATGTGGCTAGCCTCCTCCTTTAATCGCGAATGAACGAGATCTCAATGGATGACTTCATCAAGGAGAATCGTTGAATTAGCCAAGGAGATCTCATTACTCTATATGTAGTTAATCTAGTGATACTAGAGTTCATTGCGCTTGGGTTTCTCATATCCGGATCATGATTTGGTTACTACACAATTGGCATGTGAAGTATGGAAGAAGCACATGAGTTTCTGTTTTGCCATTTTCTAATACATGTCGACAATGTTGAACTCGTATTAGTGGTCATTTGCAATTACTTAAATCATATGTTGCAATGCTGAAAATCCAAATTAATATGTTTTGTGCCGTTACTTCTATCGGTTGTTTCCATGGTTTTCGAATAATATGTTGCAAGTACTTACATCTTATGCTTGCTATGCTCCAAAATAATATGTTGCAATGCTCCTTATTATATCTTGAGAGTGTCCGATGGACCATGTTGAACTAGTATTATTTCACCGTTGCAAGTACTTCCTTATGATGTTGCAATGCTCCTTAAACATGAGAGTGTTTGATGGACCATGTTCAACTAGTATTAGTGGTCATTTGCAAGTAATACATTGCGATGTTGCAATGCTCCAAAAGTGGTTTTGATGGGAGTTCGGGTGATTGTGGCGAAGGTAGTCCGGCTATGTGTATGACATTTGACGGGGCTTGTTGGGTGTGTTTGTGTCTCCTCTCTAGTACTCCTTGACCATACTACCCGGTGCCACTACCTCCTTTCGTCTTTGTGGAATCCCTAGCGCCGGAGGTCCAATGCGTGAGATGCATCTATATACGCCGCTTTAGTTTCCAAACCTGCCCACCCCATGAACACGAAGAGAATGGGATCGGGATATATTAAGCTCCACCACTCCACGATCCCCACCGCGGCACTATCCCCATTACCCCACACGCCCGATTCCTCACCCGGTCGGGACCATACTACCCGGTGCCACTATCTCGGCGAAATGGGCAAAGCGACACTAGAATGGGAATGTCGTCTTTGGAGTCGCCAGATCGAGGAAAGGATAAGGGGAGCAACGTGCAGCGCGGGCGGGGTCGGGCTCGGCGTGGGTTGGGTCTTTTTTGTCCCGTCTAGACATCCGTTGCACACAATTACCATACATGGACATACTACCTTCGCCGCAATCATTCGAACTCTTACTGAAACCTCTTCTGGAGCATTGCAACATCACAAAGTATCACTTGCAACATGCCACTAGTTCCAGTTGAACATGGTCCATCGCACTCTCATGTTTAAGGAGCATTGCAACATCATAAGGAAGTACTTGCAACGGTGAAATAATACTAGTTCAACATGGTCCATCAGACACTCTCAAGATATAATAAGGAGCATTGCAACATATTATTTTGGAGCATAGCAAGCATAAGATGTAAGTACTTGCAACATATTATTCCGAAAACCATGGAAACAACTGATAGAAGTAACGGCACAAAACATATTAATTTGGATTTTCAGCATTGCAACATATGATTTAAGTAATTGCAACAGACCACTAATACGAGTTCAACATTGTCGATTACAGTATTAGAAAATGGCAAAACAGAAACTCATGTGCTTCTTCCATACTTCACATGCCAATTGTGTAGTAACCAAATCATGATCCAGATATGAGAAACCCAACTGCAATGAACTCTAGTATCACTAGATTAACTACATATAGAGTAATGAGATCTCCTTGGCTAATTCAACGATTCTCCTTGATGAAGTCATCCATTGAGATCTCGTTCATTCGCGATTAAAGGAGGAGGCTAGCCACATGCTTTGTATAGTCGACCATCACCTGAAAAAAAAAACATTAGGCCAAAACTAAAAGTGATGCCAAACGTGAATGAGTGAAATTAAAAAAAAAGAGAAAATGGATATTGGAAAACGCCAACCGGCCAAATTAAATATATGTGGTCTTCTTCATCCCATCCTAAAAATCCATATAAAGCATCACATAAAGACCACAACCATATCTTGGAAGGAACCACAAATGAGATAAGCTATATTTAGAGAGAAAAAAATATTCACACATTTCCAAAGAGGTGTGCATCTACAATGTTGAAAATGACACTGCAACACATAAATACATATTATGTTTCTTTTTCACGCGTGCATGTCGAATTGGTATCCAATACTTCAACATATAAACTAGCTTGACTGAAACATGAAGAAAATAATACTTTTGCAACACACAAATGCACATTCTCGCAACACTTATATATATGGAAAGAGAAATTATGAAAGGGTTATCAATGCATTCCATGAAACCAAGTTCTTATCGGGCATCTGATCAAACATCAATCTAGCTGAATCTAGATCCCCAATCTTTGCCTAAGATTGGAGACGAGTACATGTCCATGAAACCACATCTTCTTGATCCATTAGATAAAAAAGTGATTGTGTAGGTTCAACATTGCCTCTTACTACATACCTTGAGATCTTGAGATTCAAAGAAATGGCATCCCTGATCGGCATCCGGCTATCAAGCACAGCACGTGCTGACACCATGTCCCTCACCCTCAAGAATGCAGCAACAACAATGTTCTAGTTGACAACGTTCCTCTCTGACTTTGCCTCGACCAACTCGATGGCCCCTGTAGCGCCCGCGCATCCAGCAACAACAGCGTGTGAAACACCAACACCTGCCAGCGCCATCACCAATGGAGAGGGAGCAAGCAGCTCGCACGGCTGTGGCGGCGGCGGCGTTATGCGCCCTAGGGCGCGCGAGCAGCCCGTGCCCGCCATGCCGCACCTCGCGAAGCAGCGGTAGAAGCAGCAGCAGGGCGTAAACGGATGGAGCAGCATCAAGGGCGCGACAAGCAATGGTAGGGAGGAGGAGCACGTCCGTCCGAATGAGCGAGCCGCAGACAGGAACGAGCAGAGGAGGAGCGCGGGCGCTGATTCGGCAGCGCGACTGCTAGCGAGACTAGCGACGGGAAATTTAGGCAAGCGAGACAAAGCGAGTTGGCGCTTACATGGGAGATTTGGGCGCAACCTACCAACAGCGTCCCGTCCCAATGGATGAAAATCCCATCGGACGGACTAACCACAACATTACTGATTCAAATTCCATGGTCGTCTTCTTGGTAGTAGGAGCATCGGGTATATGGCTGGATGCTTAACAATTGGTCTGAAACCCCTAATTGGTCTGAAACATAATACCAATTGGTCTGAAACATAAATACCAATTTTGATATGAAACGTAATGGCCAATCCACCTTAACATAAACAAATGTAAATAGAGAATGAAGCATATAACATAATATAAAAGAAACATATTGGTATGGCAAGTGCAACGTTGTAATTAAAAACGCTTCTTAAGTGCATAAATTGGAGAGAGAGAAAAAAGTGTAACAATAGGAAAGAACTAACCGAACAAAATATCAATGGGTCTGAAACATGCAAATTTAATTAAAGAAAATGTTGTGTGCAAGCATCACTTGGAAATAAGTACTGTAGAGTTGATTAAAGTAACACTAACTCAGTATGCCTCATTTGATAGAACAGTTTGCTGACACCCAATGAACAAAATTAGTAAATGTGGAAAAGAAGACTTATGAAACAAACACAGATAGCTTTCGCAACATATGGACACAGCCATTGCAACAAGGTTTCTGGAAATCCCTGCAGAAAAATTGTTGTCGCATTTCATCTGAATCATCGACAGGAACAATGTGATTTCACTGCTTGAGATCATCTCAGGTTCTTCACAGAGTAAGACCTGAAAGCAATTCGCAGGTTGCGGTACTCTGCTACGGATCAACATATAGCACACATCATTTTTTTTCTTTTTGATAAGGCATAGCACATATCTGAGCACATGCTGAATCATATGCTGAATCATATATACTCCTATGAACTGACTAATAACTGGACATTAAAGTTTCATCACATAAACAGACAATCCAAGCAAACACCACAGAGGTACAATAGAAAATCATAAATAGTAGGATCGACTACACATATGCCGGTAGTTTTTGCTCGTTATGTGGATCACTTTAAACCATATACCATACTACCTACGCGATCGCCTATCTGGATTGCAAAATCGAAACAACACCAACAGGAAGCTCCCGGATCTATTGAACTGACTGTCTACAGCCGTTTGCTTCCTCGAATCAAATTGGTGGCAAAGCAAGGGGGAAACAAGGGTATACCTCGACGTCCTTGACGAGGCCGTGGAGGGGATCAAATCGCTCGCCCTTGGGTAGTTGGAGCTCGCTTCTGGAGAGCTCCGGTGACGCAGTGGAGGGAAGGCGCCGCTCTGGAGGTAGGCGCCTCCTCCCTTGGACACTCTATGCTTGACCCCCCCGATCCCTAGACCGGAGCCTAGCATCAGTAGGAGCCACCGGCACCTTCCTCATCACCCCACGCCGACGAGGAACCCCGCCAGGACTGCCCCCGTCGTCGTCGGTGTCTGAATCACTCGATCCACTCCTCCCCGGCGGCGAGAACTTCCCAGCACTTCTAGTCCGCATCGCAGACACACGCCGACGACGAATCCCGCCAGGACGCGCAGCATCTCCGCCCCCATCGTCATCGGTGTCCGAATCACCGGATGGACTCCCCACCGGTGGCGAGACTTTGGTAGCGCAAGCCGCATCGGCAGCAGATGGTGGCGGATCGGACGCCCCGCAGCGGTGGACAGCCGGCAACCGACGGCGGCGCACAGGCCCGCGGCGGAGAGAGCCGCGGCGATGTCTGGAACTGACGCGGCGAACAGAGGCGGTGGAATGAGGATGGAGACGAGGAAATGATGGGATGGCGACGGGGAAAGGATTAGGAAGGGAATTGTTACACTAACGACGCTGGGCCGGCCCAATACGGGGCGTCCGATTGGTAGGACGCTCTAGACACAGCATTACCGTTTTAAAATCGCATCAAACATTATGTACTGCAATCGATGCATTTTTTTTGTTTTTTTAATAGCAGCTCCACGCACAACACTTAGCCTTGGTCATTAATTTTGGCAAAAAATATGCTCTTAGGGAGAATTGAACCCATGACCAACTGCAAGGCATGTGACAGAGCTACCACTGGGATACTCATAGATCCTTGTTTAGTGCATGAAGTTTATTTAATTTATCACTTCATCATGCTAATTAAATTGTTTGGGCCTATTAGTTTAATGGATCTGATCGCATGGGCCATACATCCCTAGACCCAGCTCGCGCGAGGGACCTAACCCCAGAGGCCGATCGCGTTTACCATCGACGTGGCGGCGGAGGCTTTCCCAGCTGGTACGTGAGATCGGCGTTGTCGTCGTGTTCCCCACTGGCGTGTGGCTGCACAGCAGCGTGGAAGGTTTCACCGAGCAGGCCGTGTCGCGGCTGGTAGAGAGGTAGCAGTCTCACGGCATCCTGGCAGGTGTAGTTCAGTTGAGAATATTGAGTTGCACAGAAAATTAGCTGCACAGCAGCACCATCCCTGCAACAGAGTTTAACTATCAACAGGCATAACAGGAAGATAACAGAACACTAATTAGCATCCCCTCGGTCTTCCTGGTGTTGCAGGTTGCACGGAATTGTAAAACACTTTGAAAAAACATCACACCATCACAGTAATTTAGGTCCAAGATGAACATGGCACATATATATAACTAAGCTTGAGCTACTAGAGCTCCTGGGTTCACAAACCATCCAAAAGACATCCAGGTGGCATCACTAGGTGTTCTAGATGCCATCAGATCATACTACATGTTCTTCTAGATTACATTTACAACTATAGATAGGCTGGACAACATGCAGTCTTGGAAGTGCTTAATTCTTCTTCGCTTCCTTCAGCTGCTTGTTCAGATCAGCAATGTCATCGCCGTGACACTGGATATCATATTCAGCTATCCAGAATCTAAGTCCATTCTTCTCGACGAGGTCCTGCATCTTGTCCATCGCATCCTTCATCTTGTCCATCGCATCCTGCATCTTGTTCTGGCCTTCCAGTGCCTCCGCCACCTTGTTCTCGAGACCTTCCACTTTCTGTTGCAGCTCAGCAACGACGACACCGTTCATCTTGCAGCAATTGGCACTCTAAAACATGACAAAAACAAACATGTCAATTGCATGTACTGGACAGTTCATAATCAGTAACCCAATACAAGGTAGCCGGCAACTTTGGCTACTAGAGCATTCAAATATGCTGCTGTATGAAACAATAATTTTTCAAATATGATATGGAACAACATATCCCGTCATTGGAACGAATAAATAAATACTGAACAATAAGCTCACTGAAAGGAAAAGTTTCTATCCACATTTGTCCTAAAATTGACTCCAAACATTCTAAAACTTAGATCTCAAATGCTTAGATACTAGGACTATTAGACTCCTGCTAGTCAAATGGCAGTTCTATGTTTCCTTGAACATGTATCTTTTTAGTAATAAAAGACTCCCCTTTTCAGTTTCTGTCAGAATCAATATATAAATAGCCTACAATGTTGATAGCCAAGTAGGGAGTATATGAAATTAAAACATATGGTAGCAAACAACAATCTTTACTAGTTCAATGTAGTTGTGGTTGTAGTTGCACATAGAGACATACAGTAGTGCTAGTGGAGTAAGCACATGATATAACAATAACAGATAGATATGCATGACACAAAGACAATTAAACTGTGTCCAGTAGTATAATTTATGGCTGTAAATTTGTTAGTTTGATCTGTTATGAAGTCTGAATTTTCAAGGAATTTAGTGATTGGCAAGCATGTGTCCCATGTCTGTTATATTGGTTTGACTTAGAAGCACTTCAAAATGATTTGGATATGCTTGAAGTCTCTCATCCTGATCCTACATCATTTCACTGTTTTATTCAATTTTTATGGATATGCTTGCCCTAGCTATTACACTGATAACCATATTATTAAAACTTTAAAAGGTGACTCGGCTGTCTTATAACTACAATTTTGCCTAACATAACAACCAAATCAATTAGCTTACCATTTGCTAATACAGGCCCCTGTCCAACTGAATATCAGTTTCCATGGAAAATATCTGAGTAGTATGAATTGGCCTGGCCACATGCCGTAATTAATAGAAAATGAATTAGCTATTCATGCCGTAATTAATAGAAAATGAATTAGCTATTCATGTACACTTGTACTGTTGTACAGCAAGACATAAGTAATAGCCTTCTGCTTAAGAAAATAGGTCACTTGATCATAGATTTATCATTTCTGTTTAAGAACATAGATCAAAACACTCAATAGTTTGAGATATAACAATAACTGTGCTTACTCCACTAGCACTACTGTATGTACTACTGTATGTCTCTATGTGGAACTACAACTACATTGAACTAGAGAAGATTGTTTTTTTTTTTGACAAGAAACTAGAGAAGATTGTTGTTTGCCTGCTGCTTATGTACTATCATGTAAAAATCAATGTACCACATTACTCTAGCCTGGTCTTACAATCTGTATGACCCCTAAATTACTTGAATCCCAAATTACTCCATCGACTTGTGTATGACTCCATCGACTGAGCTGCAATCCCAAATTACTTGAAACCTAAACCATAATGTCACCTGAACAGGCACGGAGAAGGACGATGATGACTCGAGGTTGGCGGCAGCCGGCGGCGGCGAGCCTGCGTAGTCCTCTTCTTGATGGTCGGCGACCCAGCGGCGTCGGCGGCAGCGAGCCAGTGTAGCTTTCTTCTTGATGGCGGGCGACCCGGCGGCGACGTCGGCGGCGGGCAGAGGCGGCGGCCTGCGAGCAGCCAGCTTCTTCTTGATGGCGGATCGACCCACGACTCGGTATCCCTGCCTTCCCCATCAGGGGCTATGCGGCGGCGATGGACCCAAAGTGGCGGCGGATGAGGGATGTGGGGAGCGATGTGGGCGATGGCCTTTAAAGGTCTTTAGTTTATCGTATAAATAAAATCAGGGTACAAAGTTAACAAACGCACATGTATGGCTCGGTGGTAAAACCTGCCAGTTTGCTCCCCTGTCCCCAGCTCTCGGGTTTGAACCCTACGAGTTCATTTTTTTAATTTGGCTATTTTTTTCTGCCAGTTTTTTTTCCTGCTTTAACTAATTTTTTTTGCCATATTTATTTTTTTTTGCTTCTCTACAAATATGTCTCTCTAAATGGGTTCAAATTTTTTTTGGGATGTTTATGGACCCAAAGTATGATGTTGTGCGAGGTTATGCAATTTTCGGACCAAGTTGAGCATTTTTTATATATTTATTTCATGCATTATGACATATTAATCCTAGAAAATGCCTAAGCTAGCTAAAAAAAATGTATAAACTTGCATGGCCCCCACATTTTGGTGCACATTCATGACAAAAAAGTTTCAATGCGTTCTGACAAAGACTTGATGTCTATACTCTAAGAAGGCTCACAACTCTCTTATACACACTAGAGACTAAGCGAGAGATGTTCATGAACATATGAGGTTTGCACTACCACTCTCTCCAAATGTGTTCAAATTTTTTTGGGATGTTTATGGACCCAAAGTATAATGTTGTGCGAGGTTATGCAATTTTTCGGATCAAGTTGAGCATTTTTTATATTTATTTCATGCATTATGATATATTAATCCTAGAAAATGCCTGAGCTAGCTAAAAAATGTATAAACTTGCATGGCCCCCACATTTTAGTGCACAATCATGACAAAAAAAGTTTCAATACGTTCTGACAAAGACTTGATGTCTATACTCTAAGAAGGCTCACAACTATCTTATACACACCAAAGACGAAGCGAGAGATGTTCATGAACATGTGAGGTTTGCACTACCACCCTCTCCAAATGGGTTCAAATTTTTTTTTGGGATGTTTATGGACCCAAAGTATAATGTTGTGCGAGGTTATGTAATTTTTCGCACCAAGTTCAGCATTTTTTATATTTATTTCATGCATTATGACATATTAATTCTAGAAAATGTCTAAGGTAGCTAAAAAAATCTATAAACTTGCACTCTCTCCAAATGGGTTCAATTGTTTATTTGGATGATCATAAACCAAAATAATGTGTCCATTAACACAAATGGAAAATTAAAACATAGACAGGAAGCAAAAAAAAAAAAATATCAACGAAGCTTAATTCTATTTAACAGTTAGAGCCCGCGTACAGCATATTTCACGGCATCCCGAAAACAATATTTCGCGGCATCCCGAAAAAAACCGCCAAAATCACAGATATTTTGCCCCCTCTCCTGGTCTCCTCCTCCCGTGGTCTCCCTCCCCCGGATCCACTCCTCCCACCTCCCCCATTTCTCCAAACCTATTCGCCGCCGCCACACAACCGCCATCGACGACCTGGTACCTCATCGACGACGAGGTTGTCCACACCTCCTTCCGACGGGACACGACACAAGGCCGGCGAGGAGCTGCGCCGCCGCCGCCACACAACCGCACAGGAGCCTGCGAGGAGCAGCGTCGTCGCCACCATCATTCGCCGCCACCGGATTTGGTTCGTCGCCGCACTCTCTCTCTCTAATCCATCTCTCTCTCTCCAATACACCTAGCTCTCGCCCAAACCTAAGCCGAACCACCGCTGGATTTGGTTGATGGCACCAGTTCGTGTAGTGTCGAGTTCTTCTGCAGAAACGGAAACTGAGAAATTGTCATCTTGTGCAGCACAAAAAATCAGTTTACATACAAAGAAGATTTGCCATGATTCTGTGTTGAACTTATGTTCTCCTCTTTTATGGATTATGGCTTGGCCGTGTGGTAGCTATGTATCTCAGACTTCATAAGTGAATTGACCTGAAGGGTATTAAGACCTGATTTGGCTTGTATACATGGATTATTTTTCAGTTAGACAAAAATAAAGGCTTACCTGCTGAGATTTATATTGGTTACGGGTACGAACAAACCTCTCTGAATCTTTAATTATGAATGCTTCGATTCCTTATAGCTTTACCAAAATCAACAAAGCATCCTGACGAGAAGCAACGGCAGCAGCTCAGTGAACAGCTTGGCTTCTCTGTACTCCAAGTGAAGTTTTGGTTCCAGACCTGACGATCTACATCTATGCCGATCGCTGCACCTTTGATTGCACTGTGTCATGCAGACCACTACAGTACTTATTTTTTTCCTTTGCTTTGTATATGTTCAGACAATTCAGGACCGGCATGAGACCTCGCTACTGGAGGAGCTCCAGGAGCAGAATCGCTTCCTACTAGAGGTCATCAAGAAATTTGAAATACTCACACTGGTGCTTTCTACCTAGTCGTTGGCAACCTGATTGTGTGATGTTGTAGCACTATTCTTTCTGATTCCCTGTACCTGTTAAAGATGTCGAACATGATATACAATTGTGCCTATCAAGCATTTAAAAATCTGGTGCTTGCTGATTATATACAACTGTGCTTGTCCAATAAAAAAACATGACATGAAATCTGGTGCTTGTTCAACTGTGCAGTTGCTTTAGTTGTAGCTTTAAACAATTATAAATTAGGAAATCTGGTGCTTACTGATTAGCTCTGTAGGTGCTTTAGTATAAGTGCCAATCATAATTGCATATCATTCTATACTTATGTTGGTTTTTAATTTGTTACCCTTTTTGAAATAATATAATCTGAAATAAAATAATATGTTGTCCAAAAATTCTTGCTACAGTACTATTCATATTAATATCATTGTGCTTCAATGTTGCTCTATTATCTATTATAATATTAATAACTATTGTGCAATCTTTTTTTTCTCCAGGACTGCTGATTGGGATTGTCAATACCAATATATAAACATACCAGCAGAGAGGTGCTTACTGGTCAATGTGTACGTGCTTACTGGTCAGTTGTTTAGGTGTTTTATTAGTGGTAGCTTAACCATTGTATTGAACGCTGATAAGCTTCATAGGTCATGCTTCATTTGCCTCCAGTTTCGTAGTATACATGAAGGAATTTGGGATAAAGATATCACTAGATAGCACATTGCGCCGTAATAACTAATAAGCTATGTCCTACAAATGAACTGATCTTATTTATTGCTCGATACCTGCAAATATACTTATTTACCGATGGATACTATGTTGTGCCAAAATAATGAAAAGATATTGCATTAGTATCCAACTCATGGCTCTGTGTTTCTGTAAGGTAGATTTTGTGGGACAGGAGTGGCACACTAGGTGAGCAGTTTGTCACCCTGAAGATCTTGTGGCTCTAGTTTGGTACCTTTGCTAGGTGATTATGGCTTCTAGTTTAGTCTTATTCTTCTACGTATGCCTCTCATGATTGCTTCTAGTTGTCTTATTCATTCTTGTGCAGTGACACAAGCAAACAGTATGGCCAGATCATGAGTATGGACAGATCACGGGTTGTGATCCAAACTGAAAGATCCATGCATGCAGGTAAGAGCTTCGTGGCATTTACATATTCCAGACCATGAGTTGCCATCGTGAGTCTGCCACTTTCCAATTTCCACTTGATGTCTTTAGTTTGAGGTAATTCAGATTCTCATCAAGGAGTGTAATAAGATTACAGGTCACGTACAGCAGATTGCAGATGACAAAAAAAAAAAAAAAACAAGAAGGCGGTGCTCATCAAGCATATCTTGTCCCTCAATGGTAACGTTCAACTTCGACATGTGCACTGCTGGTAGCTGTTGGTCTATGTTGGTGATGTTGTGTATGCACTAAGTTAAGTTGCAGGTGTTGGCAACTTTTATTACTTGGTGTGATGTGAACTGAGATGGAATTAGTAATTGGAATGTGATGTCAAGTGAGGTCTTTGTGAGCTGAGTTCACTACTGTTGATTAAGTTGTAAGGTCACTGGAATTCTAGTTTCTTAATTTATGGAAGCTTTTGGTCATTTGAATATTATCTGCAATTTGTATAAAATCAGCATGTGTGCAATTTGCAATTCAATTATTTACCGGATTTTGTGTGACCAAATTATGGTGTATTTGTTGACGATTTTGAAACTTGATTTGTGACCAACATTTTGGAGTATTCATTAACGATTTCAAAGTGCTATCTGTGACGAAAAAAAACAATTAGAACTAGCCACGTGGCAGATCGTAGTTGGTCCACGTGGGGCTACGAAAACCATCACTGCAGCTGCCACGCCATCTGCCACGCCATGCGCCACATCAGCTGCCACGTCATCATCCTACGTGGCAAACACCGTTGGTTCTCATGCAAACGGTCCACAACATTAGCCACGTAAGCTGACACGTGCCATTTGACGCGTGGCAAGCCACGTGGGCAGTCCAGGTGGCAACGCCGTCACATGGTCAATAATGACCAAAAAGTGGCTTCATCTGTGACCAAATGCAGTCGTCATAGCACAGAAACGCCGTTATGTCCATGTCATGACGGCCGTTTGACGCCACCAAGACGGGAGATTATGACGATTTCCACGAGGTATCAGTGACCAAAACATATGGTCATAGATTGGTCCCACATCCATGACTAAACCATTTTGGTCACTGAATGACTGCACATCTGTGACCAAAACATGTCTTTCGTCACTGAATACATAATGTGACGCTCGATAGATGATGATATCATATTGGTCATAAACTCGTCACAAAACAGAAGCTGTGACGACTTCGGCGTCTTCTGTGACCATAGCATGTGGTCATTGCTGTGCACATCCCTACTAGTGTTGGCTCGCCTAAGGTTACACAGGCAAGGTGTGGCCGGAAGCCAAACACTCCCTTGGATTGGCATGTGTGGCCCATGGACGAGGCGTCCGACTAGATCAGATGTTTGCACCATAGCATTATCCGAAAAAAAGAAGCTATGCCCTCTTTGTTGTGGCCTGCTCACGTGGATGCGACAGAGCGTAGCGGGTGCGGTGGGTGTATGCCGGTGCACTCTGCGTCACACACAGACCCTTTTCCATAAGAAAGAAAAAAGAACTTACTATCTTTGGGATCTGATACTACACCTCTGCTTATAATCCCTTAGTGGATCGACTTTATTACATAAGCGGAATCCTAAATTTTGTCCCATATCGTGGTATAATGAAGCAGTTTTTTTAGTTTTATCGACCCGGGCACTCACTAACTCACTGGAGTACGGATGCAGCAAGGATGGCATGGCATGACGGCCGCAACAGTCAAGGGGCGAAAAACGTGGAGCTCGGCCAAGGGGAGGGCTCGGGGGCTCACCACCGGGGGCATGGCCAGCGTAGATCGAGGTTCATCCCCGTGTCGGCGAAGCGGCCAAGAAGGGTCCCGCCTTGGTCCCTTTGGAAGCGGCCGGGTGAAGGCAGAGGGTGGTGCATGAGCGCGGTGTGCTCGTCGAGGTGGTGCTCCACCTCCACGGGTGCTTGCGACAAGATGCCGGGACGCCGCTCGTGTGGCTGCCGCGGTCGTGGGCAACCAGCGGCGCATGCAGGTGTTGGCGCAGCGGCGTGTTGAGAAGTAGGGCCGTGCAAGTGCCCGTTGGAATTAAGGGCTTGTTTGGCATGGCTTCGACTCCTCCGAAAATGGCTCCGGCTCTGGCTCCTCTGAAGGAGCAGCTTCTCTGGTGGAGCTGAAGCCGTTTTGGAAAACGTTTGGCAAAACAGCTTCATTGGAACCATTGTACCATCAGCCAAGCAAGGAGCCACGCGAAGCTCATTTTTGAGGCTTCTCGTTCCTAGACAAAAAATGTCTCTGGCTCTTGGATGGCTCAACATGTGAAGCCATTTCCAAATCACCCGTTTGGCACACCTCCTGCAGGAGCCCGAGCTGAAGCCCCTCCAAGAGCCCTACCAAAGGGGCTCTAAGGGCCTATTTGGGACTGCTCTACTCCACCTTTTCCAGCTCTGCTCTACCAACTCTATCACAGAGCAGCTCCACTATGGAGTTTGAGGAGCAAGTGAACTTGTTTGGCCGATAGCCTAGCTCCAGCTCTGAAACATGAGATTTGTCTGGGAAAGTTCTACTATGCCCCTGATTGATGTAATTGAATATTTTTTATATCAATTCAGGTGTAAATATTATAACCTCATTTAGTTTACGAGATATTTCATCCAAATAATTGCCCAAATAAAAAAACAAATATTTCATCCATATTTCAGATACAAATAATTGTCGATACATTGAGAAGGACAAATTTACAAAGGATTATCATCTCATCTCACAAATCCAAACAGCATGATGTACACGCTGAACCGGGAGAAAGAGATGTCGTGGTGTGCAGATCGTGGGCGCAACAACAACAACTTATCTCGGTGCCGGTAGAGGCCGAGCATGGACACCAATCAGCGAGGGCGTCGCCGAGCCAACAGCCGTCCCCCCACACGGCCACCACGCGTCACTCCCTTGACGAAGGCCACCGGCGCCGCCGCCGGCAGGCCGTGGTAGTCCCACCTTGGGCGCCGGAGAGCTTCCTCAATTCACGTACATGGCAGCCTCGGCCGGGGAAAAGTTTGGGGGATAGAAGACGGAGGAGATTTGGGGGTAAGAAAAGAGAGGATAGAGTAGAGGATCATCGGATCTATCATCTCCGACCATGACCTCGCCGGATTGCTCGTCGTGGTGGCCAGAAAAAGCGGTGGCGGCGCTAGGGTTCGCAGTTAGAGAGGGAGCATCGGGGGAGATGACGGGAGGGAGGCAGGGAGCGACGGGTGAAGAGGAAGCGACTGAAAGGAAAGAACGAAACGTTTTCTTTGTGTAATCGGTGGCAATGCGAGTAATAACCTCCCAACTCCATGAGGACTTACGAAGTGCGGGTTTCTGGAGTACCCCTCGAGGAGCTAGTACCGTGGTTTCTGGAGTACTTCGAATACGAGTTGTCACGAAAACCATATTAACGTTTTGTCCTCCTCTTCCAAATGGTGCTAGTAGTACTTTCCACTCATCCTCATGACATCTCGACATGTCATCTAGAACAAGTAGAAACCGTTTAGCTTTCAATCTTTGTTCAATTCGCTCTTGATCACTGCCATTTTTGTTTTCACCATCAACTTCAGGAATTAGTTTCACAACTTATTGTGCAAACCTATTAGTATTAAATTGAGGGACATACATAAACAAATTGTGACCTCTATTGACGGTTGTTAACTACATATTTTATACCATCAACATTAGTACAAAACTACCAAAACACAATAGCGATAGGGCTTTGAGCTAACCTTTTCCACAAGTTTTGGTACTTCACTTGTTTAGCAGGGCAATGTTGAAAACATATACATATTGGGCCAAAAGCAAAGGAAAATATACAAGATAAGAATGGCCCAATGCGAAGCAAGGATAAAGAGAAGAAAAGCCCAAGAAATATGATTACAAATATCCAAACATAAGCCCAAAAGGTCAAGGCCCAAATCCAACATAAAATCATATCGGACCGCAGGACATGGGTTTAGTATTTTGGGCATAACTTTCTCATACAAAATCGAATTCAGCGGGCCACCAAAAAACCAAGCTCACTCCGAGGCCCACAAGCTCCTGTAGAAGTTTCAGCCCAAACGGCCAAAGTTTGGGTGCGCCCACTGTCACGCCCCACTTTTAATGGGTCGTTAACCTCTCGTATTTGCGCCAGGATCACGCACAAATACGGTCATTAGTGTTAGATAATGGCATGCGATATAATAGAAATCCGAGCTTTAATAAAATAGGATTAGAAAGTCTTACAAAGGCGAATATTTTTATCGAGTTAGCCAACCGAAAGCGATGGATTAACTATGACTTGTTGCCTCATACTCCACGGGCATCTTGAGCACGGACGGAAACCCTAGGCAACTACATCTTCTTCTTGAGTAAACGCCTCTCGGACTCCTACTTAACGCCGATCGTTTACCTTGACAACGATCTTACCTTTGATGTGCCGATATCCGTAAAAATGGGGGGTGAGTACAAAGGTACTCAGCAAGTCCAAACTAGGGTGGTTTGGTAAATTTTAGGGTTTGGGCCCTAGCAGAGTCTCTAAAACTGCTCTCACTAGTTCCCGGGGTTATCTCATCTTACCATCACCTTCACATATCACAAAAGGTTAGTTATAGCTAATCATAGATGTTCTTTCCTAGCATTCGCCCATTCCAAGGACGTGGCTATTCGAATAGATTTAATTAACTCTGCAGAGGTTGTACAAATTTCCCCACACGATAGGCACAGTCTTCCCCATCCGGTTTTGGTTCCAACAGGCCTAACGAGATCCGTACCCGCTTGAGTGCTACTCTAGGTATATTGGTATAATCTTCACCACGACTTCTCAGGGGTTGGAAGGATAACACATCACCCTAAGATGACGTACTACCCTAGACAATATGGTGATACCAAATCACCCACGGCTTTACAGGTAATACCTTATTACCCAACCTATACTGTCAACACCACTCTCAATCTCAAATCATCAATATGTGCCTCTAGCACTGCGCCATCATCGCCCAAACACTTACGTGGAAGATCGCCAAATCCACGCCAACCGGACCATGGGGCCACTCTCCCCACGCCTGCTCCTAATAGGTCGCTTTGCCCGCTCCGGCCACCTTGGATCCCAATTATACCTCAACCCAACGGGTGTGAATCAAGCCGCCCCATAAACGACGTGTGGTCGTACGAAAATATCGCACTAGGTAGAAGGTCTATGAACCGGTCCTTAGGGAGGCGAGCATCTCTCCGCGGATTCATCCCCGATTATGATTTGTCCACCTCCATGTAGACAATCACCACTCACCTTTTTGTTGGAGGGTTCACATTCTTACTTAAGTTTCATCGATCTTACTTAGTCATATTATAGCATTATTCATCATCATATTAAGGTCAGGATTAGGGGGGTAAGGACTTGCCTGGGATGTTCTTACTGATCGGAACGTCTCTATCGTATCCCGGGAGAAACTCCTAATCCGATCGTCGAAACTACCTCGCGTCGGACGATAAAACCTAGCTTGAACTATGGCACACAAAACAAGCATAGAACATTATGGTGGTAATAGGTTAGTTGCATAGATCTAGATTTTAGATAAATTATGGAAGTCGTTTCACGCGAAACGGAATTAAAATGCATGAGTTATGGAATTTATAACATTAATCCCTAATTTATTAATTAGGGTAATATTATAATATAATTTTATCATGTAGATAATTTGGATCTAATTACATGATAAAATTACATAAATCGAATAATGAATTTACAAATTTTCTGGGAATTTTCTGGACATGGGAAGTACTACTTATAAGACCACTCGCGGTACGTAACTCGGGTGGCTCTAGCATTTACCCTACGTGTACCCAACTGTGGGTGTCACCTTGCGTGACTGACCAATGGGCCATGGGCCCAGCCCACGTGGCCTTTGACGCGCTGGACGGCGGCCGAACGGAGGTGGATACGTGGCGGCATCCTGTTCGTCCTCCCGTGACGTCGTCAAGGTGAGGTAACGGGACGGCGACGGCTTGGATGGGAATAGGACTCCCGTCCCCTGCGTTGACTCGCCGGCGCGCGGCGCTCAGCCGGGCGTATGGCCGGAGTTGGCCGAGAGTCGTCCGTTCCTCGCCGTGGAGGGCTTGTAGAGCTCCCAGCCCCACCTTGCTCATGTTGGGGTGGTGCTAGGGCGGCGGTGAGGGCCGCTTCCCGCGACGGCGGTGAGTCTCGGCGGCTTTCGGCGGCGGCTCACCGGTGGCAGGGCACTATGGAGAGTAGAGGAAGGAGGGAGGGTATGCAATCGAAAGCTTAGCGCGCAGAGAAACTCACGGGCTCTCCGGTCTGGGCCGGGACTGCAGCGGCGGACGGGAACGCGATGGAGCACTCCGGCGACGGTGGAGCTCCGATTTGGGGGAAATCGAGATTGGGCGAGATAGAAACGGGAGGAGAGGAAATGGGCGAGAGCATCACACGTTCCTCGTCGGTGCGGTGCTCGGGAGGGATTGGTGCGGCCGATTGAGCTCGGCCGGGCCTATTTATAGGCCGGCCATGAGGTGCTCCCCGGCGGCAATGTTTCCCCGCCCGTCCACCGATCTTTTCGGCAGCCATCCCAGCGCGGCGACCTCGTGATGGTGTGCTAGCTGGCCGGGCGCGTCGTATGCGCGTGTTCCTCGTGGCGGCTGGGCTGAGACGTCCCATCGCCGGGCGCGTTGGCTCGAGCCGTCCGCGGTGCCACCGTGGGCGTCGAAGACCGCCATGGTGCGCCGAGTCCAGCCCGTTTCCAGCTGGGCTGGGGTGGCGTCGCGCCCACGCAGGCGCTGGCTTTGTCCGCTAGTCGCCGTTAGCTCCGGTCGCCGGTGAACGCCGGGCGAAGTGCCGGGTAATCCGGCCGGTGCCGCCCACGATGGCGGCAAGGTCGCGAGCACGGCGTTCGGCGCCGCTATTGGCGTTGACGCCGCTGCCAGTGCTCGTGGCCTCATCCGATGGCGTCGTCGGGGTTAGTGACTTCGCCGTGGCCCGGTCGCCGCCGCCGATTCCGGCGACGAGTGGCATGCGCCGCTCACCAGGGTTGTTGACACCGACCACTATGCTCGTGGATGGGAGTGGGTGGCCGTGAGCTGGCTCCTCGGGGATGGACGCGACAACTGTGCGCTCGTCTCCTTTGGCAGTGCAGCTCGGTACAACGGGGAGCAGGAGGGGCCCGACGGCGCGTTCCGCGTCGCGAAAGCGCAAAGTGGGAGAGGAAGAAGACGACGGGCGACGGCGGGGCCCACTCTGCAGTGAGAAAGGGAGAGGGATGGGTCGGACTCGGCCTCCTGGCTGTCGGGCTTGCGGAGCTGGGCTCGCTCGCCCGATTTCCTCCCACCGGCCCACGCCGCGTTGAAGAAAGAGGGGGTGAGGGGGTTTGTTGCTTGGCCAAGTCTAGAAGCGAGCCCACGAGCTATCTTCCCTTCTATTTTCTTTCTCCATTTTCCCTTCCCTTCTTATTTCTCATGTATACTTGTGGTATTTCTCTCCCATTATATTAATCAAGTATATATTAATTAGGGTCCTCTTTGAGCACTAAAAATATATATACTTGTTGGGGAAGGAATACATGTTAGTACACATGCATTTATATTTCCCTTTAATTCTCCTTGCTCATTTCCATGTATACTCATATCCGTGTGTATGGTTATCCTTTCCAATTGTATTTATTCAAGTACATATATGTTCTTTAGGATTTATCATTATAGGCACTCACATATGTACTTGTTGGAAGGGCATACACATAGATGCATGCATTAATATACTTGCCCCTAATATTCCCCTTTTGTTTTCCTAGGGCCTACCTATGGGTTTGGTGCATACATTTATTCCAGGAATTTATCTAGAGGTGCTTGGAATATATGTCTCCCCACACATGTAGTCTAGGGTTCATAGATTTATTCCCAGAAAATGTAAATCATGTTCATGCATAGATATATACTTCCATAATTAAAGTCTAGATCAAGAATACGTACCTTGGCCACCATAAGCTCAACAAACAAGAGGGGGGGTCTAATCTCTATATGGTGGGATTTAGATGCAAGGTTTTCGAAAACAGGGGTTTGGTTTTGCGGAAAGTAGGTTAGGTTTTAGTTTATTTTAAAAAGTTCAAATTTTTAGTGAATTTTAAAATGATGCAAAAACACGGGTGTTACACCCACACCTTGGGGTGCGCCCACACCTCTTGTGAGGCGGTTCGGGCCCATCCTTTTCTGGCGGTGCAATGAATGTCCAAAAAGTGGCGGTGCGGGGTGTGTGGCCACGTTCACTAAACCTAGACGCTGTAGTGAGGTCGGTTTGGAGGAATATTCCATGGCACATTGCCTCTCCCCCTCCTATAAATAGATGGCTCCTCCCTCTCATTCCAAGACACCAATTTCACACAACACAAGGAGGAGCCACAATGTAGAAGAGAGGAAGAAGCTCCGACTCCACTCCTATCTTCTT
This sequence comes from Hyparrhenia diplandra, assembly GCA_015847255.1. NCBI lineage: Eukaryota > Viridiplantae > Streptophyta > Magnoliopsida > Poales > Poaceae > Hyparrhenia > Hyparrhenia diplandra. Next base: position 138,349 of record JADLZK010006274.1, on the reverse strand, counting down.
TTTCTTCTTCTTCTTCTTCCTATTAGTTCTTATGGAGAGTGAGAGAGGGAAGGCTAGAAGAGGGCTTGGCCTCTTCTCCATGGAGTCCCGGTGTACCCCCGGTGCATTCTGGATCTCGGGTGGCCGGAGTGCCGGGCTTGTCGGCGCCCGCCATGCTTGTACCTCTACAACCTTCTAATCATTTGGGTAAGAATGGTTGTGTCCCTCTTTCGGCTTGTTACTCTTAAGCATATTATCTAGCTGTTATAGACTTGCGGGGTTGATAGTCGTTCCTTCGGGGCGGTGCTCTAGAAGAAGGACCCCGGGGACAGGTAAGCCTTATTGACACGCTAGAGTAATAACCACTAGTGTAGACATGGTGTCTATGCTAAGGGTTTACTATCTTTTATGGCGCATCCCACGGTTGAGGGGGTAGGCGGCTGGGTCGTGACACCCTTGTCCGTCCCTTGTAATCCCCCCACGTTCGAGTGTGGCGTCTCCATCCCAGTTTGGGCTATTGCCGGTGCCCGAAGTAAGGACATAACAGCCAAGTGATCCCTGCTAGAGAGTTTGAGCCCATAAAGATACCTCACCACCCATAGTTATTCTAGGGTGACTCTGTTTAGAGAGTAATCACACAACCGTTCCTCGTGGAAATATGATACCCTGAATACTTCCGGGTGAAATGCTATAACGACAATTCCGTACGCTTGCGGATTCTTCTGCATACGTTAAGAAACGTCAACAACCTCAAAATGGTCCTTCACCTGTTTATATACATGTTGTGTGAATGTTTTCTTCCGAATACTGCCTGCACCAACAATTCGAAGCACCACAAGGCCATCTGCAAAATATTTGCCATGCTTAATACTATTTGTAAGGGGAATGTTTGCCTTTTCTATTAAAGGGGAATGTATATGCAACAATTGAACTAATAAGACATTTCCTAGCTGTCACAAACACTTTAGGAGTTCAACGAACTGTTTCTCAACGTCATGCAACAATTGAAAGTGGTTTCTTCTTTATGTGACCGCAAGTATGCAAATAGAGCAAAAAGAAGAAAGAAACGTATTTCTCTATCGGAAACAGTATGGAAATCAAGGTGGTTTGTTCATGAGAAAATAAAGATGTTGAGATCATACTGCATAAATTTGGTTTGGTAGGTACAGTTGGTATATAAGGTACTGGTTGGGTAAGGGATGCACATTGTTTTTATATGGGTTGCTCTGGTCTTGAATTTAAATCTCAGACAGTTGAAGACAGTTGCTCCATCAGTGGGCAAAGTTGCAGCAGCATGATGAGCTTTGAGATAGTTTAGTCACGGCAGGACAACATCTTGAGATGGCAGCGCCGTAGTTTTTTTGGTTCCAATGGATGGTTATCAACAAGATTTTTCGGTCTATTTTGAATCAAAACATTCCATTGTTTTTTTTCTTTTGTTTCAGTGCTTGTTGTTGTAAAGTTTAATCTCTATAGTGGTTTGTGTGATAGCCTATGAGCTAGGTTTTTGTAATAATTTGTCTGATTCTATCGAAAGATAAATAATGCCAGATACTTTTATCCTTTATCTAAAAAAGCAAGATATGCATGCATGTAATGGGAAACAAAGACGGTCAGACCATACATTGTCCAAAAACAAATGGTAGCACAAATAACATAATGGCCTCACACCAATAAACAAAAAGCTATGGTGCACACAAACACAGCACCGACCAATAAAAGAATCCGAAACTAGCAAGTAGAGACACCACAGCCAGTGGACAACTGTAAATCATGCAGGAACGACAGATTGCACACCATACGACTCAGCTATTAGACAACACCAGCCGAAGAAGTACCAGGACCAGCCCTGGCAGCAGCATCACTGGTGGTGGGCCGGCTGATGATCCCAGCATGGTTCAGCAACGCCCAGAGGATTGTGATGAGCTCGCCGCCTCGAGCAATCGATTCCTTGTGCCCTTTCAGATTGTCTGACGGCGCCACGTACAGGATCATCTCTGACCAAAAGTTGGCCAGCAGCTTCCACACTTCCTCGACATTGATTGTCTCCACCAGCTGCTTCCCAAGCTTCACTCCATCCTTGAGCACTGGATGCTCCGACTTGTCACCCAGCAGTTGGATCAGCTTCTGGTAGCAGTCCGGAGTCGATGTCAACCTGGAGAAGTAATGGCGGCCAAGGGCACGCTCTGCATCTTTCTCAGCAGCATCATATAGGCTCTTACTCCATGCAGCATTGTCCGGGAGCATTTCTGGGTAGTAGGTCACCAAGTATGCACAGTACCGTGACAGCTGAGTGGCAACAATCTTATGACCATCTGAGGTAACAAATGAAGATCCTTGTTGTTGATCAGGGTACCTAACCTCGAGTATGCTTGTAGCAATGTGCCATGTAAGTATAATATCAGACGTGCCCTTGCTATTGCACGCCCAAAGCAACGTTTTACCATGTTCACCCCAGCTGTAGAGAGATGCTCTACCATTGCTCAGGTGCACACCATTATCTGTACTGCTTCGTAGGGCATCGATTATAGAAACCTTCACAGCTGTGTTGAGCTTGGTCTTCTGGTCTGGGAGATGGAGCAGACGCCTGATAAGTGCATGCAGGGTTCTTCTTTGACGGAGAAGAGGAAGCACAGAGCATTGACCCATTTCCTCATCCCAATGCTCCAACGTGAGCCTGCTTCTGCATCGTAGAATATGGACAGACCATTTTTGCAAGGAATGAGATTGCTCACTGTGTAGAAGCAGGCGGCAAGTTAAGACAACTTTGGTCCAGTTGGAGCAGATGTAGGAAACAATGTCCCTCACCTCAGCTGTGACAACCAACACCAATAGCAAAAACAGTGGCAACAAATCAAAGAAGATGCTTCCAAAGTGTACTGAAGCCAAATTTTTGCATCGGATATAGCAAGTGATCTGAGCAAACAACTGTCTGATGGCCTGGTTGCCAGTAATGTCATACTCATCCCGCCCATACCAAATCAACAAGTCATGTGTACGTTTTATTATGAACGCTGGAACAATGAAGCAACTGTAGCCTATACTCAAGAGTGAGATAACGACGCCGAGGATGGGCAGCCAGCACTTTGAATAGGAGATGGGGAGGGATGAGTTGTAATAACCATTAAGAAAAGAAAGCTCATTGGCAATCACCCCGAATATCCTGTCAGGCTCACCATCCTTGAGCAACAAGCCCCAGAAAATACTACACATGTTCTCTGTAGAGCCTATGATGGTGGTCTCATATCTTGCAAATCGGCACCGCAGCAACTTGAACAAGGCAAAAGATAAGCACAAGTCTTTTAGGCTTTGTGGTGGGGCTGGTAGAAGTGTGCTATTGCGGCTATCCAACAATTGCCAAATACTATCGAGTGTGACCAAGCCAATGCCTTTGTGCAACAGTGTGCTTGAGTCATCCTTGAATACATACCCATGATGTAGCTTCTCCACTTGCTTTGTATCCTCTCCCATAACCAATAGAGGTGGAGGTGCATGCTCGCCTACCACCATTAGTTGTAGTGGTACCTGCAGTTGCATGTACCCAGAGACAAGACGAGGATTACACCCAAATGAAAAGGATTGTTGTGCCTTTTTGAGTGCATAGTATTTGAACAATAGCTTGGCCAAGGTGAGAGAAAAAGGTAAAACTTCAAGAAGAAAAAAGTAAGATGGGATGCTGTTTAGTGTATTCAAGTAGCTAATACCAAGGTAAAACATCCAGGCCCCCTGAGCAAGTAGTTCGAGCGGAGGACCTTTGCTTGCACCTTCTCTATCGTCAACAGCGACTACTATGCTGGTATTGATGATGATGTTCTGAACAAGCAATGCCCACGTTATCACAAGGACGGAGTGTTTGTATGGACTGCATAACCCTGTCAAGGTAGGGGCTGACTGGACAAACTCTGGGATATCATGGCTGCTGATTCTCGAGACATATCCTGTGCTGCCGGTGACAACAGAGGAGATGATTGGCAAGAACAAAGTGGTGGCACCAAGGAAGACAAAGCGGGTCAAAGGACGGTGGCGGTAGCGCTGGCCATAGGCACCTATCCCAACCATGATTCCTGCCATGATGACGCTAACAAGCAGCTGCGCATTCACCTGCAATAGCTTCACATTCATGTCTTTTTCGAAGGAGAACCACACTGTGGTGTCACACTCAGCCCGATGGATAGCACCCATATAGTTTCCATAATAATCCTGATGGTAAGCCATGGTTCTGCGAATTGTCAAACAAATTCATGATTATATATGTGATTCCTCCGTTTCAGATTATAGTTCGTTTGACTTTTTTGATCATAAGTTTGACCACTCGTCTTATTCAAAAAAATTGTACGAAACTAGTCAAATTTAAGTCATTCTTAAAACCATTTGTTAATAAAGCAATCCACGACAAAAGACGTGATATTTTACACAAAATTAAATAAGACGAGTGGTAAAAGTTGGGATTAAAAAAGTCATACGAACTACAATTTGAAATGGATTCAGTATATAATACTATAAAACTAGGCAAGCATGAAACACCGTACACATAATAAAACTGATCGCGACCACCAAGCTAGCTAGAAGAAATCAATCAATCAAACTTTTGAAAATTAACCTTTTTCATATGTACAACGTTGCTAATTTGATTGAACTTATGCCGTACATACCAAGACAAGAAGTCGAATGAGTAGTTACCTTAAGGTAGGAGGAAATATCGCAGCTCAACGACGACTCGATGATTGGATCCTGGAATGCTACTTCTCTCATGCATCTATGGCTGCTATTGTACAATATAATGACAAATGTGCAGCTGGGCTGTGTGACATTAGCTACACCGGCTTCTATTTACAGGCGTTTCTGGATGCACTTGCTCCGTGAGCAAGCTTCAGAGTCACTGAAACAATAAAAGATGTAGGCCACCGGCCTCCTTTATCTATCTTTTCCTTGGATGTATTTTGTATGAGTTGTCCTACTGGAACACTTGCTCACTACTCACGTCATGAGCAAGATGCTCAGAGTCACTGAAACGCGACGCACACGTGCTAGTTTAATTTTTGACTCCACGTTTGTCTTGTTCATGTTAAACCTGAAAACAAAATGCTGCGTCGTTTTTTTTTTTCAGATCATATTGCAGATCAGAATATCACTGCTACAGATTTGCACATCATTACCGGTACCATCACTGCCGGATTTTAGAAAACCGGTAGGGTGATGTGCTGGAAGACACTATCACTGCAGTTTTTTTTGGCTAAAACCGGCAGTGATAGGACCAACCGACAGTGATATTCGGGTCTTCACAATCGGTTCATATCACTGTCGGGGTTCGTAGCTTGCATTGATAGTGATATAAAGAAAACTTCTTAAGTTTTTCATGTGATACGGGATGAAGACTAACTTTATATCAAAGTTGTGGTACTCGACGAGACCTACAAGTTTTTGGTTCAAATTTTTTAAATTGAAATAATTTGGATATCCAAATATTTAAAATTAATGTTTTAAAATTTTCAAACGACCTCAGATAGAAAAACGCCCAAAACAAAATTACTAGTTGTCAAAAGATCATGCCGCTTTGTAGTTGACAACTTTTAATTTGAATCATTTATTAATAGTTATCAAAAGGTTACTTCAAAATATTTTTAAAAAGTTAATTTTAAATTGTTGAGGAACACTAATTTCTCCCTCATGCTAACTACAAATGTTTCTCCCTCATACTAACTCTGAAGAACACTAATTTACTTCAAAACTTGTAACTAGTGTTTCTCTGTCTTGCTAACTCCAAATTTGATGGTTCTCCTAAAATTTACTAAAATTATGGTCTATCAAGTTATTACGTTCTTATTGCTATTATTTTGGTCATATTTTCTTGTGAACATTTCAAAATTTGAATTTTAAAAATGACAAGTGCAAACAATATTTTGAAACATAAAATGATTTCGGTTGAAGAAGTAATGAACATAAGAGTTGTAGAACTCATCAAGATGTATAACTTTTTGTTTTAGTCATTTTTAATATGACAAAGTGAAAGTAACATTATTCACAAAATTTACATATCTCTCTTATAGTTTATGAACCCTACGGAACCATATAGACAAATATAAAATTTATGAACATTGATACTATCACTTTGTCTGATGGGAAAAAGACCAAAATAATAGTTGCAGATATTGAAAAGTTATGAAACTTTATAGTTGGTAACTTTTTATTTGAAATCATCTCGTGATGGAAAAGTACATCTATATTTTCTAAAATTTAAAATTTGAATTTTTCAAATGATCTCAGATGGAAAAATAAACAAAATAAAAGTTGTAGATCCCAAGAAGTTAAGCCACTTTTTAGTTGGCAACCTTTTGATTTGAATTAATTTTGTCAAGGAAAAATACGTTTGGAACTTAAATTTGAGATTCAAATTTTGCAGAGGACCACGGAGAAACTACCAAAATGAAAGTGGTAGATATCAAAACAATCAATTTATACTTGGTTTATAATAATATGTGGGGACCAAAATGTAATATAAACATAGGTGACAAAAGGGTGTAGTGGTAGAGGAGGTTACGCGTGAGGAGGAGATCATGGGTCCTAATCTCGCCAGCTGCGAAGCGCATGATTTTCATGCGAAAATGCTGTGACTTGCGACTTAGAAAAAAGATTGCGATTTTCGCAGGTGGCTAGTTTACGGGGCCTCTCCTGGTTAATTTTTTTGTTTGTTTTTAGATTTCCTGAAACACCACATCACTCTGGATTACACATTACTGCTAGTATTGTAGTGCCAGTTCAAAATTCGACAGTGATGGGGTTTTGAACGGGCAGTGATGACACTTATCCTCCCCATGCCTTGGCTCAGTGTGTTTGAAGGCTACATGTCTGCAATTCCTTGATGTCGCCTGTTCACGGTTGATTAGGGAATCTTCAGTAAATACTTTGCTTCTTAAGTCTCGTTCACACTAAATTAGAGGATGCCTAGTAAATACTTTGCTTCATAATATAAGACTCTTGCTAATCTTTATCTTTTATTAAAAAGGAAAAGAGACGAAAGCAACAGATCGAGCAGGGGCAGCTAAAAGACAGCTGCATCATGCATGCATATGATTGGATTCTTCAATTCTATGGCAGCGGCAGAATTACCCTTATTACTACCAAGACAAAGAGTATCATGATCCAGGGACACTACTACAGAGGTCTATGGTCCATGGGCACGAGGATACATACTCACAAGTAGGTGATTGTACCGCACTTACTTTCACCAAATAAATCTCGACCTACATTTCAATATCGATAGTATCTTACAACGAAATCTATAATTCTATCAATCAAGTTGTACATATGCTGCGTAGTACAGCATGCCATCAAGCATGCAAATGCTTGCGGCTAATTAACACCGTCGTTGACCTCTACCCCACATCATTACATCACTACTGGGTTCAAACCCCACTTCACTGCCGGAAAATGAACCGGCAGAAACAAAGCGGTAGTGATGTGGGGTTCAAATCACTGTCGGGTCAAAACACCGGCGGAGATTTGAAGATAGAGTGCCGGTTCACTATCCAACCGGCAGCGTATTGTGATCGAACAGTGCCGGGTGCATCTACAATCGGCAACATTTCTGATCCAAGCAATGCCGGTTTCAAAGTCAAACGGCATCGTTGATATTGACAACACTGTCGGGCCTTAAACAACTGACAGTATTCAGCTAAATAACACCATAGGGTTAGATTCTACCTACATAGTACCGAAGTGATAACACTGCCGGCCGGTTTATTTTGGGCCTTAACGGTGTTATTTCTGTTAACACTATCGGTTGATTTTTAACGCGACGGTGTTATTTCAGTAGACATTGTCGATTTGTTAATGCAGCCGACAAAGCTGATTGTGTCAATGACGGTTTCAAATTCAAACTGACAGTGTTTGGGGTACTAAGTTTATTTGTCATTCACTTGTCAGATACAAACTTTCATTTTGTTTTAAATTTTTTGTAATTTTAAATTTATTCGTGGAATTCAGTTCTTTTTAAATTCCTAAATGTATCATACATTAATATCAACAAACATTACAAGGTTTAGCGGTTACATTCAACAAACTCAGCCTAATATTCTACGAAACTAATTAAGCCTACGACATAAACTTCCAAATAAGAAAAACAATGACAATAGTCATAAATGAAAGCATGACATATTTCATAGGTCAAGGAGCAATTCTCCTAATCTTCATATCTAGGGGGGGTGGCTTCTCTTCAATCTCCAGTGTCAAAGTTTGCACCATAGTACATCGTACGCACTGAAAGCTTCAACTTCAGTGTTGTATTTTTTGTAACAATTACCTAGGTAGCCATGGACTTGAGTATGGCAATCTTCCCAGTTCAATAGATCCCCGGCACATGACCAACACGCACTACATACCACGATATGGTTTCCTATACATGTAACCAAATTAGGATGTTAACACTATGTCATTCAGAAATGTTGTACAATAAGAAAAGTTCAAGACTTATATATTTACATATCCAAACTGGATCGATTTCGAACACCATAAACTCATGAATTTCAACATCTATCTCATTTCAATCATAATGGGAGTACACTAGGATGTAAAAACTTTCTCACTTCTCTTAATGTAGAACGGGCAAGTGCCTGGGTTCGAAAAAAGAAGAGGAAATAAAGCAAGAGATTGAGCGGGGGCATCTACTACACCTATGTAAGAGAACCCCACTAAGAGAGTTCTCTTGACATGCACCTCAGCGGCCCCACTCCATATCGCTGAGAAACTTATCAGCTACAGTAATGCTACGACGCCGCCCGCCTCCTCCCCTACCTCGCATTATCACGCCGCCCTCCCCTATCCCCGGCTACGACGCCCCCGCCTCCTCAATGCCGAAACGTATAGACCCCGCCCGACCTTTCCTCCTATCTGGCGATTCCTGTGTTGTTGTGCCTTGTCTACTTCCGTCTTCTCTCCTCCTCACCACTACTACTATGCTGATCTGTTCAAATAAATCACATCTCTAATTTGGATTTAGGCAGTGATACATTGATCCGGATTGCTAGGTGCCGGTGTGCCCACAGAGGGGAGGCCGACGTGGATGGCCTCTCGCCGCCGGCACGGGCGCGACGCTCTCGTCGCCGGGGACCCGCAGAAGGAGCAGCCCTGATGGTCGGGAGCAGCCCCGAGGCAGCCGGGCAAAGAACGCCACGCCAATGTCGCGCTTCGTTCTCGGCCTCGACCTGCTCTTCAGTGCCCGCCGTCATCCTCTGCGCCTAGCTTCCACCTCACGGGCTGCCGCCACGGCACGTCGGGCGCGGAGTAGTAGGAGGAGGAGCAGCATGGTCACCGCTCCCAACGAACGTCGGATGGCGAGCCTGTCCCCTGCAAGACAGCACCCGGCGCACCGCCCCGTCGGCTTCTCCCCTGCGTCCCCGTCCGCGTCTCAAGCATCGCAAGTGCGACCAGCTGCGGCGGGCACATCTCTCCGCGCTCGCCGTTGAGCTTGGGGTCCTCAACACGGGGTTGTCCTCCGCCCAGGCGGTGCCCTGGGGGAATAGGCAGTTGGTGAGGAGAGTTTCTTGAACTAGATGGAATAATAATAACTGCTCATTATGGAATTCACCAACCTCCCTATTAGGGGAGGACTCCTCCCTATTTATAGCTTTACATTTGCCGAGATATGAGATTACAATTCTACCCTCTAATATTCTCGGCATATTCCTTTATATTCACACGCCGCTTGGGCTCTTAGGGTACTCTCATGTTCCAACTTCCTCCACCTTTTTGCTGGGCCCGCCTCATCAGTTTCGTCCCCACGATCTGGGAGAGGGAACCTCCGCGAGCCTCAACCGATGGCCAGTTGGAGATCTGCACGACTTCGGTCCTCCGATCAGCTCCGCCCGGGGCTCGGAACGAAGTTGGCGAAGGTGTAGACCTCCGCTGCGTAGCCTTGATCCTCTGGTCAGCACCGCTCGGGGCCTGGGGCTAAGTGTGCGCAGGCGCAGACCTCCGCGGCGTCCTCGAGATAGAGAGACCCAGTCCCCACGAAGGCGTGGATGCGCGGAGGCCGGGACCTCCGCCTGCTCCGCTAGCGGGGACTCGAGGGCCGGTTGTTCCACCTGAAAAATAGACATCACCAAAAACTTGGTCGTCAGTTCCAACCTTCACGAGTTCTCAGGGTCCGAGAACACCTCCGCTGGTCGCCTGCAGGGGCTGCGCCCCAACAGTTCCCCCGCCTTGAGGGCGAAAGGCCGCAAGCGAAGGCGTGCCTTTGCTCTCAACGATCTGAAGCACTAGCGGAGGTGTTGAGGGGTTCCTCTCCCCCTCTGGGACGATTCGCGAAGGTCTTTTGCCGCACTGAAGTCGAAGCGTCGGGTCACAACGGTCCGATCGGCGCGTCCTTCGAGGCTGAAGTGACCGTTGTCGGCCCGTCAGACGCGACTGTTCGGTTTGGGATGCGAAGGGGCGCCGGTGGGACTATAAAAGGGGGCTCCCCGGGTCGAGTCTCACCCCGGCCGTCGCTTTCGTTCTTCCTCTCCTTTGCCTTCCCGCGCCTATTTGCATCCTCGCCCCGCTCCGCTTTTGCTTGCCTCCACTAGCCCTTGCTCGACGCCTAGGTGCATGCGCGCTAGTCCTTGGCCATTTAGCGTAAGGGGTCGCTTCCCCCGGCGAGAGCTCTACGGGCCATACGCGGAGCTCTTGCCGTATCGCTCTAGCCAGTATCTTCGCCTCTTCGAGGAGTGCATGCTGGACGCGGCCCGCGCTCAAGACCTTGAAGAAACCTTGTCCGACGTTGAAGCTTCAGTCGGAGACCTCATGGCTCGCGAAGAAGTCGACGCTACAATGAGCTTGGCCCCCTCGAAGATGACTCAGCGGCGCTTGATGACCTCCGCGAGAAGGGGTTGATAGGGGCCAATTGCGAGGTGAAGCTTCCCCAGGGGGAGACTCGTGCGAACTACCGGAGCCGTAGCACCAATGGGGCATCGTTTTCAAGGACTTCTTTACTTGCGGCCTCCGCCTGCCCTACAGCTCATTCCAACAAGACGGTGGTGGTGGAGTCGTTCAATGTACAGATTCACCAACTCACTCCCCACGCGTTTCTCGCGCTGTCCAAGTTTGTGTGGGCAGTCGAGTCTTATGGCGGAGAGGCGGACACGAACACCTTCGTCCGCTTCTACGAGCTGCACAAGCAACCGAAGCCCCGGAAGATGGCGGATGGGAGCGAGAAGAAGCTTCAGTTTGGGTGCTGCACGTTCAGCTCTCGCCGCTATCAGGGTGAGGAGAAGGCGGAGATCTCCTATGCCCAGAAGAACAAGTGGGAGCCTGGCTGGTTGGACTATTGGTTCTACGCCAAGTCTGCACGGACGACCAAAACGGTTGACGGCGAAGAGGTTTCCCGCTACCCCTTCGTGTCGAAGCTAGTTCCGGTGGACATCGTCTCCCGTCCTAATCCGAACAACGATCAATCGGATCGTCGGGAGAAGTGTCGCGAAGCCTTCCTGCTCGCTTGCCGGTACTTGGGGGGCCACGATTTGGTGGAGGAAATTTGCGCGGCTAAGTACTCGCCGCTGAAGCGTCATAAGGATCCGATCACGATCGAGAGGGTCAACCTGCCCGTCTTTGGGGATGCAGAGGTTTTGGTTCCGTTCCCGCGCCTTGGCGCCCAGCTCTCGGAGGGCGTCAGTGCAGTCGCCTTCGTCATGCGGGTGGAGATGGAGGCTCAGGAGGTTCTCGGCCCCATCTCGACGAAGGAGTTCTTGGCGCGGAAGTCTCAGGCGGGGACCATGCCCCACCTGAATCGAGTCTTTGAGGAAATGGGAGTCGAGCACGGAACCATAAGGTTCCCCGGAAGGGTTCTCGCCGAAATTGAGCGGCGCGAAGCCGACGAGGCTGCTAAGCTGGAGAAGGCGGCCAAAGAGAAGGCCTCCGCAGCGCCTGCCGCGGGTGAGAAGAGGGAGGCTCCTCCCTTGACCCGAGGGAAGTCGAAGAAGAGCAAGGTGGAGGGTAGCACCTCCGCTCGTCCTCCTCGCCTCCGTCGCCGCGCAACGGCCAAGGAGGAGGCCAAAAGAAAAAGCAACTTGCCGGGAAGCGAAACCAGAAGCAGGTCACGCGGAGGCAGCCTGCACCAGCTACCAACGTGGGAGATAATGCCCGCGTTGAGGAGTCTGCTGCCGGGTCTTCCGCCGCCACCGCGCTCTCGACTGGCGGTGGTGGGATCGTGTCGGTCGAAGAAAGTTCCGGCTTCCCCTCCTGCCGACGAGTGCCGCGGGGCCTTCCCGGGCAAGACAACGTCGGAGGTGTCGAAGGCCATGGCCGACCCCTTGGCGGATTTCCCTTCTTTCCAGCGATAGCTCAGGTGAGTCGCTGAGTCGGGGCGCTCGGGAGTCCGTCCGAGGAGGAGGCCCGCCCGCGGCGAGGCGGAGCGGGAGGTAGAGGTTGACTCTACCTCTGAGGATTCCTTTGTTCCGCCTGCCGGAGCGACTCTCACCTTTGCCCAGATGCAAGAGCTTCGCGCGGCTCACAATGCGTCCAAGGGCAAGGGTGTTGAGACTGAGAGCTCCGCCGCGAGGGCTGTGAAGGCCGCGGAGATGTTGGAGGCGCTACGCATCGGGATTGCTACCGACGGAGGATTGTTTCCTATTTTCTTTTCCTGTCGGTTTTGGACTTGGCTTATGAGTTTATCACTTAAGTTGTTCATTTTCTCTTTTTTCAGAAGGTGGCGGAGGTCCTACTGGGCTTGGGACGGCCTCTCCTCAGGCCGTTTTTGAGGGTGATTTGAGTAAGTATTCTTGTTTGGTTACTCCGCTTTGCTTCGTTTCTGTGTCACTATGAGCGTACTTAGACTTCTGATTAGATTCTATCTGCAAATATTTTTCAGAAGGGGATGTATACGAGGTCTTCAACAAGCCGATAGACCAGAGTCTCTCGGTACGTGGATGGTTTAACGAAGTTTTGTTTCCTCTTTTGACTAGGTAGCGGAGGTTTAATGTTTTCTTGTGCAGATGACCACCAGCCTGGAGTGCGTGCGCGCTAAGGTTCACCAGGAGCTTGTTGCGTGCGACAAGATTCTGGTGGACTTGAAGACGAAGGTCTCCGCTTGGGCTGAGGAGAAGTCGTCGTTGGAGGCGGCGTTGGCCAAGGAGCGGGAGCTTCGCAAGAGTGAGGTTGAAGGGGCGAAGGCGGCCCAAGACGCGCTAGTCGCCCGTGCTGAGATGGCTGAGAAGGCTGTGCGCGACGTTGAGGCGAAGCTTGAGGAGGCCAACGCTAGCCTCGTCTCTTCTCGTGCTCAGTCTTCCGAGCGGCAGAGGCAATTGGACAGCATTTATGCGTCCTGTACCTCTGTTGCCCATGCCTACGCGGAGGCCATCACCTCTGTGGGCGCGGTGACCACGCCTTTCCCTACGGACGGCGGGAGCGCTGGAGTTTTGTCCTGGATGGCGAGGAACATCGCGAAGCTCCCGGGCGTACTCCAGGGCGTTTCTGACTTTGGTGCCCGAGCCGCGGCGTCGAGTGTTGCCCGCATCCTCTGTAAAGAGGGGTGTGGCGACGTAGGCCGCGTCCGTGTGAGGGATACCCATCATCCGTCAAGCCTGGCGGAACTTGGCAGTGATGCGCTAAAGTTCATGGGCTCGTTTATGAAGAAATTCTGGGCGGTCCATGGGCGAAGCGGAGGCAGCGTCCCTTGCTTGCTCTCTTTTTCCGTGAGTTTGCTGTTCAAGGTCTTGTCTTTTGCTTGATGTTTTTTTATTTTGTTTGCCGCTGTGTGATGACGTTTGTTTGTCGGGGTGGTGCGCCGGCGGAGGCTCCTGCTCCTCGAGTTGAAGCTGTGGAGGATGTTCGGCGGGACGCTACTCCGCCGCAGGCTCCGGGCACGGAAGGGGAATCTCATGCCAATGACGACGCGGAGGTGTAGAGAGTTTTAGATTTTTCTTTTTATGTGGCCCTTGAGCCTTTTTGCGCGGATAAGAGTCTCCGCTTGTAAAAACTGATGGAGTGTTTTTAAATGAAAGTCTAATATTTTATTTAAACCGATGAATTCATGCGCAGGTTCCTGATGGGGTGCCTGCGCAGGATGTCAACCCGCTGTGTTTTTACCCCGACGGTGTTTATGTTGACGGAGATCTATGGTTATTTTGGAGGGACAGCTTCGCCAACCCTAGTGTAGATGAAATGTATGATGACGTTTTGTTTGATTTAGGAGACGCACGGATGACGTTTACAAACTCAGTGGCCTGGGAAGGGCCTCCGCCTGGGTTTGACTAGTTTGTATTTCAGTTTCCTTCTGTATTTGTGTAATGCGAAGGTCTTTATTAATAAAACGAGACTTGTTGTGTTAAACTTGACTCGCTGTTTACATTACTCGGTCCTTTTACAATACTTGTGTTAATATTTGGTATAGGCCTTCGCTTGTGGATTTGACAGCGGAGGTAGTCATTTGTTTGAGGCGCCAGTTTGTCCCCTTCCGCTGCGAAGTACTCGCATGGGGGAGTGTTGGGAAGTGCTTTTGGCCTCCGCTACACATGTGGGAAGCGCAATTAGTCGCTTCACTTCGTGGGTCTCACTACTAGGAATTGACCCTTGGCCAACGCCTATATTTGGTTGCAATATGGCAATTTTGGTTGCAACTGGAATCAATTGCAACCAAGTCTTTTGGTCGACAGATGGTTGCAATTGGAACAATGCAATAGCCTCAGGCAACCATTAGATGTGGCGTTGCAATAGATTTTGTTATTGCAATGAACAAAAAAAGCCTAATGCAACCAATACTTGGTTGCAAGAACAAATATTGCAACGAACAAAAAGCCTAATGCAACCAATACTTGGTTGCAAGAACAAATATTGCAACGATTAGATTGGTTGCCTAAGATTCTATTGCGACGAAACACTTGGCTGCAATATTTCATGATTGCCACGAACGAATATGTTGCAATAGAAAAGTATTGCCACTTCAAAACAACATGGGCATATGGTCATATTACCACAAAGTGTGATCCATTGCATTACAGTGCTTTTGCAACATGTAGGATATGGTGGCAATAGATGATGTGGTAATGCAACGAACTAATCTTCGAGGTAATATATGCAAATTGCAACGAAATTGTGTTGGTGTTAATAGAGGGCACATGCAACAAACAATTGTTAGTGGCAATAGATGATATGATAATGCAACGAGCTAGTCTTCGAGGTAATATACAGAAGTTGCAACGAATTTGTGTGGATGGTTATAGATGGCTCATGCAACAAACAAATAGTTGGTGGCAATAGATGATATGGTAATGCAACGCTAAAAGTTCGTCGCAATAATGCATATTGCAACCAAAATCAATGGTTGCCTATTATTCTATAGCAACGAGGAAGATTTGAATAGCGGTTTTTAAATTATTTCCACAACATACACATCACATATAATAATTGATGCATTTATTATTTAAATTTTGTCTCAAACCAATGTAACACAAAATGACAAGAATTCTGCTTAAAAGAACACGACCACAACTAACAAAATAAAGACACCATATTTAACTAAGTTCTCAACATTGTTTAGCATATAAAAAATAGATCTAAATATGTGCTCGCTGGTTGCTCCATCGCCCATCAGCTACACCATCACAAATAAGTATCTTTGTAACATCTCATTCTTGTTGGTGCCGGTCATCACCATTAAGCCGTAGAAGCTTTTTATAACTGTTTTGGCTGTCCGTGTTTCTCTGCGTTTCATAAAAACATATATGATGGAATTCATGGAGTAATTAGCAATCATTCAACAAGAGCAAAACAATTGTAGTTAGTAAGGAAATTGGAATGGCAAAGTTTATTAAATAGACATGGTAAACATCACTTGTTTCTTTACTGGAGGGCATACACAACACGAGGCACATGTTTCTTTACTGGAAGGCATTCACAGTAGGTCTAATATTGTAAAAGGGAACTACAATGACAGGACTAATATTTTAAAAGGGAACTAAAATGATATTTCAAAACCATGCTACCAATGCTCACATAATCTTCTATTTTTTTTCTCAAATAAGTTTACCAATTTCCATTAACATGCAAGTTCAATCAACCAAAAGATGTCTAGCTATTAGCACTGTAAATGCATTGTGGCTTTACCTAAAATTGAACCAGACAAGATACATGGCTAGGAAAATGCTTTTCCCCATCATTCAAGGTATATTGGCCAGCATATTTTTTTTGTTAAAACAAATAGAGCCTTACATGATAACATAACTAGCACAAAATGCTTTTACAAAGGCAAATAGCCATTGAAATAATCTGTAAAAATGGATTTGCTCTTCAGTCTGCACTACACACACACATTCTGTAAAAAAAAAAAGAACCAGCAAAATGAGAAACACCAACGTGAAGCTCAAAAGCATCAAACGTGGCTAGGAGCAGGTCAAAAACACCTCACTATTTGGTTCAGTGTTCAACATATTCTCGTGAGAATCAAAATTCTGAAACATTGCTAGCTAGAACTGATTCGCTGACATATAATCCAAGTTTCTTCTGTTCTTTTTTTAACAAAGTAACAACAAAGTTCCACACTCTATTACTATGTAGCATACAACCCCTTGACGTGCATGACAACAAATTCAACCCTTTGCTTAGATAATGAAGGAATAAACAAAAACTTGTCCATTCTGTCTTTGCTAAACAGATCTTGAAGTTGAACTTGAATGCTTCTATATTTATTTCAGGTCGAGAATGCATTTCCCAATATCATCTTGATGGGCCTCCAGATCTTCGCAATGACTATTATTTAACTAAGGAGCAATATATGCAGGTCATATGCTGCCCTTTAATTTTAGTATTAGCTACAGGATGTAGTGCTAGCTTGTGACTGGACTAGGAAGGAGTGCTGGAACGTGATTGGGAGAAGTAGAGCAACATGGATTTTCAGATCCTGTTGAATTAGTGCAGAGGCTAGCTGCTGCAGCATTACATCCTAAAATCATTCATCTTGCAACTTTTACAGGATGGACTAGTAGATCCCTTAAAAAATCAAGATCAGGACTAATGCAGGTTGAGATCTTGGTCCATGATTTGAGTAAAATGTGAACAACAGTTATGTTGAGTGCGGCTAGTGGATCTCTTGATTACTCAGAAAACAATACAATATTCCCCTCTTCCTCCAATATGGCTAATAAATGAATTTATGTCAGTTCTTTGTACCTCCATATTTCGTCATAACCGTGGAGGCTTATTGTTATTACTTCTGTCTTACTGTTGTGCTAGCCACTAAATAAACTGGTACAAGCATCAGACAAGTATCTGCTAGTGAGATGGAACTGAAGGTCAGATCAGAGTTGCTAGTATTCAGAGCAGTCTCTGTGTGCAACAGAGTCTACGTTAGTTGTGGAAACATCAAGAGAAGAAAGGTTACGAGTAAATGTTAGTATTTCCTTACCAATTAAACTTGTCTAGGTTATTTGTTTTACTTAGATAGTTCTATTCTTTCTGTTTTAAAGGGACAGACACATATCGTTCTGAAGTTATCTTACTTTGTGCTACTTTTTTTTTCATATAATGATTCCATCGTTTCATATAAAGACGGCTTTGAGAACAGAGCTTTAATTTTATAAATCAGCAGCACATGCTATTACCTGCTTTTGACATCCATTAAAATTTTCAGGTACATATTCAGGTACATATCGGAGCTACTCATAAGCCTATTTCAAAATTCTTCACCAACCAATCAAGGGAGCATGAGAAGATGTCACGAGAGCTTACAGAAACACTTGCTTACAAAGCAGCAAAATCAGTAAAAGCAGCTTGGGATGGGCAGGCATCGTTGCTTTCATACTTGGCAAGGAATTAGGGTCGCACGATAAATAGTTTGCTGTAGCTAACTGTTCTCCGTATCCGTGATGAACTTTATGGTTTGTTTTTAATTTTCTTTTTGGTAATGCAAAACCAAACGCGAGCGTTCTTGCTCGTAAGTTGTTTTATCACAGTATCGGTATCTTTTAGTGTTAATCATGTGTGATGTGTGCTGCCAGCAAAAGCAGAGCAATGGCTGAAGCAGAGCCTAAGTTAGAACCACAGTCGAACAGTTTAAAACCCGTTTGAGGAGACTGGTTTGGATTGGGCTGGGTTAAAGCAGTTAGCGGATTGGATTGGTTTGGCCTAGGGAGACAATGTGGCGGGGCAGCTTGGATTAGATTGTACTCATCTGTTAATTGTAGTTTGTTTGATTTTTTTGACTCCAAGTTTGATCTCCATCTTATTAAAAAAAAAAAAGTGAGCGCTAGGCTTAGTGGGTGTTTGTGGACCGACAGGAAGCGAAGGCCCGCAAAGCCTGCAAAACCATGATGCGTACCCTAGTATTTTTTTTTCTTTTATTTTTTTTCATCTCATGCACGCTTGATTAAGTCTCCATTTTTCTTCTAGTGAACCAAGAATATTCTAATGAAATCACAAAATTTATTGGTGGCAATAGAAGATAATTGATGCAACAAAATATTTCGTCGATGCATTATATCCTAATCTATCGCAACGAGGAACTAGATTAAGGCAACACTTTTTCATCATGGCTATAAGCAAGGACTAATGCAACGAAGTGTTTTTTCGATGCAATAGACACATGAGCTATCACAACGAATTATTTTCCGGATGCAACAGGCATATGAGCTATTGCAACAAAATATAGGCTTTAGACAACGACATTTCATCGTGGCCACAAGCATGCATAATCGCAACCAACTAAATATTCGTGGCAACAAACACAGTTCTATCGCAACGAATTGTTTTCTGGATGCAACAGGCATATGAGCTGTCGCAACAAAGATTAAATTTAGACAACGTAATTTTATCATGGACACAGTGCATGCCTATTCGCAACCAAATAAATATTCGTGGCAACAAACACAGATCTATCGCAACACTAAATCGATACTATCGCAATGCTCAGATAGTTGTGGCAATAAGTACGCATAAAAGCAACCAAATTTTTACCGTGGCATTAACACTAACCTGTTGCAATGAATGTTTCAACAAATGCAACCTAAATTTTTGGTGGCCATAAGATCTAGATATCGCAACCCCAAAAAATGTTGGTTGCTATAGAACTAAATATTGCAACCAAATGTTTGATGTTGCGTAAAAAAATGGTGCTCTAAGGGTCAATTCCTAGTAGTGTCTTCGGCGAGGATCTCGCATTTGGATGCTTTGCATTTGTCCTGATCTCCGGGGGGATGTTATGAATTCTTACGCGGTCTCCCCCCTGAGGTTCTCCAAATGCTGAGATCGTTACGATTTCTTACACGGTTTCTTTGTACGCTCCGATAGGTAAGCGGAGGTTAACGTCCGGGCTCATGTTTCCCCTCTCGTCCCTCTTAACTGCTCGGTTTTTTGTGGTTTGTGAGGTGCTGATTGACTGGGGGGTGGGGGTGGCGTTTCTTTTATAGGGTCGACGTCATTATGAGGACTTATTGATATTGTCCTTTGGTAGGTAGGTTAGGTTCGCCGGGTTAGTATATAACCCAACCGTTTTCCTCCCCCCTCTTAGCAACTCTTGAAACTATGGGCCAATCTAGTGGAGGCTTAGGTAGCCAAGTTTTGAAACCGTGTGAGGGTTCGTAAGCAGTGGTGTAGGATGTCTAACCATCTGTCCTCCTATTCGTTGGCTGGAAGCTCAGACTAAAACAGGCACGGGCTATTAATTCTTGCCGATGAGTTTTGGCTATTTTGGTGATCTGCCCTTCCGGCCAAACCTCTGCTAGAGCGTCTTCAGGCCTGCTTTGCTTTTAACTGGCGGAGGTTTGGTTTGGTGGAAGACTTCTATGGCGGTCCCGCGATCTCGCCGAGAGGACGCTGGCCGACGCCGGGCGGAGGCTTTGTTATGGTCGCGGCGTGAAGCCGCTTGCCCTACACGGTGGTGTTGATCACGTCCTGCGTCTTGCAGGTGTCCGCGCGCGACCACCGTACCATCTTACGCTAGATGGTGCGATCTTTGGGCGCCGAAATGTATGCGTGTGAACAGGCGGAGCCCTCTGTCTCCTCACGGCATGTGTCTGTTGCCTAGTGCAGGGTTGTGGGGTGTCTTACTCTACTTTTTGCTTTTCCGCTACCACTGTGCCATCTTCTGCGGAGATGTTTGTGCTTTGAACAGCACAATGTCCAGAAACTGTATAGTTTGACAGTGTAACAGCAAATGGAATAATATCTTTGAATGTAATGTATTTTTATACTCGTCCTCCTTGTTGCCTATGTTGGCGGAGGTGTTGCTGATGCCTGAGATGGACAGGTCTTTTTTCAGCGTTTCCATTTTGGACACATGCCGTTGTGTCACCTCGGTGCCTACGCTTTGGGTAGGGCTTTTTCCGAGGATTTTTGAGACCCTTTCGTTGGTCTGAGGAGGTCATTTTTAGGTCAGAGTCTCCGCGCTCTGCCCTAGGAATGTCCTCTTAGTAGCTCCGGTTGTGTTTGTCGAATTACGTGACTTCGTTGCTAGTCACTTTCGACTTGTTCTTCTTTTTTCTTTTTTTGGGGAAATGTCCTCTTTATATTTCAGAGGGTTTTACATTGGCCTTGCCTCATTAAAAACCTCACCTCCGCTAGGAGTTCCCCTCGTGAGGAAAAGAGTGCAAGGCCTTCGTTGAAGTACTTGTAAAAATCTAATTCTACTTTGCGGGAAAGTAAAAAGATGACCGGCCTCCGCTTATATTCTGCGAAAGCTGGCCTTACATGTGATATTTGCGTAGGTTGTCCACATTCCATGTGTGGTCGGAGGTGTTACCTTGCTGGTCCATTAGATGGAAGGCTCCCTGCCTTGCTGCTGCCTTTGCGATAAATGGACCATCCCATTTTGCTTGCAATTTCCCTACCGTTGAGGCGTTCGGCTTTAAACGAGCACGAGATCTCCGTCCCGGATGTCCTTTTTCCGGACCTTGCTATCCCTCCATTTCTTGGTTTCCGCTTGGTACTTTTGTATGTTCTCCACAGCCTCCAAATTGTTTGTTCCAAATAGTTTCCTTTGCGTATTCTTCATCTTCTGCTATTTTGTGTTTCATGACGCGGAGGCTTTCGTGTTTTATCTCTTCTGGGAGCATTGCTTCTTCTCCATACATGAGCTTGAATGGGGTGAAGCCGGTAGCTCGCGAAGATGTTGTGTTGTGAGACCAGATCACCTTGGGTAGTTCGTCTGCCCATTTGCCCTTGCGGAGGTTGAATAGTGTTTTCGAGATTGCGGAAAATATTATTCCGTTTGCTCTTTCCACCGCTCCGTTTGACTCTGGGTGGTAGACCGACGCGAAGGCTATCTTTGTTCCCATTTGTGAGCGTAAGTCCCCGAATTTGTCTCGAATCAAATTGCTTGACATTGTCTATTTGTACCATCCTTGGTACCCCGAACCTGCTGTTGACATTTACTTAGCGTTGTCACTAGAAATAGATATAGGACCTATTCCTAGCAACAGCGCTAGAAATGATTGTTGGTATTTCTAATGCTCATGTAAAATATTCCGCAAGCGCACAGAATTACCGTTGTAGCATTTCACCCGGGAGTATTCCAAGGTATCGTTATTTGTATTTAGCCCATGGGAAGCGAT
Organism: Hyparrhenia diplandra; assembly: GCA_015847255.1. Lineage (NCBI taxonomy): Eukaryota > Viridiplantae > Streptophyta > Magnoliopsida > Poales > Poaceae > Hyparrhenia > Hyparrhenia diplandra. The sequence continues at coordinate 116,861 of JADLZK010006274.1, read as the reverse complement.
GGCGTAGGATGTGATAACTAACAATCATGTATCCACCAACTAATATACCTTCTAGACTAAGGTGGGGGTAAATGATGTATATGATATAGGCATTGACACACACGGAATAGTCTAGACACACAAATAAGAGAGTAGTCTAGCTAGCGGGGGAGGACAACGAGTGAGCAAAGGATTCCTATGATTCTTACTTTACTTCTATGATACTAATCTAGGCACAAAGGACGATACAACTAGTTGTGGTTCATAGGACAAGTATGCTAGGCAAGTAGGTGAATAGTGATGGATAAACCACCACTAAACAAGCTACTATTTTACTTTGCCCTTACCTTTTAAGAACTTGCCTAACACGTGGTGATCTATACGAGAGACCGTAAGGGTCGTCACCACCTTACTTGGCTATCACAATCCATCCGTGCGAGCAAGCAATAACCACGCAGGCAAGATCGAGTCTAAGCACCATGCTTATACTTCCTCTCACTACACTAGATGCTATAGCACAGGCCAACTAGAGCACCTCTTACGAGACGATGATCGCATACAGGCATGGGTTCAAAGTGAACCATGGCTTGAACCATAACTAAGTGTGAAACGTCTATATGCTAGATAATATCATAACAACTATATTCTAGAGAACTAGAATAAAGTTGTACTAAGTAAATACTCAATAGAGTAAATACTAGAGTAAAGTAAAGAAATGAATTATAAATGTAAAGATCTTACTACAAAAGGAATGATAAAAGAACAATACCAGACCTCCTAGAAGACCAGCTCTGGAAACCCAAGTGAAGCTCACTACTCACTCTAACTCCCAACTATACTAACACTACTACATCTTGATAGAGTGGAGAGCTCCTTCCTTATGGTGTGTCTTGGAAGTGAGGGGGTAGGGGGTATTTATAGCCCCAAGGTGGAGTAGGGGCTACTCCAGCGCCACGTCATCGATCCGTGTGACCTCTATTGTCCACCATTGGATCTAACCGCCATGCAACCGCCTTAGGATCAACGTGTGAGGTAATTTCAGCATGTGGACAATGTGATGGGCGTGGGAGGACGTCTTTGGCTAAGTGGGCCATGGTCGGCCGACCATGGTCCATGACCTCGGGCCCATCCCCCGTGCCGGGAATGTTGGCCCCACCGCCGGTTTACTCTTGAGTCCGGAACTTGCCATGACGTTTATTTTGTACCAACACGATCCATGGGACGTATTGATGGACCAATCGGTGCCTTCTCTTGTTCTCCTACGGATTAGTGACGTGGCAGGTCGTATTGGAAGAGTTTGGGCCAAAGGTCATGGGTCGGCCGATGCTTTGGTCCATTGGGCCCCGGCCTTTTCCAACTCTTCTAGAAGGCGTCCCCACATGTCGGCGTCTCGGGATCAAATGGCCCTTGGTCGGCCGATGTTGGTCTTGTGGCCAAATGACTTCAAATTTTGTGTGGAAGCATCCTAGAACATGGAGATCATGATGGTGATGATATTTTGTCCATTGGCCATACTTGGGTCACCGACTGGATGGCCACTATTCACGCCATTTCGGCCGATTTCCTTCGAATTCATATCTGCATAAAAATAATGACATCTACATGTGGAACTAGGTTATTGGGTAAAATATGTTCATGAAATGTTATTCTTCCTTTCAAAACAGGGATGTTGACGGTGTTTTTATGATGTAAAATAAGGGTGTTTTGACCGTCAACAAGATCCCCCAAGCTTAACCTTTGTTCGTCCCGAACGAAGAATCAAAACTTAGTCTTGGTGGATTAGGAGTTATTACTATGCTTCATATTTCCATAGTACTATGTGCACAACAAAAAAGACTTCTCTTTGAATGGAAAACTTTTAGCAATGTTGAAAAACTCACCCTTATTACCTTAGTCCTTCATGGGGCATATGGCTTCTTCCTTGTCTTTAGTAATAAGGGATAGACCACCTTTGATTTGAGCCCTAGTTTTCTCATTCCTCACAAGTTTCATGTTGGAGTGTTTTGCAATGTTTTCAAAAGAAAAACTTATTGTTCCTCAAATGGTGCTCTCTTGGTCACTCAAGTGGTGGTTGGTTTCCTCACTGAGGCATATGTAATATTGCCTTCTTTTCCTACATCTAAATGGCTTATGTGGATCTTGGGTAGGGATAAAGTATGGCATACTTACCTTGCATATGTTGCAGCGTCAAAACTTGGATCCAAGGAGAGAAGTATCATGCTCTAGGATCAAGATGTGCATGTGTGTGGAAAACTGATGAACAATACTCCTTTATTTGATCTCTCACTCTCTCTTTCTATTTAGCATTGTGAGACATGGCTATCTTCTTCTTTTTTTTTTTTTTTTTTTTTGGAGAGGTGGGCTCTACTCACCCTCGGGACTTGTGTCCATTATTTCCTCTCTTTTTCTTGGAGATGTGGGCTCTACTAGCCCTTGGACACATGTCCATTTTCATCTCTTTTTTTTTTTATTTTTTTTTATATATATATAGCCAACGTCTCTTCTACTAGAAACATAACTAGAGAGAGAGGTCATAAATATAACTGCATGGAGTATATTTATTTAGTGAAAAGGATGGATGTCATGTTATTGCGTACTTCTAGTGTAGAAGCAAAGATGTGTATGGTGGCGTGTACGTGCACTTGATTTAATGAGCATGATAAATCTCTCTACAAGGGTCAACAAGACTTGACAAAGCTCAACACAAAGCAAGCAGCATATGTAAAAGCTTATATCATGAAATAATGAGTATGGCTTTGGTAGGAATTTTCACCATAGAGGAAACATCAAGTGTTTTATTGATTTTTTAAAATAAAGAGTCCAACAACCATACTTATTTGGAACAATAGTATAACAGCTCTCATCTTAGGATGAATCATATCTCAAAAATTACTTTAGACTTAGTTGAAAGCACTTGCAACCCATAGAAGTTTTAGGTTCATGATGGTTTTCATGTGAGCTAAGTAATCCATACTTAGAGAAATATTGAGTTGTATACTACTAAAGAAACATTTAGCGAGCAACTATTCATCATTTCCAATGGAAGATAAACATTCATGAAGCATACGAAAAGGAGGATTGTTTATTCTTTCATTCATATTTTATTAAGATGCAAAAAGGATTTGAAATAACAAGAGTTAAGAATACTTACCTTAGTGAGGGAGGGAAACCCCCAAGCTTAGCTCTTGCTCACTGCTCTGGTGGTGGATATAGTGCCGGGTAGACTCCTATCTACGCCCACCATTGTACCCATTGATGGTTGTTCTCTACTTGGATTGCTTGAGCAATCAGAATGGGAGTGTTCTCGAGTGATAAGAGGTGGGTCCAGGGAGTCCAAGGTGGTGGTTGGCCGACCACTCTTTTGGAGCTCCCGACCATTTGGCCTCTGTGGTGCTCTTCTTCTCATCCGATAGACCAATCCTCGCACTGACCGTTTTGAATTTCTGAAATTTTCTTGGTCGGCCAACCAACCTTTTGTGGCCATTTAAGCTCAAATTTTTACAGTGTGTTCTTGATGTGAAGGTGATCAATATGGCAAGGTCCAAACATTGAGATCCTTCACTTGTGTGGTCGGCCGATGTGCCTTTTAGGGCCATTCAGGGCTCAAATTTTTGCAGAGTGTTCTTGATGCAAAGGTGATCAACGTTGTAGGGTCCAAACGTTGGGATCCTTCACTTGGGAGATTGGCCGACCTCCCCCACATTGGCTTTTGGCATGGTCTCGAGTCACATCGCCAGACAAACAATCAAGTGCAGGGCCCTGTTGGTGGAGAAACACCCATAGTATGCACATCTAAACCCTTTATAGCTTTCTTTATTCCCCGCAAGCAAAGAGAGAACACAAACCACAACTAGACGACAAAGGATTAGCGTTAGTGTTAGTCATCCGGGGTTAGTCGTCCTTGTGGGGCTTGGTTGCCTTTGTGAAACCATTCTTTGTGGGTAAAGATATACCATAACAAGAGAGCAAGAGGCAAAGCTTGCCTAAACACTACATTTTTTTTTATTATTTATTTATTTATTATTATTATTATTATTATTATTATTATTATTATATATTTTTATTATTATTTTTTTTTATTTATATATATATATCTTTTTTATTTTTCTTTTTATTTTTTTATTTTTGTTTTATATATATATATATATATATATATATATATATATATATATATATATATATATATTTTTTTGGACTACTTAGAACTATCCTACACTTGAGAAGCACTACTCATGAAGTTCGAGAAGAGAAGAAACTCTAAGCTCGGTATTTTCTGAATGAGTTGTGTGTGAATTTGAGCTAGAGATGGAGGGGTATTGATAGCAATAGTGTGCAAGCCTCGGGTGCCACAATGGTAGGTCGGCCGACCTACCTTGTGCCCCAAATGATGGAGGTGCCCCATTGTTGTTGATGATTTATGCCTTGCACAAGTGCTCTAGAAAATATGAATGTGAGGTGACACCAAAGGTAGGTCGGCCGACCTACCAATGTGATTACCACACAAAATTGGCTAGTGGAGAATGCATCTTGTGCTTGGTAGAAGTGTAAGGTGATGGATTTTGTGGTAGAGGCGTCTAGACCTAGGTCGGCCGACCTAGGGTTGGATGCCCTTGCAGAATGGTTTCTGGATTCATGTTGATGATGTCTTGGTGATGTGAATGGATGGTGGATGTGTGAGATGGGGTGATAGAGGGGTGAGGCAACCTCTCCATAGACCCCATGAGAGATCAACAGTTCATGAAATAATGTTCTCAAGTTTTTATTATGCAAGAGAAATTTGTTTGTTGAAAATTAAAACATGCAAAGATGTAAAAACAAAAACTAGCCTAAATGCATTGAAAAAGGGAAATATGAGATAACTACCAATTTACCTTTTTGGCGTGTGCTCCATGTTTTAAGTCCAAAGAGCGTGACTTCTCCTCCTTGTTCATTTTTTTAGGTGCATCGGTTGGTCCCGGAGGAGTGGATGTATGGTTGCACCTCCTTCTTCTACCAGTCTTGTTCAAACCTTGATGGTGATGGTGGGTTGGAAGACTTATTTGAATTGTGGGGTCTCCTCTAGTTGATTTGGCGGATCATCACTTGGGTGAGTTGGTCAACCCCCTAATGGGCCGTAGCCCATCTCCATTCCTTCTAGAAGGTGGTCCCACATATCATAGAGTGTACTGAATGGTGGCAAGGTGGAAAGGTGGGATCGGCCGACCAAGGTTGGGGTCGACCGACCATTCAATGGATGGTTTTCCACCTTCAATTCTTCTGTGGAGCAGCAAGGTTCAAGTTTTGATGGTTCGTGAATAATCAAACACCCCAGGCTCGTTCTTAATACTTCTTGTTCTTGTGGAAAGCACCGAAAGATTGAAACGGTTGATGCCCCGTTATTCCACACTCCACAAGACAACGATATTCCCACAATAGCTAATGGTAACATATATTAGTGGACATCAAGTTTAGTATCAACATCTTTTGCCAATTGCTTCCCCGGCAACGGCGCCAAAAATGCTTGTTGACATTTACTTAGCGTTGTCACTAGAAATAGATATAGGACCTATTCCTAGCAACAACGCTAGAAATGATTGTTGGTATTTCTAATGCTCATGTAAGATATTCCGCAAAGCGCCGCGTAATTACCGTTGTAGCATTTCACCCGGGAGTATTCCAAGGTATCGTTATTTGTATTTAGCCCATGGGAAGCGATGGCGTAGGATGTGATAACTAACAATCATGTATCCACCAACTAATATACCTTCTCGACTAAGGTGGGGGTAAATGATGTATATGATATAGGCATTGACACACACAGGGAATAGTCTAGACACACAAATAAGAGAGTAGTCTAGCTAGCGGGGGAGGACAACGAGTGAGCAAAGGATTCCTATGATTCTTACTTTACTTCTATGATACTAATCTAGGCACAAAGGACGATACAACTAGTTGTGGTTCATAGGACAAGTATGCTAGGCAGTAGGTGAATAGTGATGGATAAACCACCACTAAACAAGCTACTATTTTACTGGAGCCTTACCTTTTAAGAACTTGCCTAACACGTGGTGATCTATACAGAGACTAGAAGGGCTGTCACCACCTTACTTGGCTATCACAATCCATCCGTGCAAAGAAGCGATAACCACGAGGCAAGATCGAGTCTAAGCACCATGCTTATACTTCCTCTCACTACTCTAGATGCTATAGCACAGGGCCAACTAGAGCACCTCTTACGAGACGATGATCGCATACGGGCATGGGTTCAAAGTGAACCATGGCTTGAACCATAACTAAGTGTGAAACGTCTATATGCTAGATAATATCATAACAACTATATTCTAGAGAACTAGAATAAAGTTGTACTAAGTAAATACTCAATAGAGTAAATACTAGAGTAAAGTAAAGAAATGAATTATAAATGTAAAGATCTTACTACAAAAGGAATGATAAAAGAACAATACCGGACCTCCTAGAAGACTAGCTCGAAACCCAAGTGAAGCTCACTACTCACTCTAACTCCCAACTATACTAACACTACTACATCTTGATAGAGTGGAGAGCTCCTTCCTTATGGTGTGTCTTGGAAGTGAGGGGGTAGGGGGTATTTATAGCCCCAAGGTGGAGTAGGGGGCTACTCCAGCGCCACGTCATCGATCCGTGTGACCTCTATTGTCCACCATTGGATCTAACCGCCATGCAACCGCCTTAGGATCAACGTGTGAGGTAATTTCAGCATGTGGACAATGTGATGGGCGTGGGAGGGGCGTCTTTGGCTAAGTGGGCCATGGTCGGCCGACCATGGTCCATGACCTTAATGGGCCATCCCCAGTCTTTGGGAATGTTGGCCCCACCGCCGGTTCGCGTGTCTTGAGTCCGGAACTTGCCATGACGTTTATTTTGTACCAACACGATCCATGTGACGTATTGATGGACCAATCGGTGCCTTCTCTTGTTCTCCTACGGATTAGTGACGTGGCGGGTCGTATTGGAAGAGTTTGGGCCAAAGGTCATGGGTCGGCCGATGCTGGTCCATTGGGCCCCGGCCTTTTCCAACTCTTCTAGAAGGCGTCCCCACATGTCGCCGTCTCAGGATCAAATGGCCCTTGGTCGGCCGATGCTGGTCTTGTGGCCAAATGACTTCAAATTTTGTGTGGAAGCATCCTAGAACATGGAGATCATGATGGTGATGATATTTTGTCCATTGGCCATACTTGGGTCACCGATTTGGATGGCCACTATTCACGCTCATTTCGGCGCGATTTCCTTCGAATTCATATCTCGCATAAAAATAATGACATCTACATGTGGAACTAGGTTATTGGGTAAAATATGTTCATGAAATGTTATTCTTCCTTTCAAAACAGGGGATGTTGACGGTGTTTTTATGATGTAAAATAAGGGTGTTTTCACCGTCAACACCGGCAGATTATGTTACGCCAAGAGAACTTGATAATGGAGTCGGAGGTTATTTTGGCCAGTGGCTTTGCCTCTATCCATCTGGTAAAATATTCAACTGCTACAACCGCGAACTTGTTTCCTCCTTGCGCCTGAGGTAGCGGGTCTACGATATCGATTCCCCATCTCTGTAGTGGCCAGGTTGGGGGTATGAGCTGTGTTTCTGCTGAGGGGTTTTTCTGGTGTGGTGCGAAATTCTGGCAAGCTTCGCACGTCTTGACAATTTGCTGCGCGTCTTTTATGTGTGTGGGCCAGTAGAATCCTTGGCGGATGGTTTTTGCTGATAGTGCTCTTGGTCCGATGTGTGATCCGCAGGTACCGACGTGTATTTCCTTTAGCAGCTCTACGCCTTCGCTTTGTGAGATGCATTTCAGCATAGGTTGGACCAATCCCTTTTTGAAGAGCTGGCCATCGACGAGCACGTAGCTTCTTGCTCGTGCCTCCGTTCGAGTGGCCTCCGCGTCGTTTTCTGGATAGCTTATGTTGTTGAGGTTGTCGAGTATGGCTTGCCTCCAGTCTTCGCCTTCTACCAACATGACAGTCTTGAATGCTGCTCTTAGCGTCTCTGTTGCTGGCTTGCATACCACATTGTAAACGGTGTTCTGGGGCATGCGGAGGTTGTTTGCTGCTGCCTTAGCTAGAGCGTCTGCCTCACTGTTTTGTTCCCGTGGGATGAATTTTACTGTGAAGCCCTGGAACCTTCGTTCCATTGCCCTGACCACCGCAAGGTAGTTTACCAGTTCTGGTTCTCTGGCTGTGCATTCTTTCTCTACTTGTCCTGCTACTAGCATTGAGTCTGTTCTGACTTCTACTAGCTTCGCGCCGTAGGCCTTCGCCTTGGACAGGCCCAATATGAGGCCCTCGTATTCTGCCGTGTTGTTTGTTTGGGGGCATTCTAGTCGAGTGGCGAAGTATGACCTGATGCCTAACGGTGACATTATTTCGGCAGAGGCCCCTGCTCCGTTTCTTCCCCAAGCACCATCAGTGTAGACTGTCCATAATTCGGACTGATCGCTTTGGTCTTTCTGCCTGGTCGGAGTCCATTCTGCCACAAAATCTGCCAATATCTGGGACCGTATTGCGGACCTGTGTACAAACGTTATTTCGAACTGAGATAGCTCCGCTGCCCACTTGCTAATTCTTCCCGATGTTTCCTTGTTTTTTAGGACCTCTGCTAATGGGTGAGTGGTGGGTACAACCACCTTGTATGTGTGAAAGTAATGCTTGAGCTTTCTGGATGCTATCACCAGGGCGTATGCTATTTTCTCTATTTCCATGTAGTTGATTTTTGCACCTGAGAGTGCCTCCGACACATAATATACTGGTAGCTGGAGGAGCTGGTTGTTCTCGTTCTTTTCTTGAACTGCGACTGCGCTGACCGCGTGATCTGATGCTGCGATGTAGAGTAGTATGGGTTTTTCTTTATCTGGCACTGTTACAGTTAGTTGCTCTTGCAAATATTCTTTGAGTTTCTCAAAGGCCTCCGCTTGCTCTTTTTCCCATTTGATGTTTCCTCCTCCCCTCAAGGCTTGAAAGAATGGGAGGCTTCTTTCTGCTGACTTGGAGATGAATCTGTTAAGTGCCGCTATTCTGCCTGTTAACTTTTGTACTTCTTTCTTTGTCTTGGGCTCCGCCATGGCTCTGATTGCCTTTGTTTTTTCTGGGTTTGCTTTAACTCCTTCGGAGCTGACTATGTATCCGAGGACCTTCGCCTTGGTGACTCCAAAGACACACTTTTCGGGGTTCAACCTAAGGCCCGACTTCTTGAGGTTGACGAAGGTTTCCTGTAGGTCGGAGATGTGATCCTGCTCTTTCTTGCTCATGACTATGAGATCGTCGACGTATGCTATCATATTTTTGCGTAGCTGACCTGTCAAGACTTTGCCTGTCATTCTGGCGAAGGTCGCCCCCGCATTTTTCAGACCCTCTGGCATTCTGACGAAGCAATATGTTCCGAATGGTGTTGTGAAGCTGGTTTTTTCTTCATCCTCTTTTCTCAGCCATATTTGGTGATATCCTGAATAGCAATCCAGCAACGAGAATCTCCGACACCCTGCTGCTTTATCGACGGAGGTGTCTATTCTTGGGAGTGGGTAGTTGTCTTTTTTAGTTGCTTTGTTGAGATCTGTGAAGTCTATACACATCCTCATTTTGCCGGAGGTCTTTTTTGGCACCAGAACCACATTTGCAAGCCAATCTGTGTATTTGACCTCGCGGATGACCTTGGCGTCAAGTAGCCTCTGTACCTCCGCCTGTGCCGCTAATACTCTGTCTTCGGACATTTTCCTCTGCCGCTGCTTTTTTGGTCTCATGTTGGGATTGATGTCTAGGACGTGCTCGATTGTGTCTGTATCGACTCCTCGGAGATCTGCTGCTGACCATGCGAAAATTTCTTTGTTTTTGATGAGGAGCTTTGTCAGCTCTTCCTCCTCCTCTGGCGATAGGTCTTCGCTGATTGTGACTGTGTGATCTGGATCATCATCTACTCTTATTTTCTTTGTTCTTTCTTGGCCCTTGGCGCTTGTTTGTTCTTTTTTCATATCGGGCGGCTCTGGGTCTTCGCTTCCTTTTTGTACCGAATTTACATTTCTGTGTGCACGGTATATTGCCTTTTCTATGTTTCTGGCTTCTTTCTGGCTTCCGTATACTGTTATGATTCCGTGTAACGCTGGCATCTTCATACACAAGTATCCCATGTGTATTGCCGCATTGAACTTGTTTGTGAATCCTCTGCGGAAGATTGCGTTGTACGGGGAGTAGACATCCACGATGTCGAAGGTTATGTACTCTGTTCTTGCACTTTTTTCGTCCGCGAAGGACACTGGCAAGATTATTTTTTTCAACGCCTGCACTTGTCTTCCACCAAATCCTATGAGGGGTGAGTCTGATAGTTGTAACTGGTTCCTGTTGAAATTCATCTTGTCGAAGGCGTTGGCGAAGATTATGTCTGCGGAGCTTCCTGTGTCCACAAGTACTCTTTTCATTTCCCATGTTGCTACATTTGTTTCTATCACCATAGCATCAACGTGCGGGTAGCTCTCCAGTTTGAGATCTGCCTCTGAGAAGGTTATGGGGGTGCTCGACCATTCCCCAAACCTAACTGAGGGCTGCACTGCCACGTTATTGACCAGGCGGAGGTGATCTTTTTTCTGTTTTTTGGTTTCATATTCTATTGATGAACCTCCGGTGATAGGCATTATGGTTCCGATGGAAGGCAAAGGGGCATGGGGGTTGTATTGGTTTTCTGGGTTGGGCTCGTTTTTCATGGGAGCGCTGGGTGGGGGCCCTGGCGGAGGTGGTGGCAGACTCTGGTTTGAGACCTGATTGACCGTGCGTACGCTAGTTTGTTGGGGTAATCCTGTTTCGACATAGGTTAGGTGTTGCCTTGGGTTCGAGTACGACATGCTTGACTCTGAGGAATAATTCTGAACTGGCGGTGGAGGTGGCGAAGGCCTCCATGCCGGGAGGAAGCTAGGGTAATAAGCGTTTGCCAGGGTCGATGGGTGCACTTGGTTTGATGTTAGGGAGGGATAGATTGGGCAATACTGCTGATGCTGGTTCTGGGCCTGCGAAGGCTCCATGCGTGTGTAAGTGTAGGCATTATTGATTTCCCTTGCTGGCTGTGGGGTTTGGTTCATGGCGGGTAGGTTTGCTAGGTTCTTGAGTGCCTTGTCCCTTTCCTGTTGTATGACAGGGCAATCTCTTGTATAGTGACCTTTCTCTTCGCCATGTATCGCACAGAATTGTTTTCTTGGTCCTTTGTTCCAGTTCTTCTGGGGTCCTTTTCCTTGATACGGTTTTTGGTTGTCGGGAGGCCTCGCTCCTCGGGTGTTCTTATTGCTTGTCCGGGCTCCGCCGCTTGTGTCATCGTCGGGACTTGCTGTCCCCCGATATTGCTTGGGTTCTTTATTCTTTGGGGCTCCGCTTGCTGGTTCTTTTTGTTGCCCTTCGTTTGCTGCCTTTCTGAGTTCTGTTCTTCTAGTCTCCTCCGATAATCTTCATCTGATCAGATCCAGATCTCGAACTGTTCGCATAGCTCATGCATTGTCTTCGGCTTTTTTCGTGCCAGTTCCCCGGCGAATGGCCCCAGGCGGAGCCCTCTGTTGGCTGCATCTATAGCCACTTGATCGGGCATGTCGGGGGCCTTCGCTTTGAGCTGTAGGAATCTCTGAAAGTAGTCCTTCAGTGGTTCGTTGTAGCCTTGCTTGCACTGAAATAGGTCCATGGAGGTGAGCGACTGCGCGCTCAGGCCTTTGAAGTTCTCCAGTATTTTGTCGTGGAGGTTCTCCCATGAGTATATTGTGCTAGGTTTCAGCATGGAGTACCAGGCCAGGGCATCTCCCTCCGCGGCAATTATGAAGGCCTTCACCAGTACAGTATCATTGCCTCCGGCCGAGGCCACTGCTGCCTCATAGCTCATTATGAACTGATGTGGATCTGTTTTCCCATTGAATTTCGGGAGTTGGGTGGGCTTGTATCTAGTTGGCCATGGTGTTCGCTGTATGCCCTCTTATAGCGGAGACTTGGGATAGAAAGCTCCTCGGTCTTGCGGGACATCATGGACGATCAGGGGGTTGGGCGAGACCTCTGGATCAAGACTCACTGCCATGTGACTGGGGATGGGAACAGGGGGAGTGATTAGTGCAGGCCGAGCTGGCGGAGGTTGATTGGCAAATTGCATGCTTTGAATTTCCGCCTGCAAGAGCGCCATCTGCTGCCTGATCTGTTCCGCCTGCGCGGAGGCCTGCTGTGCCTTGAGGACCTCCACGTAGGCGGCTGCTGCTCTATCCCTTTCCTGCTGCAATCTCTGGAGTGAGGCTTGGAGCTGGCGCAGCTCCTGCGATTGGGTAGGGTTCCCGTCTCCCATTCCTGCTACTTCTGCATCTCCGCCTTGTTCCTCCTCCCCCCGTTGTTCCTCGTCGAGCGGAGGGTCTTCCTCCGCCGTGGCGTAGGTACTCCTCGTGCTTCGCCTGGGTCGGGCATTCTTTGGGGGGGCCTTTGCTCTCGAGGTAGTTCCTTTTCTCTTTTGTGGAGCCATGGTCTTTCTGTCCGGGCCCCACGGTGGGCGCCAATGTTGAGCTTGGGGTCCTCAACACGGGGTTGTCCTCCGCCCAGGCGGTGCCCTGGGGGAATAGGCAGTTGGTGAGGAGAGTTTCTTGAACTAGATGGAATAATAATAACTGCTCATTATGGAATTCACCAACCTCCCTATTAGGGGAGGACTCCTCCCTATTTATAGCTTTACATTTGCCGAGATATGAGATTACAATTCTACCCTCTAATATTCTCGGCATATTCCTTTATATTCACACGCCGCTTGGGCTCTTAGGGTACTCTCATGTTCCAGCTTCCTCCACCTTTTTGCTGGGCCCGCCTCATCGGTTTCGTCCCCACGATCTGGGAGAGGGAACCTCCGCGAGCCTCAACCGATGGCCAGTTGGAGATCTGCACGGCTTCGGTCCTCCGATCAGCTCCGCCCGGGGCTCGGAACGAAGTTGGCGAAGGTGTAGACCTCTACTGCGTAGCCTTGATCCTCTGGTCAGCACCGCTCGGGGCCTGGGGCTAAGTGTGCGCAGGCGCAGACCTCCGCGGCGTCCTCGAGATCGAGAGACCCAGTCCCCACGAAGGCGTGGATGCGCGGAGGCCGGGACCTCCGCCTGCTCCGCTAGCGGGGACTCGAGGGCCGGTTGTTCCACCTGAAAAGTAGACATCACCAAAAACTTGGTCGTCAGTTCCAACCTTCGCGAGTTCTCAGGGTCTGAGAACACCTCCGCTTGGCGCCTGCAGGGGCTGTGCCCCAACACTCGCACTGTGTCACACCCCATTTCTGAGGTTCCTTAATCACACGTATTTGCGCCAGGATCATGCACAAATACGCCTAATTAAGTATAGATATGATGTCAAAAACTATACTTTTATTGTTATTGGGAAAAATATGATACAAGATTTGGGTTTACATGACTAGGCCATAGGCCTACCTTCCTAAACCTATCAGAGTTCGAACACAGCACCAATCACATGGCTCCATTCCTACAAGCAAGCTTGGAGTGCGGATAAACCCTTGGACTTACTCCTATTGCACGATCCTATAACTCGGTCACAACATTCACATGTAGCTCCTTCATGGTCCCTCCGTCTTCAGGTATCTTTCTTGTGGTCCATCCTCGTGTCGTCCTTTGTAGCTCGATTTCCTTGGATACACTCCTGTAGCTGACATTCTAAAAATAGAAATAGAGGGGTGAGTACTTTCGTACTCAGCAAGTCCCAACCGGAGGGTGAAAGGTTACCATTAAGGGTTTGGGCCCTAGTAGAGCATACTACTCTCACTAGTTCCCGAGTTAATTATCAAAGCTCAAGGTAACAGGTCACATACCAGATTTTCTTATGTGTTTCTAATCACGGATATTCCGGCCTAGCATTTGCCCATTCCAAGGACGTGGCTATTCGAATAGATTTGAGTAACTCTGCAGAGGTTGTACAAATTTTCCCACACGATAGGCGTTGTCTACACCACGGCCAATGGTTCGACAGGCCTAACGAGATTCCGTACCCGCTTGGATGCCTCCTAGGTTTCGGTATAATCCTACCACGACTTCTCGGGGATTGGAAGACAATACGGTGATACCAAATCATCCACGACTTTACGGGTAATACCTTATTACCCAACCTATAGTGCCCACCACAGACAATACGGTGATACCAAATCACCCACGGTTTTATGAGTAATACCTTATTACCCAACCTATACTGCCCACTATATACTCATATCATAAATCATTAATCTGTGCACAAATGGTGTCACCACGCCCAAAACAACAACGGTCGTGGAGGATTAGATAGCAACCATGACAATCGGACCATGGGGCCACTCTCCCCATGTCTGCTCTTGATAGATCGTTGCCTACGCCGGCCACCTTGGATCGAAATTATACCTCAACCCGGCGGGGTGTGGAATCAAGTCGTCCCCTACTAGCGTGTGGTTGTACGTATAATCGCACTAGGTAGAAGGTCCATGACCTGGTCCTTAGGGAGCGAGCTCTCCAAGAAAGGAAACCCTTACTAGGCGAAGCCTGCCGAGACGATCCATCCCACATGAATCGCCCCAAACTCGCTTTTTGTTGACTAAGCTCAATTCTTACACCAGATTCCATATATTATTAACATTAGTTAATTAAGTCAAGATTATGGGGGGTAAGGACTTGCCTTACTAACACCGGCCCAATAAGGATGTGGCCCAAGGGGAGCTGCGCGCATATTTAGTACCACCTTGCTAGTTTAGCAAGGGTGGAGTCAACTTATAAGCCTTTGTCTACAAACCATCCATCCCTTTTACATGAATCGCCCCAAACTCTGCTTTAACTTGTTAAGTGGTTACCGAAAAGCGTTAGGGGAAAACAAAGTACGTGGATCTCTGTTGACACTGGGTGACGGAAGATACCTAAGCATGTTAGATAAACCTCACACCACATGGTATACCTTATTAACATTAGTTAATTAAGACAAGATTCATTGGGGGTAAGGACTTTATGCCGACACCGGGCGCGCTCAGTGTGCCAAGAGGGGAGGTCTTGGTTATCCGTCGAGGTGTGGCTTGGTAAGGGCTGCGCGCAGATATTTAGTACCACCTTGCTAGTTTAGCAAGGGTGGAGTCAACTTATAAGCCTTTGTCTACAAACCATATCACCTTCGGGTTAACCCTTTTACGATGTCTTGGCGGCTTTGGAAAGCGGGGTGTCACATGTGGCAATCGCTCTAGTCGGTCGAGAGGTCTTTAACTTGTTAAGTGGTTACCGAAAGCGTTACAAAAATGTGCTGTGGATCTCCTGGCGGATTGTATCACACGCGATCCATCCACCTAGCGGCCCTAGCATGTTAGATAAACCTCTGGAAGGCGAAGGCGGGATGTTACATGTACGCTAACGAGTATATCCAAGGTTCTTGTCCTGTGTGCTCCGGCTTCTGTGTCTTGGTGCAGCGATGCTTCGAGTTCCGTCGACGGTCGTACGATCCTTGGCGACGACAAACATGAAACACAAGCGTAGCAATCAAAGCGTACGACGTTCCTACGTGGGTTAGCTCTAGGGATGATTGGATAGATTACTATCTACTCCTGTCATTGCTCTGTAAGTTTGGAGTATGATAGGATAGAGAGAATCCATCCATCTGGGTTGTTTCTACGAGCTAGGTTAGTGCAGTACAGATGTTTGATGGAGAACCATACCATGTCACTAATGTTCACTATCATGTGAACTTGAAGGACATGATGTGGTCGGTTTCCCACAAGTCCGTATGAGGTTAGCGACCAATTCGCACATGCATATGTATGTGCCTAGGGTTAGCAGGATTTGGGTCCTAGTCTAGTGTTAGCCACACATATGCTTATACCCATACGTCGGGCATACCCTATGTGTGTAAAAGACATGTATTCTAGAGTGTGTCACAGAGTACACATACACAAGTATACGGCTAGGTTAGGGGGGTTAGCCATGTGTAGATGTAGTCAATAGGTATATACGTATATTTATTTATATTTTAAAATACCACTTTATACATTTATACGTACATAACCTATCGCGTATACCTAGCATGTGGACAACTACGTGTATGTATATTTGAGTATTCGTGTACGTGAGAGTGTACACACATACAAGAATATACGGTGCAAGGTGGTTAGCGGGGTTAGAACTAGGGTTTAGCGGAAACTACGATGCGTGATTAAAATAAATTAAAAGCATACATAACTAGAATTTAAATGGGCATCAAATAATGATACAAGGGCATGAGTAAATTGAGCATGATTTTAGAAGATATATGGAACTGGAATGGAGCGATTTGGAGTTGGAACGGAAAAGATATGAATTTCCAAAGTTTAAATAGGAATTTATATTCACATTAAACTTTTGAAATAATTTTTGGAATTTTAGAATTTATAGAACTGGAATGTAAAGGTTTGGGTGGGATGTAGAGTGTACCTAGTTTATTTAGAAATTTTCTAGGAATTTTTATGTCCTCGGAAAATGGACTTTTACTCCTCTGCGTACACTGCCTCGTGTGCCCGTAGCATTTTATTACCGGCTGACACGCGGGTCCAGGTGTAGGGGTGGACCGTTCGGCACTGTTTCGTGGACCGGGTCAGTCTTGTGCCGCGGACCGGGGTCTGTCTTTCTCTCGGTCCATGTGAACCAGGTCCATGACGAGTGGGGCCCACCAAGGGAAGGGATAAGGTTGGATTCTTTCCCCTGGATGTCATCCTCACACTATCCGCACTCCTCATACTTTAACTTCATACTCTAAAAGGAATATTCTATCCTAATCATCAAGATTCTCTACTTTATTTACGTTTTTCTTTGCTCGTCCATACTTTAACAAAGATACTCTATCCCAACCATTATCAATGGGGCCCACTTGTAATGTTATCTAAATATATCCATGTGAGATCTAGTTTTGAAGTATTTATCACTACAAATTCAATGGTGTAATCGGAATTTAATTTGATTTTTTTCGCTTTGCGAAGTTATAACATTTTTTCTCGTTTAAATGGTGGGACCCGCGGCTGCGCACTTCTCTCGCTCCTGCCTCCCGCGCACACGCACATGCTGCTTCCCTCCGCCTTGCTCGACATGGCCTGTGGCGTACCGTCCATACCGCGCTGTATGTGACGAACGGAGAGCTTCGTACTTTTCCATAGCGTTCAAGACCCAGTACCCACTGCAGCTCCTAATACTTCATACGAGCACTCCAAGACGCATCTAACGTGCCGGTGCGGACAGCCTCACGGGGCGGTCTGTTCGTCGCCGTCCTCGTTCCGTGCCGCCGAGAGAAATTAGAGAAGGGAGAGGGGGTGGCTCGCCAGCGGCGGTTGGAGCTCCGGCGTCGGCTCGGTGGCCTGGTGGCGATGGTCGGAGGGAAAGGCGAGGCGGTGCGGTGCGGTGGTGGCGTGCTGGGCAGGCGGTGTTGTGGCGGCGAGCAGAGGCATGGCGGGGTGGAGCTGCGGCGAGCTGCACGGGCGGCGGTGTGCGGATGGTGTGGTGGCGGTGCGCAGCGGCGTCGGTGTGGCATGGCAGGGGCGCGGCGCGCGCGGCTAATGGCGGAGCGGCCGCCGCGGCGTGGGCGGCGCGGCGCGTCCGTGCGCACAGCGTGGCCGTGAGCGGTGCTCCGGCGAGCAGGTTCCAGCGCGACTCGGCGGGCTGGGCGCGCGGGCGGCGAGGCTGGCAAGCGTGGGCGCGGCGGTGGCTGGGTGATAGTGGACGCGGTGCGGCAGAGCGAGGCGGTGTGGAGCTGGGCGGCGAGCACAGCCAGTGGTGGGCGCGTGGAGCAGGGGCAGAGGGCATGGCCGAGGGCAGCAGAGCAGGGAGCGGTGGGCATGGCAGCCAGCAGAGAGGAGGAGAGGAGAGAGCCCGGGCGAGGAGAGGAGAACCGAGCTCGAGGGGCGAGCATTCCGGTGGCCATGGCCGGCCTTTTATAGGCGCGGCGGAGGGAGGCTGACGCTGGGATATTTTCCGGCACTCCGGCAAGGTTCACGTGGCGCTCGGCGTCACCATCAATGGAGGTCCGCGGCGTTGCTGTGGCCTCGTCGCCGGCACAGCGAATGTCGGCGCGTGACGACGCAGCGGAGCAGATAGCAGGGGTGAGCTGGCATCGGCGTGTTCCTCGTGTCCGTGGCGGCGTTGTCGGGACAGCTCAGTGGGATGTCATCCATGCTGCTGTTCCAGCATCAACGGCGCTGTGCGTGCTGTTCATGCACGAGGAGGAGATGGGGAGGAAGATGAATATGACAGGCGGGCCCGACGGGAGACAGGGTCTGCTCTTCTGCTGTGCCTAGGTCGTCGGCACGATGTCCTGCTCGTTTGTGTGCGTGCAGAGATATTTTGCTTCCTGGTTGTTCGTGTGCAGGATGGAGGTTGGAGGTTGTGCTGACGGGTGGGTCCCGCCTGGAAGTGAGAGGGAGAAAAATAAGGGAGAAGAGGAGGATTTGGGCCTGCTGCTGTCACTGCACCGGCTGCTGCTTGGGCTAGCAAAGAAAGGAGAGGGGAGAAATCAAGCCCGTGTGCCATTCCTCTTTATTTTCCATTTTCCATTTCTATTTCTAGATTCTCATGTATACATGCTTATACACGTGCGTATATATTTGTGTAAGTGCACAGCTATATTTTATAATACTAGCAAAACTGCCCGTGCGTTACAACGGGAGACAAAAAGAATTGGTGTAATCAAACTCGGTGAATGGAGTCAAAATCAGCGCCGGTGGGGTCGAGTTTGATGGGCTGCATGGATGGAGTTGGAGCCCCTCGATCGGAGAGGACTGTCCGATCGATCTACTTTGCTTGTAGGTGTGTTTGTCCTCTTGATTGCTTGCTGGTTGATTAACAGCCTTGTGTGTTGGTGCATGCGTACTATCGGTTTGCACATGCATGGGTCTATGGACGTGGCTGCCGCTCCCCTGGATGTCTACTCCCTTGATCAGGACCGAACTTGCTGTGGCCGTATTGTAGTCATCGGGATGGAGCCGCACGATCAGAGATTTGAGCTTACAGCCTGAGCGATTGCGTGGATGTTGGCCGCCCCTGGGTAGGATGGACGCAATATAACACAACTCGTGACCATGTTGGTCTCCTACTCATGTGGACGACTAGAATTTGTTGGTCGTATCAACTCTGAACACTTTCGAGACGGAATCGGGTGGTTGGACGAGCGAAAGGCCCATTTATCTGACAATCGATCTAAACCATTGATGTCAATCTGATGGCTGAGGACGATGCTATGGTCTGGAGGGTGGACGACGGAAATTTCTTCGCTTTATTAATAGGTATATATATATATATATAGGTATAGATGTCCATCTATTTATAGCTCCCAATCCTAGTTTTTTTAGAAAAAGATGAAAAACACTGCTTCAATAGTACTACTTGCTCCCAATCCTTGGGAGGTTGGAAAAATCCTTTCCCCGGCGCGTAAATATAAGCGAGATCGATGAGCGCGCATTCCATCCCAATCCGCCTCGTGCGCTTCGCGAGAAGCCTTCGTGCCCGCGGCGTGAAACTTCCATGCGCGAACTCCTCGTCGCGCCTCCCGGTGGAGGCAGGGAGCGCCGGGCGGTGCAAGCGACCCTCCAGCTCCGGCATCGCGAGCTCCTCCAGTTGCCATGCGACTTCAATGCGCGAGCTCCTCAAGGCGGCCCTCCAACTCTGGCTTTGATGCATGATCTCCTCCGCCATCATCTTATCTGTTCGCGTTCCTTTTTATTTTGCCGGGACCAATCTCCGTCGCCCTTCTCGTCCTGGCCGATCGCACGCACGCGAGTGAAGAAGGCCTTCGACAGTTCGATCGCGCGTGAGTGAAGAAGGTCTTCGACAGTTCGATCGCGCGTGATTTGGCAGACAGATTGGCTTGCCTGATTGATTCAATGATTGGGTGCTGATTTAATGCTGTGGCCGAGAGCTCCTGATGCACCTGATCGTATTGTACTTTGGACACGGCAGGCATCTTGGATTTCCCCGACGGCAGGAACAGCCGCGGCAGCGCGCATGAATATGACTGGCACACGTGAAGAGCTGCGCAGCGCTCGCGGGAAAAAAAAAAGCTTGCAGAAAAAAAAGAAAAGATGTCATCTCCACGACGCATCCGAGCTCCTCCGGTGGACGCAGGGGGAAGAAATCGCGCAAGGAGAAGATGTCCGCGACTGAGAGAAAGATGGGCGTTGCGCGAGGAGAAGAAGTCGCCGCAGTCCAGATCAACTACCGGGCCAACTAATTGTTCCAGGTGGACCCAAATTTAATTTTTGAAAGTAAGTATTGGGTATTGTTGGAGATTGATGGTTTTTTCCATTCCAATATCGTTTTGGGAGTTGCTAAACTCATGGATATTGGGACAAAATTATTGGGCACTATTGGAGATGAACAGTACCCTATATAACCTCCCAATCCTAGCTTTTTGAGAAAAGTTTAAAAGATACTGCTCCAACAGTACCCTATATGACCTCTCAATCTTTGGGCACGCTGAAAAATTCCTCCCGTCACGCGTATATTTCCGCACGCGAGTCGGGCGCCTATCCACGGCCGTTTCCTTCGTCGCGCGCGAGTGAAGTTTCGCGGCGCCCTGCTGGATGGTGCTGCTGCCGAGCATCTCCATGGCGACCTGCACGGTGCTCTCCAGAGAGGTGGTGCATGCCTTTGCCTCGCCGGCGAGCGGCGGCTGGCACTTGCGCAGGGAGAAGCGGTCCTCGCCGCCGACGCAAAATCTGCAACCTGTCTCTGCGCAGCGCCTCGGCGCCGCCAAATCCCGTCCGCCTCGCGAACCCCTCAGCCCGGCCTGCCCACCAAATCCCGTCTGCGGCGTCCGCCTCGCACTCGTGGAAGAAGATGCCGGTGTCCGCCACCGTCCGCGCGTCACATGTAGGCAACGATTCCCTGTCTCTTCGACTACCAGCTGTCGTCGTCTCTTCGATTCGAGACAAATTCTTTCTGTATTCCCTGTCTCTCCGACTACGGAACTGCTACTGGCCGGCAGCGGCGAGCACCAGTCAGCCACCGACCATTGGACTCCATCCGCACTTCCATGACGGCAACAACAAAGCAACATCATTCTGACACCCGTCAGTGTGCATTGTGACATGAGTTTGATCGACCAGACAACTAAATCGTCGTGCCCGTATTCAGCTGGTCATGGCCGATGAACACGAGAGGAAGGTCGGCGTCGCGCGAGGAGAGGAAGATGAAGAAGTCGCCGTGCGCCAGATCAACTACCGGACCAACTAATTGTTTCAGGTGGACCAAAATTTGATTTTTGGGAGTCAAATATTGGACACTGTTGGAGATTGATATTTTTTTCCATTCCAATACTATTTTGGGAGTTGCTAAACTCATGAATATTGGGTCAAAATTATTGGGCACTGTTGGAGACGCTCTTACATACGTCCATGTATATTTAGGGGCTGTTTGGTTTGAGGGACTTTTTAGTCCCTGGGATTAAAAAAAGTCCCTAGTAACCAAACAGGGAGGGACTATTAGTTTTCCTCCATTAGTCCTAAAAAGACTCTCTTAGGGACTTTTTTTAATAGTCTCTGGGACTAAAAAGTCCTAGGACTTTTCTAACCAAACACCCCCTTAGTTATGTATACACGAGGTGCCTTTTGTTTCCCAGAAACAATATAAACTAAGTACCTTGACGTGAGACGTAAGTTGGAAGTTGATGGTGGCCCAATGAGGGGAGTCAAGGAAAATATATTTGGTGGGTGATAACAAGGAAAGAGCAAGGGGAATATTTGGGTATAGATTGATCAAGGAATATATTTGGTGGGGGAAAACAAGGAGAGGCCAAGGGGAAATATTTGAATTGGATTTTTGGGGATGGTTGGAGATAGGGTGGTCGGCAAGATCAAGGAGAGGGTCAAGGGAAAAGTCAAGGGAGGGTATTTTGCGCAGGATGGCAAGGAATATTATTTGATGCCAAAATAAACTCTAGCGAGGCAAACATGTGAACAATCAATCATGCATTCAAACAAGACCTTATTTCTATATGGTGAATTTTAATGCAAGGTTTTCGGAAACAGGTTTTGGTTAAGCGGAAATTAAATCAAAATTTAGTTTGTTTCAAAAAGTTCAAATTTTTAGTAAATTTTAAAATGATGCAAAAACACGGGTGTTACACACTGCTTTCCCACATCCCCATGGTGACGATGGCTGATGAGCGAGCGCGGCACCATATGCCGGGTGCCTAACTGCTCTCGCCTGAACCTTCTCCGGCAACGAGCACTCCCCACCAGGTATGCCCACTCCCTCTATTCCCTTGCTGTTGCGCAAACTCCCGATCCCTACGCCAGCGGCAACGCCGGTAATTGCGCAGTTGTCCGTCTCCCGCTCTACGACCGTCAGGGTAGCTCCGCTCTATTCATTGCTCGCTATTTATTTCTTATTATCAGAGCCGCAAGGCTTAAAGTATGGCTATATGGTCCACAATAATGAAAGATAATTACTTCATAATCCAATCTCCAATTTATGATTTCTGCTGACATACATTCGGTCCACTCATTATGATTGCTGCTTTTTCGGTATGCCTGAATCAAGCTCTTTTCCAAACTCAATATGAATCATATAGCTTTAGTCCTGCCGTCTCACATCGTTATGAAATGTATGGTTCTATCCATTTCTGTTCTGTTCTGGTTCTATCCATTTCTGTTATGCTTCCTGTTCTGTTTCCCGGTTTGGAGATGACCTACTGTTCCTCTAACTTCCTATTCTGAAAATGAGGGGTGTCTTCAGTGCCGAGGTCTGGTCTCCGTGCCCTTTCCCACCGATTTGTTCAGCACTCTGCAGCTGCGAAACGCTGGATTTATCAGAAAGCTGTCCGACTCTCATCTTCTCCTGTATGTATGCATAGAACAACCACCATGGTACTTCAATTTTTTTGTGATCAACTATTAGTACAAATTCCGTAGATATCTAATGAAGTAATGATATACTCGCCTTATATCCCACACAACGTCTCCAACTTCAGAGATCCAACAGTCAGCCCGGGCTTCCGATGTGTCAAACACTAATGGAATTGTACCAGCACAAGATCTACTATTAAAAATGTTGACCTACTAGAGTGACATGCCATCATCCTACGATCGATGTAATGAAACTCTTATGATCATTTAATCTTAATCAACAATTGAGATATAAAGGTATTTAATAATATACAATTACCAATTATTGGTACTCTCACCACGGTTTGAATAAATCTCCCACCCGCCACGCAGTCGACGACGAGGGAGGAGGCTCCCCCGCGCTAGCATCCGACGAGGCCGTCGCCGCAATGGACCAGTTCGAGGCCGCCGTCGGGAACTCCTTCGCTCAGTCCGTCCCCACCGGCCGAGTGGGCTGCAATTGGGCCATTGCTGCTGACAGCGGCGGCTGAGCGGATCGTCGGGGATGGGGCCGTCGAGACATGGCATGCCGCGGATGAGGCGACCCCTGCCAAGTTCCGCATTTTGGGTGAGGATTTTTTTTTCTTTTTGGTGTGTGGTTACCAGCGCATTAGGGTCTGATGAGTAAATCTGTTGGTAGCCTCTAGATTGGATGAATCGGGATGCTATAATTTTGCTCGTGCCATGGAGCAGAGGAGATAACCTAGATAGCACAGATGCAACTCTAAGTTTATATACAAGCATGCAAATTGTATTTCGCAGTTGCATTGTGACTTGAGTAGATTGCTTTGTCTGTGATGCAAATGCAAATCAAGGAACTAGCGTATAGTGGGGATTTATTTTTTCATGATAACTAACATCAGTCTCTATGGAATTTATATGTTTTCTTATCTTTTGTTTTCTCCTATGCGCTGTAAATTCCACATCAATTATCGCTAATTCTCATGGAAACACGTAAACAAATCTATTGCATTCCCGCGGCCACGCGCGGGGAATTCTTCTAGTTTCAAAAGATCGATGCACCACGCCAACAGAGCACAATGAATGGATTCTACGGCACCTGGCAACAGCCTCTTTGGCAAAACGAAGCTCGGCCTGCTGGCCTCCTCATCTCGTCCATGGCCTTTCAGCTTTCGTAGCCCAACACAGTGGACCCACCCTCGACAAAATGCTGCAGCAGCTTAACTGTCCTGACACAAGCTAGATAGAGCTTGATTTCTATCTTTACTACCGGTTGCGACGGAGAATGAGACACAACACATACGCTGGCTGCATGCATGATCGATTAAAGCCACTCCATCGCCAGATCGAATCTCAATTTTATCGTACCGTACGTTGTAACCTGCTTTGCAACTTTAACTTGGAACATATCACTACAGGAATCGCATGCTTTGCCGAGTCGCGTAGCGCACTCGGCAAAAGCTTACATGCACTTTCGCGAAGCCTTTGCCGAAGTGCCAAACTTCGGCGGCGCGCACGGCAAAGAATGACTCGGCAAACCATTCTTTGCCGAAAGTGCCAAAAATAGGCAGTTGGCGAAGGGTTCGCCGAGTGCCATGTCGAGTCTTTCGGCGAACCCGGCGTCGACCGTTAAATATGGAAGGTGCTTTGCCGAGTGCCCAAACGTCCCGCACTCGGCAAAGATTTGAATATTTTAAATCTTTGCCGAGTGCCAAATGTGGGCACTCGGCAAAGTAATTATTTTACGAAAAAAACAAAACAATGTTTGCCGAAAAGTGCACAGGTGGCACTCGGCAAAGTTATGGTCATTTTGCCGAGTGCCACTATTGCACTCGGCAAAGCTGGGAATTTCATTTTTTTTTTGTTTTTCGCTGTTGCTTGTTGCTGCAAATCAACATATACATATACCGTAAACATTCATATATACATCATAAACCACATAGATCACCAATTCACATATATAATCCACATATCTCACAAATTCACATATATAATCCACAAATACCACAAATTCACACATATAGTCCAACATCCAAACGAAATCCAACATGTCCAACAACCAAACGAAATCTAACATGTCCAACATCGAAACGAGATCCATCACAGTGCAACATATCCAACATCTAAAATAAATCCATCACAGTGCAACTACCCCGACCCGTGGCCTCCCTGCTGCGAAGAGTGTGAGGGGCCCTCACCTTGCCCCGGATACCACCCGTGCTGCGGCGCCGATTGGTACGTCCACCCGTGGTGTGGAGGGGCGTGTGGAAGCCCGTAGTGTGGCTGCTGCGGGCCCGAGGAGGAACGCCACCTGGCCACGTGTACTGTGGAGTCGGGCCGACCGGATAGGCTGGATGGGGTGGAGAAGGGCCACCTGGAGGAGTCGGGTTCGAACCCGCCGACTGTGGCTGCACAAAAGAAGAGGCGATCTCATTAGTACCTGCAGGTGAGCCGCACAGGCCAAATAAATAAACAACAACATATACTCACCGGAGTCTGTACAGGAGGAGGAACGGGAAACGGGGGTGGAGCGAACAGCGAGGGAGGCAACGGAGGCAGGGTCACACCAGGGATCTGGAGGCCACGGAAGTAGCTCGCCACGTCCCGCGGTGGGCGCGTGTTGATGCTCACTAACTCATATTTTTATGCACCAACCATTCATGGAAAAGAACTAAAATAAAAATTAGATAACCTTATTAGGGTTTTCTACTAATGAATTCCATGAGTTTTGGTAAAGTTGTGATTTGCGGGGACTTAACAGAAAAAATCAGCAGAAATGACGCGGGCATACGACCGACGTAACGCAATGCAATCCAACTCCAAAATGAATCTGAAAGGCTACGGATCTCTCCCGACGTGAACTAACTTCGGAACCAAGAAATACATCATCTAGAAGACTCCAGAACACGCGACGCACGACGGGACCCGGAGGGAGGCCCCCGGGCCGATCGGCCGATGGGGCCGATCGCCCCCCGCCTCCGTCTCGGCTCCGCTTCGGAATGTTCCTCAACCGCCTCCAAGACTCGATCTAAACCCAGGTTGATTTGAGTCGGTTTGATCCGAGGGCTTACGTAAGAAGTGCGGGATTTATTCAAGGTTAATACCACATCGCCTGTTGAAGTAGAAGAGATAGAGGAAGACCGATATATAAATAGCCCAAGACCCCTCAAGCCAAGACAAGTCCAAGTTGATCTAAAGCTTCACGTTCAATAAGAAGTAGATCAAGGAAGAGCCAAGACAGGAACAAGAAGAGGAGACACCACGAGATAGGATAGCTAATTCATAGCTCTTTGAGCCTAGATTAGATAGAAAGTCGGGTTTAGAGAAGAGAGAGTGTATGCTCCGGTTACGGATCGATAAGTTACACTATGGATCAATATAATTATTGTTTTCATACACCTTCGTGCTATTTAATTATTATGCATACAATTAGTTTACTTACACTTTATTCTAGTCATAGCATATTTGATATAGTCATTATTCATGGTAATTCAAGTACTTATTCGTAGAGCTCCTAGTATATTACAGCCGTATGCTAGGTAATAGAGAGTATGTAGGCATGGTGCTTAGATATAATTTATTTCTTGGATTCACCTTCACCTTATATGCCGGGTCGTGTGGTAGATCGTAGTGGTGACAAAGACTATTGAGTCCTTTGCAATCCTCCCCGTGTATAAGACTAGTCGATAATGATTCTTGGGATGATCTTGTTTCGTTCTTGATTTTCTTAAGTAATCTTCGGGGTACACATTTTTTATTTATGGTTTTGATTTATATATGATCTTATGCTATGCCTGTTTATTTCCACTTCAGTAAATTCTTTGTATGCTACATAAGAACTGTCCCGTCTGTCATAAATCCAATCCTAATCTAACTAGGAATTAATCTTATCCTATTGTTCACCACGTGCACCTCACCCGTCTTATATACCTTATCACTATTATCTTTTATTGGCTCACCCTGTTTAAGTAAATGCTAAACCACCGAATCTCATTAGTCTTCTATCACTGTCCTTAATCAAATGAATTGTTAATCTTATCTTCCTCGTGGATTCGATATTTAAAAACCCTCCCCGGGTGAAATGCTCACTTTGGATATCCGTGCGCTTGCGGATCTATTTCTCTCGTAAGTTAATAAATACCAACAAATGCCGCGAGTATTCTTGGGATTGCCTCCAACTCCCGCCGATGGGCCTCCGCCCCGGGCCGCTGCTGGCC
This sequence comes from Hyparrhenia diplandra, assembly GCA_015847255.1. Taxonomy (NCBI): domain Eukaryota; kingdom Viridiplantae; phylum Streptophyta; class Magnoliopsida; order Poales; family Poaceae; genus Hyparrhenia; species Hyparrhenia diplandra. Next base: position 89,861 of record JADLZK010006274.1, on the reverse strand, counting down.
TCAAACTCTGCCGCTGGGCCGCCTGCCCGGCCTCCAACTCGCCATCTCCGGCCTGCAATATTACAACCGTAACATTGAAACAATGCATAGGTAGCGGCATGTGTAAAACCAGTGAACGACCGATGAAACGAAGTTACCCGAAAGTCCTGCATCATCTGCGTGGAGCTCGCTACCGGGTGCTATGGGGATGTCGGTGGAGGTCGTGCGCCTTGAGCGAATCACGCTCGGCCCGTCAACGAGGAGGACGGGTTGATCGCGCTGTTGGCCATCTAGAACCGCCGTCTTTGCTTCCCTCCTCCCAACCTCATCACCGGTCTGTGTCCGGGGCGCGGTGGTCGGATCGGTCGCCCCCATAGCGCCGCTTGGCCGCCTCGGCGTCTTGGGTAAGCTTGGGGTAGACGCCGCATTGGTGTACGCCTCGGGCCTTCGCCGGGTCGTGACGTTGGCCGGTCGGTCGCTTCGCCCGCTGTGAGTCAAGGCCCACCCCGCGTACTCGCCGATCTGGCTGGTTTTCATAATGGCCGACCGCGAGGAGAACACGTAGATGGTTAGAAGTGAAGAGATTTGAGCGCTTGAATAAAAAAAAAAATCAACGAATCGTACCCATCTGCTCATATACACTTTGGGAGGGGCACGCTCCCTTGGTGGTGTGGCTTCCCTTGCATCTCCAAGCGACACCTCCGACGCAGCCTCTTGGTCTCGTGACGTCTCGCCCAAGAGCCACTTGTCCACAATGGCCACCCAGCCAGCTTGTACTTGCCGCACCACTCCCACACATCCGCATGACATAGCGGAGGATGAATGGAAGTCTGCTTATTTTTCATTGAAGGAATCGGGAATAAATGCGTTCTACGAACCCGGATGTACTGGTCCCCGTGAGATCGGTCTCCCTCTCGGAGCATCATCTCCCTTGCTTCATTCTTCTTCACCACCTTGCCAAGCACGCCGGGCGTTGTAGGAGACGATGCACCGACACGGGCCTCGTGGTACAGGTCCTTGATTCGGTCTCGGCGGACCCTGTCCCGCACTCTAGCGGCCACCGCCTCCTGCCCCGCCTCGCCGTGAAGTAGTTACGCATACGGACAACATGTATCATTCTATTATTTACAAAACACGATATTTAAACGACGTGAAGTAATCCCGCATACGCACTCACCCGAAGTCGGTCTTGATCTTCCCGGCAAGGGCGCCCTCCTCCACGCGCGCGAAGTGGTCCCACGTCCAGGGAACCTCCCTCACGACCCCGACGGTCACTAGGCCAGGGTAGTTCTCTTTAATCAGCAGGCTCTGGATGCCATTGATATGGCGCGAACTGCCCCCTCCGCTTACAATCAACCGATTCTTGCCGCGAGCCATTAAGACAAATTGTTAGTCTGAAGTTTGATTTGCAACAAGTCATATGAACAAGTAGTGAAAATATCAATGGCTACTTACTTGTCACCGTTGGGTCGAATCACCGGGCGGCGGGGGAAAGGGATCGGCCCCTGTGGGAGGCTCGAGGCCCCGCTACCGGTAGACCTGGCGGCACTCGAGGAGGACGTCTCGACAGTGTCTCTTCGCACCGAGTCCGAGTCTGAAGCGGTGTGGCCCGACGAGGGCTGGCCCGACGACGGCCCCCGGCCGCCCGACGATGGCCCCGGGCTGGTCCGACGGCGACACAAACTCAAGCCTCCTCGTGGGCGGGCGGCGTTGGCCACGCCTCGACGTCTCCACCGCCGGGTGCGGCTCGTCGGCCTCCTCCTCGTCGGCGTGGGGAGAGGGTGGGGTCTCGCGTAGAGGGACTGGACCCCACCCGACGACGTTGCCGCCTTCCGCCCGGCATTTTGTCAAGTCCCCGCAAAGACAAATAGTAAACCAATTAGTATTGCAAAATAAACGAAATATAATTGAAAGGTAACAATAATAACAAAATAGTATTACATGATTTAGAAATTATCTCCCCGAATGCCTAAGGCTGGCATGTAGTCATCACTATCGCTACCACTATTGTAATCATCAATGTCACCATCCTCATCATCCGTATCGCCCTCCACAGCTCCTTCGCGCACCAGCCTCCATCGTTCAAGAATTTGCAGGTCCTTAGCATCCTGCACCTCATCACCCTCATCCTCATCGATGGCGTTGTCTACTTCCATGCCCATCAAAAAAGAATGTCTATCTCCAAACGTCCTTCTAGCCCCTCGGGTTGATAGAACTCTTCGGTGTTTGGGTCAGGGTTGTAATCATCATCGTTCGGAACAGGCGCTTTACCATGCGGCGATACCTGCTGCACAAGGTACCAACCCGCAAGGTCCTCGTGTTTTTGGCACGCCCATGGGAGGTAATTAACTTGTGTGGCGTGTATATTAGCCACAATATAGACATCCTCTCCTCCATATACGGAATCCTGTCGAATTTTGACTTGCCCAATCATAGGGTCCACTTTCGTGTCATCGGGATCGAACCAATGGCATTTGAATACCACTAGCTTGAGCTCTTTAGGACCCCGAAGTTGAGCTCATATATTTCTTCGACTATGTCATAATAGTCCTTCTTATCCAAGCCGGGCGTCATTTAACTCCGGTGCACGTTGTTTTATGGTTGGGCTGACTCTCCTCGTAGCTTCTCGTCGCGGCGATAGCCATTCACATCATAAACGGTGAACGAGTTGACCCTACGGGGGAAACCATTGCCCACCTATTTTAAATCTTCGCACATTTAGGCATCCGTGCGGGCCTGCAAGGTGAGGCCACGTGAGATCGTTACATTATATGTTACTAGGACCAAAGTGGAATATCAAAGTCGGAACGAGGTTAGTTGGATGGTACCTTTGAGCGTAACCAGGAAATAAAATCGGGCTGCCCATTTTTTAGAAGATTGTCTTCTTGTTGCAAGGTAGGAGCCCCATTCCCTCTCCGGTGTTGACCAATAAATTCCACGAAAAAACAAGGCCGAGGGTTTAGGGTCGATAGGTGGAGGGTAGTGACGGCGTATGGAACAAGCTCATTGAGAACTTACTGGCGATAAGGAGCAGGTTTCGTCAAAGGTTCAACAACACATAGAGCATGATAGTGCGCCACTCATCAAAGGACAAGTGCTTGTGGGTAGCTGCGCTTCCTCTTCCGACTTGCCCTCTCGAAAAGGATGAGGTTCGATGAACTCTCGTCGGCGTTGTAACGAGGGGTAGGATTGTGGACGCCGGGAAGTTTCTCAAGATAGTACGCGCTGTGTGAAGGTCGACACCTCCTCCAGAATGTATGCCTCTGCCACGGAAGGCTCAATTTTGGCTTTATTCCTGCATTTTCTCCGAAGTACCTTGAGAGCCCTCTCGATTGGATAGCACCAACGGAACTACACAGGCCCCCCCCAACCGTGCCTTGCTGGGCAGGTGCAAAATCGGGTCTTTGCATCGACGGGAAGAAGCCCGGTGGAAATATCATCTCCAACTTGCGGATCAACACAGGTGCGGCAAAGACGCTCCGGATCAGCAATCGCATCCCGAGATAACTCCTTAACACAAAGTCGGGCGGAAGAAAAAGCTCAACTCGCCAGGGCGCGCGCCACACCGGGCTCGGGGAGGTATCCCCGAGTCATCGCAGGAAGGATCCGCTCAATCCATATGTGGAAGTCATGACTCTTCATCCCTAAGACTTTCATAGTCTGCAAGTTCACTCCCCTACTCAGGTTCGCCGCATACCCATCAGGGAACGATAACGTCTTCATCCACTGTAGCACTTCCTTCCTATCGGCCCTTTTGATGATGTAGTCGGCCGGGCCCTTTTTCCATCTCCTCCTAGGGCTAGGGGTCTCTATCACTAGCTTTGGTCTATCGCACAAAGATCTCTATGTCAAGTCTAGCCTTAACGTTGTCCTTTGACTTCTTAAGGTCCATGGTTGTTGCGAAGAGTGCCTCGTAGATATTCTTTTACGTGTGCATTACATCGATGTTGTGTGGAAGAAGAAGATCCTTGTAGTAGGGGAGATTAGTCAAGCCCGATATATAGTCCACATGTGTGTGGTACCATATTCAACAAAACCACCTTTCTTTTCATCGATTTTGAGATCGGCTAGCTCGGCAAGGACCTCTTCACCGGTCATAAACTTTGGGATGGGATCGGTGACTTCAACACCTTTCGTGAAGTGCTTTTTGTCTAGTCTGAATTCATGGTTCTCGGGCAGGAATTGACGATGTTTGTCAAACGAAGAATACTTGCCACCCTTGAGAAGCCCGGGTAAACGCCGCACCGCCTTGCATGTTGGGCAAGGGAACCTCCCATGAACACACCATGCGCTGAATATGCCATAAGCCGAAGTCATGCATTGAATATAGGTACCACACATGCATTGTAAAGTTTGTCTTTGTAGCTCTGCTGCACGCCGTCGGTACCCATTTTGCCAAGCATCTTGCAATTCATCCCACACCGGCCGCATGAACACACCCATATTGTTGCCCGGGTGCCCGGGTATTATCAGCGTCAAGAACAGGTGCTTGAGCTCAAACATGACACCAGGGGGAAGATTGAGAGGGATCACGAATACGGGCCAATAAGTGTACGGGGGGCGCCCGGTTGACCGTCTGGGTTGAACCCATCCGTTGCGAACGCTACGCGTACATTTCGAGCCTCCATAGCTTTTTCAGGATGCATATTATCGAAGTGCTTCCATGCATCACCATCCGATGGGTGTACCAACTTCTCAGGACTGTATCTTTTGCCCTTCTTGTGCCATGTCATTTGTTTCGCGGACTCCTCCGTCATGTACAGCCGTTGGAGCCTCGGTATGAAAGGAAGGTGTCATAGGTCCATCTCGGGTATCTTGGACTGTTTCTTCCTGCCATCACTACATTCTACCTCCACAAACCTAGAGGCTTTGCACTTTGGACAGTGCGTTACTTCCTTGAGGTCTCCCCTAAATAGGACGCACCCCTTTGGACAAGCATGGTACGACTCATACGGCATCTTGAGTCCACGAAGAAGTCTCTCGTGACTGCGTCGTGTTCTTCGGCAGGGGCGTGACCCTCTGGAAGCGCTTTACCAATAACGACAACGAGGTGTCGGCCGTCTCGACTAATGCTCAATTGCGACTTCAACGCTATAAGGCGTGAAATGGCATCTAGCCGAACCATTGTCTTCGTGAAGGGGCTCTTTGTGCGCCTCCATCATCTCGTAGAACGCCTTTGCGGTTTCCTCGGGTTCCTCCTCCAATCCTCCATTGAACGTGCATCGTGAAAGTCTCGCCATCATGTGCGCCATCCCGGCATCTTGATCATACTCCTCGAGGAGGGGCCTCACCACGTCCTCTCTAATACGATCGACTTCACCGTGGAAGATCCAAATGCTATAGTTTGGGACGAATCCGTTGTTGTAAATATGTTTGCCCATTTCAACCTTTTCGTTGCTTTTTCTTGTTCTTACATTTGCCGCGGGGACACGGCATCCGAACAGACCCCTTTAGCAAATGGGCCAAATGCATGCTCCAGAAAGCATCGGTCCCCCTAACCCATTCAAGGCTCTTACTTGCGAAGCCCGTGTACATCCACTCACGGTTATCCATCCTCTGTCATACGCCCATGTCGGCGAGCCACATAACCAAAGAATTGCATCTACACGGCGTTCCTACCATCTAATAGGTGAGGGATAGGTCCTAATCCCACCCGGGATGCGTGAGACAAGGTTAGAATCCATGCTTTCGAGGTCCGTCAGAGCCGGAATTTCGGCAGCACCTCCCGCTTGTTCTCCCGATACACGCCCCGGCGGGGAGTGTGTATCCGAGAACAACGAGGAGGTGGTGCTGCCGAAAATCCGGCTCGGACGGGAGCTGAGCATGGATGCTAACCCATCTACGCATCCACGGGCTGTCCAAAAAACGTGGACAATCCGAAACAGATACGGCCGCAGATATGCACAGATGCGCATACCAACGCCTGTATCTCTTTCGGACGGGAGACGCCTAACTGGGTCGCGCTATGTAAGACAACTACAAGGACGGGGCGGAGGTGATTCATACCTACGGTGTCGGTGGAGACGTGGTGCAAAGAAGACCCGTAAGCGCCCACGAGGACGGCCGGGTCGCCGAGTCCCTCCCACAGGTCCTCCTAAAAAAATGGAAAAAAAATAGTTATTATCGACTCAAAATTTCGCAAAGACCTCCCCCTGCACGGGAAGGTTCCCAAAACCTGCAAAAAACATGGCACGAAGGCCAACAACCACATATATATTCCAAACATGGGCACGAAGGCCACCAACCACCAATATGGGCACGAAGGCCACCAACCACCAATATAACAACCACATTACTAGTAACCCTACAACTACTACTAGCAACTACTTAACTACTAACACTACTAATACTAAGAGCAACTAAACTATTTACTAACCACTACTAGAAGGATAGGGCTTACCTTGGCCACGGAAACGGCAAGAGCAACCGTCGGCGACGACGGCGTTGATCACCGCAGCAGCAACGGTCGGCGACGACGGGTCCGAGAGGCACGTTCTTCCTCCTCCTCCCCTTCCCCTTATTCCTCCTCCCCTTCCCTTCTTCCTCCTCTCCCTCTTCTTCCCTTCCTTCCTCTTCTTCCTCCCTCTTCTTCCCTTCCTCCCTCTTCTTCCTCCTTCCTCCCTCTTCTTCCCTTCCTCCCTCTTCCTCTTCTTCCCTTCCCTTCCTCCCTCTTCCTCTTCTTTCCCTTCCCTTCCTCACTCTCTGCCGACGGAGAGGGGCCGGGGCAGCGGGGACGGGGGCCGGCCGACGGGGAGAGGGCGCCGGCGCCGGGGGCCCGCCCGGCGAGGCGCGGACGCCGGTGGGCGGCCTTGAGCCCGGCGCCGCCCGGATCGCCCTGGCCGGCGGGACGGGCGCCGCCGGCGGGACGGCTTCGCCCGCGATCCGGGGGAGGCTTGCCGGGCGGGGCGGGTCCGGCGGCGGCGGGGTAGCGGATCCGGCGAGCCCGGGCGGCGGGGGTCCGGGGCGGCGGGGCGGGCGGCGGCGGGGCGATTTGGGCGGCGGCGGGGCGGGGTAGGGGCGGGGGTCGAATGACTGAAATGGTCTGCTCGGCCCTCGATATTTATATTTTTGCCGAGTGCCGAAAAAGCGGCACTCGGCAAAAGGCACTGTTTTATTTTTTAAAAAAATACCCTTTGCCGAGTGCCACGCGTTAAGGCACTCGGCAAAAACCAATTCTTGCCGAGTGCGCCACTTGGCACTCGGAAACCATTAATTTTTTTTTTTTTTTTCCCATATTTTTTGTGTGGCATTAGTACAGTAGTTACATGTCATGTGGAGAATTTGGGACAATTTGAAGTTGTTTTGCTATATTTCATGAATTATTTCTATTTTCTTGCATTTTCGGACCACTCCATATTTGAGCTGCAGGTACATGAAATAATGGACTGCGCTGATTCGAAAAATGTTATTCATGATGTTTGGCGTATGTTTAGGCTCAATCCAAGGACTCACGTGAAATTTCGAACATTTATGTGCCGGAACATGACGAGTTACGTGCGGGAAAGGTGTTTTTAAATTCTATAAAATCCAAACAAAGTTTAAAAATCACGAAACTTGGCGAGGTGTCTTATCATCTCATGGGGAGGCTGTGGAAAAAATTTGTAAAAGTTTCGAGCAAGTTGTGACGTCGGATGGCTAAAACCCAGACATCTCCACACTTCATCGTGATTTTCCGAGTGCTTTATTTCGCCGACGGCCAGACACTTTCGGCAAAGGAATCTTTGTCGAGTGCTCGGTTTGGCACTCGGCAAAGAAGCTCTTTGCCGAGTCTTGCGATTTTTGCCGCTTCGGCAAACTTCTTTGCACTTTCGGCAAAGAAGCAGATTCCTGTAGTGTATATGCATGGGCTGGTTAGCCAGGAGAATAATTGCCTGACATATATGCATGGGCTGCATGATTGCTAGAACCGTACACCAGAGCAATCAGAAAGAACCAAACATTTCGTTTCAAAAAAAAACATTTGTTTGTCCTTAGAATCCCACACCAGGGATACATCATAGAGATAAGAAAAAAATGTAAGCGAATTTCGAATGCTCCTTTAATTACTCTCTTTGAGTGACACAAGCTATCACTACTACAGAAGGCTTCTATAGGGGTGGCTGGTTTGCCGCTGTAGGGGCAGTTTTGTCAGCCGCCCCTAATCTCCCGTTCCTACAGTTGATTTACAGTAGGGGCGGTTGGTGATACAACCGCCCCTACTATATTAGACGCCCCTACAGTAAATTCCAGAAATCGTGTTTTCAAAATATAAAAAAAATACCAAAACATTATTATTTTTTCGGGGGAGCACCCCATCGCCCTACGCGTTTTCAAAATGCAAGTCGCACATTTTTTTTTGCGCTGGGGCCAGCGGGATTCGAACCCGTGACATCGTGCTCACGCACGCGACCCCTCCCCACCACTGCGCTACACACTCATATGTGTCCATATCCCATTCAGCGTCCCCACATATTATGCAAATCCAAGTGTAAATTGACTATTTGAGGCCCTAAATGGATTCAAATTAAAAAGTGGTCAACTACAAAGTTTCATAACTTTTCGAGATCTACATTTCATATGTAGGAAGTTTTCCCATCCGAGGTCGTTTTTAATTTTGAATTTCAAATTTGAGACATTTGAACACAACTTTTGCATGACTAGATGATTTCAAAGTAAAAAGTGGTCAACTAAAAGTTTCATAACTTTTCGAGATCTACATTGCATATGAAGGAAGTTTTTCCATCCGAGCTCGTTTACGAAATTTGAATTTCAAATTTGACACATTTGAACACGACTTTTTGCGTGACTAGATGATTTCAAAGTAAAAAGTGGTCAACTACAAAGTTTCATAACTTTTCGAGATCTACATTTCATATATAGAAAGTTTTTTCCATCCGAGGTCGTTTACGAATTTTTAATTATTAGTGCCTTGTTTGAAAATTTAGGATCCCACTTTGTAGGGCGCCTCAATATAGAGCCGCCCCTACCGCATATTACATTAGGGGCGGTTTGGTGTTTGAACCGCCCTAATAATAGTAGGGGCGGCTCGTAACACCAACCGGGCGGCTCGTATGGTGTCCACAGTAGGGGCGGCTTGTTTCACTTTGTAGGGGCGGCTCAAAACATAAACCGCCCCTAATGAAAAGGGGGGCGTTCTCTTAGTCAGCTTTTGTACTAGTGTATATCTCCTGATGATAGTGAGCTTCTGGACTATATATGTAATGTAAGTACGCATACCCTTACCCATACGTTATGTGATAGATATAACACTTGATCATGTGTTGCTCATGCAGAATTTTTTTTTAAAAAAATATATATTAATATCCTAGCTTGTGATCAATGCATATATTTGTTCTTATTACTACCAAGGCAAAGAGTAACATAGTCCAGAGACACTACTACAGAAACCTTATGTGAGGTAGGCCTTTTAAAATTTTCCGTGATGGGCAAAGGCATCCACCATGGTTGTAAGGTCATGCTTAATCGATTAACTTCGGGCACGTTAGGATTAACTAGGCAGGCATCATAACGTGTCCGAAGTTAATCGTTTTTTAAAAAAAACAAATAAAAGGAAAGAGTCCACATGGGCTTTGGTCTCTGCCACACTAGATCTAGACTAGATTGTGCCGTCGTTGCCAGATCGACCCCTTCCAGGGATCGATCCACCATGGTATAGCCCGCCATCACACAGATCCATACATGGCGGGGCCAGATCTGCCGTGGTGGAGGCCACCTCCGCCGGATCCACACACACTGTGGCCGATCCACCGTGGTGGAGGCCAATCCACACGCAATGGGACCAGATCCGCACGCACCGGACTTGACACCGCCGTGCTTGGTGGAGAAGGAGAAGGATGTGTGTTGGTGCTAGCTACTGTTTTGAAATTAAATTCCTTACCCTAAAACAACAATAATCCCAGTTGGAAACATTGATTCTAAAACAAGAAAACTGATGACTCAACCCGTTATTGCGGACTCGCGTCCACAGTGACAGCTGCTATACCAAGGACTGCGCCAAGTGACCGAGCTGTGCAGCTACTGCAGGGCCTTATGCCGCAGTGGCTGGCTGCGGCGACGTCTCCGACGACTCCAGCACAGCCGCTGCCGAGGCTATCGTCGACGACGTGTGCTACCTAGCCTGCGTACGTCCGCCGCAAGTGTGTCAAGGAAATGCCTTCCAATGTGAAATTAGGTCTAGCACGAACCGCCGGAGGATGTATCTCTTTCGTTTCAATTTTGCTTTCCTGTATTTGGTTATTTTTTTACTGCCCCGGACCATATATACTTTGCAATTCGTCTAAATTTAGCTCGTTACTACTTTGTACGCGCAGACACCATAGATATGTGCTTGCGTGTAATGTACTTCTAACTGATTGCTATCTGGGCAAATACAAAACTGGGGCAATATATTGTCAAAAAACTTAAAGGAAAGCAACGCTTTTTTTTTTTTTTGAGAATTAAAAGGAAAGCAACAAAAGTCCACCCATGGTTAACTTGTTGGGCCACAAAATACTTGGGGAATGGAATTCGGGCCAATAAATTGTCAAGAGCCCACGTGGATAGCAACTTAATTCCACCCCTCTTGTTAACTTTCACTAAATATCTTTTCTCGTTTTTCCCTGAATTATTGTTCCCTCTATTTTGCTACAAGAAAGATGGCATCTTTGCTTCTACACTTGGGTTTGAAGGCGCAAGATGACGTTGCATGCACAGATGTGCAAGTTTCTTTGTGTTGGATCCAATATATATGCATTTGCATCCTTTCTGTGTAAAAAGAAAATAGGCATTTGCAGCTTATGCTCTTGGGCTGTCACTACAACATATGAGCTTCAAGGCCCATGGTTCCTTCCACTTGGGCGCGGGACAGTTAGTTGCACAAGTAGTGCTATGTATGCACTGCTGGGCATGACATGACACACGTGTTCTATTTAAAGGTACGTAACATTTTCAGATCAAACGTACCACAGTTGTCACGATCGATGGGTAGCGCAGAAAGATGCCTAGGAGTGTCAGAGTGCCAATCTGGCTCGACTTGGCCATGGTCCAGATTGTGTTTGCTTGGAGGGAATCTACATCAACACCAAACCTGTTCCACATAAACATTTCTCCATAAATACGGAAGGGCAGGGTAAGGATCAGGTGAGTCGTGTCTCTTGCTCAGAGATACAAATGGGGCAGGTGTGTCATCTTTAAGAACGTTCTTCTTTAGGTTTATGTGTGAAGAATATTTGGTTGGGCCGGCATGCAATGGGCTTTAGCAAAACACATTATCATATCCAAAGTTCGTTCATCGTGGGCCTGGTGCTTTCCGGTTCACCTGTGAAGAATATTTGGATGGGCCATGCATGAGGCTCGGCATGCAGGATGAGCCCCTTTCGATTAACCAAACTTCGCACTAATGAATTAACCGTGTTCCTAATAATCTCAAGAAAAAAAAAAAACTATCCGTGTTCTTGCAGCCCGAAATTTCTTTTTTTTTTTTTCTATGATGCACATGTAAGATTAGCACATGCCAGAATCTTGTGATAATGATAATTGTATTTGGGTCGATAAACCCCTAAATTTTATTTTTGAAGATAGTACGGTACACAGTGAAATCGTTTTGATAATCAATAAATTGTACCACATGGCTTTCCTCAAAAAAAAAGACCCCCCACCCCCCAACCCCAAATAAATAAATAAATAATAAAGTGTTGCATGGGGACTCGACTCAGTGTATCGTGAATCTTCACTTGTTAACTCAGTGAACGAACTCTCACCTTTTTATTTGGGGAGGATGCTGCCCGAATGATTTGGTAAAATACCAATACACCTTGAAATGGATGATGTCATTGGATGGCATTTTGTTGCTAAGGGCACCTTTTCTGTTAAGGCAGCATTTAAACTACAGCGGGCTTATGAGATCATAGAACAAAGAAGCTTCATAATTCATATGGTGGCAGGAACTGGAATCAGCAACTGAGGGACAGACCTTTGGAAATGGTTATGGAAACCAGACTGCGCACCGAAGGTTAAGCACTTCCTTTGGAGAATGAGCCTGCACAACACCTACTCTAGGTGTGAAGAGAGGGTTCTAAAAGGTACAGGGGTGAAGACTGACACTTTTTGCGTAGTGGATGCCGCACTTTTGTGTGTGCATCAGATGGTAATGAGGGAGCATCCGCCGCTGCTCTATTAGCAGCAACCATGCCCTCCCAATTGAGCGCAAAAACACTCCACAGCTAACCCTAACCCCTAACTGGTCTAGCCGACGTACCTAGCGAGTCCGCCGTCACCGGATCCAACAGAGCTGCGGATTTCGTCGCCTACCTCACCAGCGACGGAGTGGAAGCCGTCGAAACCCCAACAGAGCGCCGGTGCGGGGAGCAGCTTGGCTGCGGCCGTGCTGGGAGTTAGTAGGTCGTCGGGCGGTGGGTCGACATGTTCTGACGTGTTTGGCCTCTACATGCGTCGCGCAAAACTGGTGAAATCAAAGTATTCTTGTACCCCAAGCAATTGCGTATTAGTACACGACTTTATACATGCACGCCGGCAATGGGTTCATCGTGGACCTAGTGCTTTCGGCAAGCCACACGACTATGCACTGCACCGCCCACGGCCTGCTGGGCTGCCCTCACCTCCTGGTACAGGGTCCAGCAAGGCCCGGCAGGGGTATGGGGGGCTTTGCCCAACACGCACTCCAGCCCATAGTCTCCCGTTTGCTTTTTTGCTTTCATAATGCCTTTGCTCATATATATATTAATTAAAAAAAACCTTCATTCATTCATCGGGTCTCACTCCCACAGAATTTAAGGTACTGATTTTGCGAGCTGGGACGACCCACAAAACCAAAGAAAAAACATTAAAAAGGGATAGAAATCAGAGATTGGTAAAGTTCAAAACTGCGAACCTAGGTGCTGGGGGCTGCCATGGAAATCGGACATTGGAAAAGTGCTAAACTGCGAACATTTATGACCAGTAAGCTAAATATATCATATAATTAATCTAAGTTGCAATGCGTTCTCATGATTGCAACTAAATCATTTTTTCGTTAACAACTGCAAGATAATGTAGAGCACAGTAATAGAGCTCGAGCGTTACCAAAGAGGGTAGGATCAATTTGCAACTCATGATGGGTTGGTCCCGAAAGTACTCGAGCGTCCACTAGTAACGAAATTGTTTTACGTGGCAGGCCTTGCCACGGTATACCATTAACCGTGGCTCACTCCACTAGTGCAGGATTGACTTCTATTCCGGGTTCGAAACCCCCTCTACTCCAGGTAATGCTACCTGGAACAGGGGTTGGGGAGTAAAGGGTTTGGAACCTGGAATAGAGGTGCACCTTTACTCCGGGTTGGAAACACCAATCGGGAGTAAAGCTCCTGCTAGGCACGTGGCCGACCCGAGGAACCTTTAATCCCGGTTGGTGCTTCTAACCTGGAGTAAAGATTGTTTTTTTTTTTTTTTTGTTTTCTTTTCATTTTAATTCCTATTTTGATTTTAATTAATTTTTTTTAATTAATGGTTTGCTTTTGTCTCAAATTACATGTACAAGTATTATACACATATTAACTAATAATTAAAGTACATATATTACTCAAGTCCACAAATATATTAGTCTCGATTACATATATTAGTCTTGATTACATAACTTAAGTCCACAAATATATTGGTCTCGATTACACAACTCAAGTCCACAAATATTTCATGTCTCGATTACATATTAAAGTGTCATGACCACATCTTTTGGCACCCATTTGTCTTCGGGGTTGTAGTAGAACTCGCCGTCGGACGCTAAGACCTGGGAATTGATAAATCCTGCAATGCTCTCTTGCATGGCTTCTAGATGGTGAACTTCTAAGGTTTTCTCCATCAACTTTTTTGTCTGCAATTCGAGTTAAATAAAAAGTATTAGTATATATATATATATGCTATGATTAGTTATATAAATTTTAACGCTAATAACAAATGAGTTTGATGTTTAAACGTACCTTTTCATGCTCGGTGTAGTATGCTCTCCTGGACAATTGTGTTGCCTTGCTAAAATGTCGAAAAAGAGGTTCAGTATGAGCAAGCAGCAAATCAAAATTCTGAATAATGGACACAAAAGCACATGGGCTTTGGTATGCCCGATGGCGGCTCCACGTTGGGGCAAGCTGGGGCAGCCGCTGCCCCACTAAATCCGCCGGCACCAAAAAAAAAAAGTCCACAACGGCAAGGCCCAGCCCCATGCGGACCGCCACGTAACGTGACGCACGATCCCGGCCATGCATCGTCAATTACCACGAGTGAGGAGTCGCCGATCGATCGGCATCGGCCGCCGCGAGCAAGTTCCCGCCCCATCCCACGATCGATCGGCAATTCGGCATCGGCGGCAGCACGTTCCGTCGATCCCACGATCGATCGGCAATTCGGCATCGACGGCGGCCCGCGCGAACCCTAGCCCTAAGTCTTGGGCTCTTGGCCGATCGGTGGGGGTGGGCGGCGGCGACTCCGGCCCTCCGGCGGCCTCCGGGCAGCGGCCAGCGGGCAGCCGGCACTAGCGGCAAAGCGGCGGCGGTTCAAGTTCCATGGAGGAGGTCCAGCGGATGGGATTGGGATGGGCATGGCCGCGGGCGGCCGGGCCGGGCATGGCGCGGCAGCCGGGGCTCGTGATGGCCGTGGTCGCGGAATCGGAGCAGCTCCGGCTCGGGCTCCAAAGGGTGTTGGTCGAGGGCGGGAGGGGAGCGGTAGGCCAGTGCACAAGGGGCCCATTGGCAAACAAGAAGAAGACAAAAAAATGGTAATTTTTGTGTGTGTCTATTACCTATTGCTTATTGCTTAATGCCTGAATATGGTTCATCAAGTTGAGAAAATTTTTGTGCAGCTTTGACGAATTATTTTACAAGTTTGGGCAGCGGCCCAAGCACTCATGGAAGTGGGGTTGCTACCGGTTCCACAAATGGAATTGGAGAAGTTGTACAGGGAAAATGAAGTAGTGGCACGCCCAGAGCCGGAGGAAGAGCCCGAGGCGTAACATGAAGGTATTGGGCTTATCATGGAATTTGACCCTCATGTTCATGTTGTAGCTGATCCAGCTCTTAGAAAACCAATTGATAGATTTCATCCCAACATTCGATCGAGGTTAAGAGAGCAAATCTATCGAGAGGACCCACCCAACCTATAGGACATAATTTTCCTAAACATGATGGGAGAGTCTTTCACCACATTGGTTTTAGGAATATGATTGGTTAGAGTACAAAGTGTGTCAAAAGATGCAGCATTTTGTTTTTATTGCTTCCTCTTTAGGACGTAAGCCGATCAGGCAAAATTTGGTCATGATACTTTCACAAAGACAGGGGTATAATGATTGGAAACATGCATATAGAGGACTGCCAGGTCATGTTGGTTTAGTTTCTAGTTGCCACACCAATGCAAGATTATGTGCTAAAGATTTTAAGAATCAAAGGGCAGGTATTGTCCATAAAGTAGATACTAATACAAAGACATCGAACAGTTGTATGAAACTCGTTTGACCGCTGGTTTAGATGTTGCAAAGTTTCTTATTTCACAAGGCCATGCTTTTCGTGGGCATGATGAATCTGCTACTTCCTTGAACAAGGGAAATTTCTTAGAAATGATTGATTGGTACAAAAAAAAAGGATGAGGGTGTCGTGGTTGCATTTGAAGAGTTATGTCAAAAAAATGCCCGCATGACGTGTCCGAAATTCAACATGATATGACACGAAGTTTTGCGTAAGAGGTCACCGAAGTAATAAAGGAAGAGATTGGGGATGGTATGTTATCGGTTCTAATTGATGAATCCCGTGATGTCTCAATAGCGTAACAAATGGCCGTGCTTGTGAGGTTAGTAGTTATTTCTAATTTCTATTACGCACATTGCCATTGTTTTTCAACACTAACTGTGACATTTGTGATGTGTTATGCAGGTTTGTGAACAAAAAGGGAGAGGTTGTGGAAAGATTTTTAGGGCTTAAGCATGTTGAGGATACAACTTCAAAAGCCCTAAAGATAGCTTTGACGGAGATTCTTGCTGCTCATGGATTACCTATTGCTAGGCTACGGGGACAAGGATATGATGGAGCTTCAAACATGAGAGGTGAATTTAATGGTTTGCAAAAACAGATCCATGATGAGAACCCCTATGCTTTCTATGTTCATTGCTTTGCTCATCAATTACAGCTTGGTCATTGTTTTACGTTTGCAAAATGTTGCTCCTCTTTTGATGATTTCTTCGACTATGTTGGTCTAATTGTGTCAAGTACTAGTGCATCTTGCAAGAGGAAAGATAAATTACAAGCAAAGCATCGAGAAACAATTTTAAAAAAACTAGAGAGTGGTGAAATTTTTAAAGGTACGGGACAACACCAAATGAAAAACTTGGCTAGACCAGGAGATACAAGATGGGGTTCTCATTTCATAACATTACTTCATATTGAAACAATGTGGGATTCTGTAGTGCAAGTGTTATCCATGATTCATGAAGATGAACGTAATCCCGGGTCGAGCCGATGGTTTGGTTGGGAAAATGGAAAGCTTTTCCTTTGTTTTCAATATGAAGTTGATGTTGAAAATATTTCGCATTACAAATGAGTTATCTCTCTTATTGCAAAGAAAAGATCAAAACATTGTTCAAGCCATGTCATTGCTTATTGATGTAAAAGAGCGTCCCGATCAAATTGAGAAATGAAGGATGGGATACATTGTTGGAAGAAGTAACACTATTTTGTGTTGAAAAAAAGATTCTAGTACCAAATATGGATGAGGCAATACCAAGATTTGGCAGATCAAGGCTTCGTGACAATTTAATCACACAAGATCATTATTACCGTGTTGACACTTTCCTTGCTGCACTTGATGCTATTCTCTCGAGATGGATCATCGCTTCAATGAGGTATCATCTGAGTTGCTTGTTTCTTTTGCTTGCCTTGATCCAAGAGAATCCTTCTCTAAGTTTGATGTTGAAAAGATTGCTCGGTTAACGGATATTTATGTGGAAGATTTCTCTATTAGTGATCGTGATATTATAAGAGATCAACTTGAGACATATATTCTCCATGTGAGAAGACTTGATGAGTTCAAATCTTGTCATGACCTGTCAAGTTTAGCTAAAACAATGGTTGCAACTAAGACACATGAGACTTTTCAATTGGTGTATCGCCTTATTGAGTTAGCATTGATCCTACCTGTGGCAACATCATCGCTTGAAAGAGCCTTCGGCTATGCACATAATCAAGACAGATTTGCGCAATAAGATGGGTGATGATTGGCTCAATAACTTGTTATTGTGTTACATTGAAAAGAGATCTTCAGAGGGCTTTGTATTAAAAAAGTTAAGAAAAGGTTTCAAGTCATAAAAGATCGAAGAGTACAGTTGCCAAAGAGTCCTCGGCATGCACATGCTAGAGCTAGAGGTTCTTAGAAGTTGCTAGAGGTATATATATTCTTATGATGTTAACTAGCCCTTTATTATTACTTGCTATTTGCTAATTGATGTCTTTATCCAATTTACATTATTATATATTTCTTATTTTTATTTTGGAATTTTACCATGTATTGGCGCAAGAACTATCAATTTATTCTTCAAATTTGAGGTATAATCTCAACTTCGCATTAAAATTGTGTGATTGCAATGTTTTTGATTTTGGTTTAGTCGGTCATTAGAAGTTCGCCCCAGCTGTGTTTCTTTCCCTGGCTCTGCCACTGGGTATGCCTACAAATGAAATTGATTTCATAACTGAAATTGATATGCCTACAAATGAAAAGTTCAAGGGAAGTCAATGTACATATATAAGTGAATCAAATGGCAGACACAGATTCAGACTTTGGTGGCCTGCAGAATCATGCCTCACAACACAGGCTCATGTGTTACCCTAGAGAGGAGAGCAATCAAGCATCACAGATTCAGACTTTTCTGCTAGCGCAAAATATACCCCGATGAACTAACAAATGCAAATTTCTGTTGAGTTACCATTGCTGCAGAGGACCAGAGAGGAGAGCAATCAAGCATCACAGGCTCATGTGTTAAACATTAAATTTCCACCTCAATCTCTCCAATCCAGCCACAGCATTCCAAAACCCTTACCCATTGTGTGGTGTACGTACGTAATGTTACCTGGCAAATGTCAGGGTGGCCGGCCGGCGCCGCTGCCTTCGACGATGGTACTGGGCGAGGTGTGTTCGACGATGGTACTGGGCGAGGTGTGTTCGACGATGGTACCGGGCGAGGTGTGTTCGACGATGGTACCGGGCGAGGTGTGGGCGGTGAACAACGACGGGAGCAGCGCGGACGCGGTGTGGTGCCTCTGCCGGGCGAGCTTGTTTGCGGAGTGGACGGCGGCGTCACGAACGAGCGCCGCCGCGTTCGCGCGCCGGCGGCGGGCGCCGCGAGCCGGTTCGCACAGGGGCGGGCAGAGTGCGGCGTCGCGAGCTTGTTTGCGCGAGGGCGGGCGCCGCGCGCGCGCCGGGAGCCAGCCATGAAGTCGGGGAAGGGCCGCGTCGGGGTGGCCGCGCGCTGCCGGGGAAGCGCCGCGCGTCGGGTGGCCGCGCTGCCGGGAAGTGCGGCGTCGGGGATGTGGCCGCCCTCTGCCCAGAGAAGCACCGGCGCCGCAGCTTCGGGAAACGTCGGCGTCGCGCCGGGCGGAGTGGATGGCGCCGGCGGTCAGCAGCAAGTGAGGCGGCGGCGCTTTCCCCAAAATCGAGATCTAGAGGAAGGGGAAGAGTCGGCCATGCTTTATCTTGCCCACCTTTACTCCGGGCTCGGTTTAGCAACCGGGAGAACAAGCCCTTTACTCCGGGTTGAGAAGCGGACCCGAGAGTAAAGCTTAGGTCCCGTTTGGTTTCTAGAAACTAAACTTTTTTTAGTCCTAGGGACTAATAAAAAAAAAAAAAAAGTCTTTTAGGAACTACTAGAGAAAAAGTCTCAAAAAGTCCCTCCCGTTTGATTTAGTAGGGACTAAAAAGGACTTTTTAGTCCCAAGGACTAAAAAGTCCCTAAACCAAACAGGACCTTAGACATCTACTCCGGGTTGCAAATTAGACCCGAATAATGATAGGATTACTCCAGGATGGAATTAGAACCGGGAATAAAGGTCCAATTTTTCGCCACAACTTTTCATTTCCCGCCATTGCTGTGCACAATTTTCTTTTATTTTTAAGAAAATCTATTTCTTAAATATATAAAGTCTAGTTATTTCTGCAAAGAAATTACATAGCAGTCATAATTTTTTTTTTAAAAAAGCAATTATTGTTGCTTTTGCTTTATGGCACACATGAAAAATATGTAACCTAAAATTGTTTATGTTTTTTTATAGATTAGTGAACATAATGTAACTAATAATCACTATTTCATTAATGCAAAAATGTTGCCTTCAACTAAAATAATGAAATGTGTTGTTTTTTTACAGGAAAATTGTTTTCACATCATTTTTACGTAAAACTTTTCATGGGTGCACTCCGTACAATTCAAAGATGAAGTCGTGCAGAATTTCATTTAAATTGGAAAAATAGTACCTCAAACCAGTTTGGAGCTATACTTTCCAAACACTTAGTCAAATGCGAAAAAGACCTAAATGATCTTGGTAGATCTTGATGAATTGCGAATTTTTGGTATTCATAACTTTTCATTTTGTATACACTAGTCAAATTTGTAATTAATTGAAAGCGTATTTTAAATCTTATACACTACTTGAAATACGATTTCCATAGATGGAAACACATTCACTTGAAAGACGCTAAGGTTGGAATGAGAATATCAAGAATCCTCAAGGTCCTTGCTGCAAAATGGTGGCCAAAGGGTGTAAAAGTGAATGTCGAAAAAACATCTAATCCAGTGTCCGAAAGTCGAACCGGGAGTAGAAGTTTAGATTTACTCCAAAGTTGGTGCGCTCACCCCGAGTAGACCTCCACTCCCGGTTTGTATCGAAAACCCGAGTAAAGGACTACCTTTACTCCTTGTTGGTGACTCCAACGTGGAGTAGAGGTCCCTGGCTCGCGTGGGTGGTGACGAGCAGGCTGCGGTGGGGGTTTCTACTCGCAGTTGGAGACTCCAACCTGGAGTAAAGCCCCTTTACACCAAGGCACAAAAAAACCGAGAATAACCACAAAAATGGCCTCTGGAATAGAAGTACCCGGACCCAAACCTGAACCCGAAGTACCCAAACCGCACTACCCGATGTTCAGTTCGGATAGTGAATCATATTACCCGAAGTTTTATTGGATAATTCCGGTAGTTACTCTCGATACCCGAACTACCCATACTAAGCAAGCACCCCTGATTCTACTACTATAACTAGTAATTTGTAGACTGTTTCTAGTTGCATTTGCATGTGAACGTTCCAGGTTTGTGAATCTTTGATGACTTGTGAGCTGTGGTAGAAAACTTGAACCTATTATCAATCATTTTTCCCAATTTAATTCTATGAAAAATTCTATAATGTTTGAGGGGTTGCTGTGAATTCATATACTTTGGGTAGATCGGGTATACCTAAACCCGAACCCGAAATTGCGGGTACGCGAAATTTCGGGTAGTGGAATTTCGGGGCTGTTATCGGGTAACAGTTTCAATTACCCGAACGCCCAAAGTGAACCGGGGCGCGCCCGCCATGGTTAATGTTGTTTTGTGTGGCGGTCTCTTTAATGTGCCCGCCACGGTTAACCCATTTACCGTCTTTCTCTTTCTTCTTCTTCTTCTTCTTCTTCTTCTTCTTTCCAAACTCACACTTCAAGTCCTTCACCATGTCAAACACCTTTGGACCATAACTAGTCGGTGCCAGTTCATCAAGTTGCGGCTCGTCCTTGTTGTCAAAGTATTTATTCACTTTTGCCTTTTTGTACCTATGATTTTTGCAGAGGAAGCATCTGTGTTCCATGTACACCATTTTGATGGACGCCTTAAGATAAGCGTAGGAGGTACCGTCGATGCAAGCTACACAAGCCGTCTTCCCTTTTATCTGCCCGATAATGAAAACAGACCGAGGTAATCAGTGATAGTGACAAAGATGATGACTCAAAGAGTGAACTTCTCCTTGCGGTACGCATCCACTATTTTGACCCCATCATCAAATAGTATTTTCATCTCCTCCATAAACGGCTCTAGGAACACACATCTATATCGTTGCCGGGCTGCTTCGGTCAAAAAATGAGCATGGTCAGCAAAACATACCTGTGCTTTTGACACAGGTGTGGAGGTAGGTTGTACATGGTGAGGACGACCGCCACGTGTTGTATTTGCTGCTAAGATCACCGAACGGGTTCATTCCGTTGGTACTCAGTGCAAACCTACAACAAGCGACGGACGAGACGGCGCGCGCAGAGGGAGCTGCTGTATGCATTCTCCGACATGGCACCATTGCAATGAGCCAAGCACGTTATTAAGATTGCAGAGCTCGGTCGCTACATGATCCGTGCGTCTCGGGTGTCACGTCTCTCGATTGGCTGCACACGCAACGCTAGGCACTTCATTTGTGACGTCAAATCAGAGATTTGCAAGCAGTTTTCAACGGCGCAACCTGCATGATCAACGATCAACCTTTAGAGTACTCCCTCCGTCCTATTTAGTTTGTCAGCTCAAATTCCGTGTCATCTTTTTTAATGATTCGTTTTATTCAAATTTTCTACACAGATATAATTAATTTTATTATGACTTATTTTATCAATAAAGATACATAAATATTTATTAATTTATTTTATTATTTATATAAATAATTTGAATAAGACGAATGGTCAAACATTAGTTGAAAAAGTCAAAACGACGAACTCTATAGGACAAAGGGAATAGTTTTCGAACAAACCAAAATCATGTTGATAGTGCATGAATGAATGCATGTTGTGCACGGACAGCGCGGAGCCCGGTTGAGGTGTTTCAGCACTCAAAGGGGCTGCATGGAGCTGCACCAACAAAGCTCCCTGTCGGCCGGCCGTCTGGTAGCCGACAAGAGTTGGCGCTGCATGCCGGCTAGCTAGAACGTTAAGGGTGTGTTTGGTTGTGGAGCTTGTTGTAGCCTGGCTAGCCCAATGTGGCCTGGCTAGGTATAACCATGCCAATTACCAGTTGTTTGGTTGTGTTTCTGTTTTGTGGCCCATTGTAGCCAGGCTCTGAGGTTTGGGTGTTTGGTTAGGTGGCTTGTTTTGTTAGAGTCACCTCTTTTCTGATTTGGTAAACTTACCCTATAGTGGAGCCCACATGTCATACACTTTTTCCCATCGTCCGTCTCCCTCCGAACAGATCCAGATCCACGAGCACCATTGGTGACATCGCCGCCGGTTGCTCCAAGTGTTGCTGCTCCAGGGAGGTCGAGCTCGCCGCAGGCTGCGTGCTTTCGGGCTCGTTCTCGTGACCACGGCGGAGCTCGCGCACCTCGTGCTGCTCCGGCCGGCGGCAAAGCCCACGCCCGGCGGGAGGAGCCCGACCGCTTCACCGCCCTCGCGCGCACCCGCAAGAGACACGGCCGATCGCGCCCGGGCCCCCTCTTCCTCCGATGCCGGCGCCCGGCGCTTTGTCCATGGCCACGGCCGATCTGCGTCTTGGGCGGCGGGGAGGACATCGTCGCCACCTCTTCGGCTCCATCTCCCACTTCTCCCGGTGGCCGCTCACGTCGCCTCGCCGGCCTCGTCCACCGCGCCCGTGCACGCGGTCCACGCCGACGACGACGACGGCTCGACCTGCACCCGGGAGGAGGAGCCAAAGGAGCGGGGACCGGCGGGAAGACCTGCGCTTCGCTGAAGTTGGCGCCGCCCTCCGCCCCCCCCCGGGTGCGTAGGTGCGCGCGGGCCGCCGCCCGCCGCCTCCCTGCCGGTGCGCTGGTGCGTGGGCGGGTCCGATGTGCTCGTCTTGCGCTGGCGCTCCTCCTCCCGACCCGGCGGTCCTCCTCGTTCCCGATCGAATCCGCTCTCGCCCGGTCTCACCGCAGCGGAGGACACGAAAGCGGCGGGCCCATCAAGCTATCCGAAGAACGCGCCGCGCTGAGCCCGGCGGGAATGGAATTGCGAACCATGCAATTCCATTTGGGCCGTTGCATCTCGCGTGTCGGCCGGCCAGCTAGGGACATGCCAGGACGGGCCATACCGGAACCAAATAACCAAATGGAAGCCCATCCAAGCCTGTACACATGAAATTCTTGCAACCAAACACACCCTAAGCTGCCAAGGAGTGGGCAGCTGGAAAATCATGGGGCCGGCGTCAAGGGCGAGCAGAGTGAGATGGAGCCAACATGAGGTCGGTCCTACTGACTGCTGACCTGAGCCGCTCCCATCTCACATGCATGTGTGGAGAGAGGGGCAAGCTAGCGGACGCCATATGAGGTCAAATTATGATGTAAGATACAGTAGGACACAAGCAAAAGCAATAATCAATCTCTCCGGGCGGCCGTGGTCATGCTATTGGGAGAGAAATGCTGTAAGGATTTGAATGCTTTGGCCAACCGATGATGCAAGCATTGTATCGAGTTTTAACATGTGATCATAAGAGATTGTTTCTCTCATAGGCAGTAGCAGGATGGGGGGCCTGGCCTAGACTCACACGTGGTGGGGTTGGGATGGGACCGGAGCCTAGTGGAGGGCAAACTGATGTGAAGATTTCCTACCCCTGGGCCGACCATGTCACGCTCTGTTGCCATAATCCTGGTCTAGCGTCAATACACAGCTAATGTTTATGTAAATGGCCCCCCCTCTTCGCTGTAACCTCCTACCCCTCTCTTTTGCCATCTCGTCAACACAGTAATTAAAAGTAACTCATCTCTTTTAGTATTTAGATTTTATTTAGTATTTAGATTTTATGTTTCCATCCGTCTTATTTAAAAATTTTGTTTAAATATTATTTATTTTGATATAACTTAATCTATCATTAGAGATACTTTAATAATAATTTAGCTACTTTATCATTTATATAAAATTTTAAATAAGACGAAACGGTCACATAAAATCTGAAAGTAAAAAGACAAGTTCTTTTAAGACGGAGGGAGTATGCAAAAACCCTAGGGTCCCACTCCCATTTCATTAAACAGAGCTGGAAACCATTTTATATCAAAGCGATGACTTGCTCGCCTCGCTCCGACGTGTTAGTGGCTATAGCTGAGTTTTTCATTCATGCATGGGTTTTTTTAGTCAGTAGTGAAGCCTGTCGGAGAGAGTGAGGCCAGCATCATCCATGCACGTGCACGGCGCATCCATGCATACAATGTCCAGGTGGCCCACACGCCGACACCAACACGTCTCCAAAACATTAAAAAGAAGGGATTCATTCCGTCCTTGTCCACAGGAAGCAATCGAAATGAAAATTCTTCCATGCATTGCATGGCAAACCTGTCTTAGAAAAATAAATAACAAAATCCCAATTCCAATTCCTCTTGGATTATTGTGCCTCTCTCGTTCTAGTACGCACTAGCTTCCAACAATCATTCGTTGCAAACCTCTGATGGACTGTCCGTGTGTAATCTATATTGCATCCGATCCGATCGATCGCTGTTGGTGGTGTGACCATCGCCGTCGGAGAGGCTGCTTGCTGGGCATGCAGCCGGCTTCAGGGCACGTCGATCTGCACGTCTGCATCATCGATCGATCAAGGCGTTCGCAACGGCATCACACCACTATGGCGAACCCTACTAGCTAGTGCGTGCCCATGCCGGCAACGCGACAAATTCAAGAGCGGGCGCGCATTGGTTGGTGGTGGAATTGAATGAAAATGCAGCATAGTACTCCTAGGTACTGTAGGTTGCGTAATGCGCATCGAATTGCATGTGGACACGAGCAGAAGGGGCGCAGGGCTACCACTAGATGTTGTGGCCGGCAGTACCACAACCACCGCAGCAGCAGAGATAAATGAAAACCAACTAGACTACTTTCAATGCAGCACTACTTTCAATGCAGCAGAGATGCATTAGTTATTCACTACACCACAACACTTAATCAGCAACGGAGGTCGGTTGCTAAATCTAATAATTAGCGTTGGAGGGTCGGTTGCTAAAGATTCGTGAAGGACTGTCGGTTGCTAAAATTGAATATGACAATGGATGATCCGTTGCTATAAATATTTCGCTTTGGCATCGAGTGGTCCGTTGCTATATATCATTAATAGAAATGGAGCGTCCATTGCTAAACAAATTATGGACTGCCACGTTGTTTTTGGGCCCAAAATGAGATATAGGCCCAATACCTCCCATAGGCCCAGCTGTAACTTTGGTTGATATCAACCGTCCATCCCACGATCCCATGACTGAGAACCATTGTTTGCTCAAACCCTACTCCGCTCTCTTAGTTTTGCTTTCACGGACTCCCCACACCTTGCGTCCCCCTTTCTTCTTCTATCGACGACTCTCCCAGCACGCCGACGGCAGCGGCGGCCACATCCTGCCGCCCAATCCTAGCTGACTCCTCTCTCTCCCTCTCCTCTGCTTTCGACTCTAGCTCTCTCGCATCACATCGCGGGTAGCGCCGGGGATCCCGCGCGGACGCCGGTGGCGGCGGATCCCAGCCCGGTCGATGGCGATGGCGACACAGGAGCGGCGCCGGGCGGCGGGATCCAGGTGCGTGGCCTATAACCTGGACATCTAAAGTCTCCCCTCCGTGTGCTCTTGGATAATCCTAGCCACGCCTGTGATGCCCCTAACCCTTGCTGCAATATCAAGTGCCCCAAACCAGCAGACCGGCGGCCCAGGGCGCCCACACCGGGCGGCCGGGAGCGTGCCCAGCGCCCACACCAACCACCTACGCCCGCTCGCTGCAGGAGCTCGCGGACCAAGACGCCCGACCGAAATCTGGCGACAACACTCAGGCCAGGTGCTCATCTTCCTCACCCCTGCTCATGTCGAAAGATTTATTGAATCGATGGATGCTTCAAATCCTGAATTGCTCTGTGGAAGTTTTAATCAATTGATGGATGCTTGAATTGATCTGCCGAACGAGTAGGTTTTGCATCAAACATTTGACGTGGGCTGTCATGCCTGTCAGTGTTGATTTGATATTGGCACGTGTGCTGACATTTATTTAAGTGTGTATCTAAAAATTCACTATGAAATATTAGTTAGTTCAAATCAGCGCCCAATTGAAAATCTCCGGTTGTGTCAGTCTGCATACCTGCTTACATCGATGTGATTACACTGCCAAGTAATAAATTCTACTAACTGAAACCATATATCATTGCCTCTTGCTCAAAATAAAAACTGTGTTCTATAGACCGAAAATACAGATCTGCTTTGCCAAACTTCATTTAGGCAAAATATGTATTTTTTTTAATTAAGCACTAAAAATAGCTGCATCACCACATTATATAGTCACACATGCTATGGAATAAATGTTATATTTCAATCTATGTTGCCACCCACGTGAAGTGTGGGGATACCTGCTAGTATTGAAATAAGTTTGTAGTACTTATAGGAATTTAGCTCTGCAATGCTGTTTGTTCAACAAGGGATTGCTGCAAGGATGCTGGCCACTCTCCTGTCAAAGTACGCTGCAGAAATATGCTGCAGACTTGTATGTAATCTGTTATGCTATCATAGGTTTTGCTGAATATATGCCTTTGATTATTTGTTTCACATGTTATACAGGTAAACATTCCCAAGACCAAGAAGACCTCCTGCAAAAACAAGGAGTGCTGGAAGCACACTCTGCACAAGGTGATTCGGTACAAGAAGGGTGACCATAGCTAAGAATTTATCATTTTTGTTTAAGACAGGTGAAATGAGGCTCATGCAGGTCAATTGATCTATATTTAGCGATCTATATTTAGCATATCAAATAATGCAGGACACACAGTTAATTAATCGATACTATGGTTTGTCTGTCTTGTGAACAGATGCGTCACGATTGGCACGAATGATCATACACTTGGTGTTGAGGCATGGATGAGGCTCTTTTAGAGCATCAGGTCAACACACAACGGCAATGGTAGATGCGATGTGGCAAACCACAAAGAAGGAAAAAAGAGTGTCCAGGTACTGCTCTATACAAAAACAGAGGTATTTTTCAGTTGTAAATTGCATAGTGTAGACAACAGGATGCTGTGTTAAAAAAAGGATGATAGTTACAGAACAAAGCGCTAATGGTTCTCAGAGCACTAAGTTCTACATTATTCATTTATCTCGGTTAATTGGTAAAGTAGCATTATTCACTGTCCATTTTTATTTGTCTTTGCTGAAAGGTGACATGAAGTTCTAGCATGATTTGAAATATGTGCTAGATTAAGTTATCTAAATATATTAGTTGTGCTCAATACTAACAAACAGGGGGCGTCTCTTCTGAACATTGCAGGCTGCCAGTTCAGATATGTTGTCATAATTGAATGCCTTTAGTTATTATTTCACAGGTCCCTAACCTCTTTAAATGTTTTGTTTAAGCTAAATATAACTAAATTTGTTATAGGTTGTAAGTGATTGGTGTTAAATTAAAGTGAACAATTCTCATATCTTATGTTCGACAGTTGCCTCGACACCCCTACACACACTCACATAGAGATACAGGCAACCAATTTTTCTTTTTGGAAACTGAGATATACCAAATCGAACAACACTTGACACTGAACCATCATGTTCCTGTATACATAGACTGCAGTTATTATTTTTGTAGTATCTTGCAACTGGCGTTCTAAATTTTAAAGAAGCTACATGGCCAGAGTTCTTCTAAATGAGCTAAGAGTGTCATAATTGAATGCCTTTAGTTGTTTTATGTCGACGGCTTCCACCTTGTGGCAAGAGGCAACTGTCTTTTGCCACAACTTCGGTTGTTCCTTGTATAGAGCTTACATGTACATGGGTTTCTTAATATATACCATGGACATGCTCTGTCATGTATTTTCTGAAATAACATGTACATGGGTTTCATGTCGTTTGCTTGGCCATTTAATTGAGTAACATCCACTTGATTCTATTCTTGTTTTTTATATGTGGTCTACAGTTTTTAACTATGATACTTGTGACAGCTGAAGGTCTGCAGTCAGCAACCAAGAGGATAACAATCTGTAGTCAGCAACCAAGAGGATAACAATGCTTTTTGGATGATGACTTTTGCTCAACAGGATAACAATACTTGTTGTACGACTTGATGACTTAGCTAGATTTGTATTCAGCTATATATGCTTGTTTGTTGCCATGCTGACTTAGCTAGATTTTGTATTCAGCTACTATGTGCTTGTATGTGTTGCCTTGATGGCAAGAAGCTTAAGCTAGTGACATGATTATACATGTACTCATTTGATATGAATGGATGAGAGTATGATTAATGCCATTGGTGTATGTTATTCAATATTGTATTTGTTTTGAATGTGATCTAGTTTTAAATGTGGATTATTTTTTTTTTTCACCTATTCAATTGAGCTCAATGGACCGGTCGGTTGCTATAAGTTCAATATTGCAATGGACCATCCGTTCTTGAAGGCCCCGACCCGACTATCCGTTGCTAAAGCTTTATCGTTGGATGGTCCGTGGCTAAAGAAGGGTCCGTCGCTGTATACATTTAACCACGGCTTCATTAGCATCTGTAGGGGTCCGTTGTCGTAAGTTTTAGCCACGGATCGAAAAGTCGCTATACCCCCATATAGCAATGGATGGCAAGTCGCTGATTAAGGGTTGTGGTGTAGTGATTATAAATAACTAATTATAATTGACCCAAACAGTTTCATATACTAATGTCATTTTGTTCTACTAATGTTAATGCTTTAGGTTTTTATAAGAATAATATACATTCATATATTTAATTTATGAAGACGTTGATGAAACTATTTTGATGTTTTGTCTTTCGGTAGCCTGTACCCCGCCGTAAGCAATGGATGGCTACAATGGCGACAGATACAACAACAATGGTGGTTATGACAACAAGGAGGGCTACGACGCCGACACGACAAGGGCTACTACCCGTCAGTTTGACCTCTTCCTGTTAGCATCCTACCAGGGGAACCCCAGGCCCAACATCCATCATCAACCACTCCTGAGGATGACATGTGGGCCGGCCCAGGCCGGAGCGCACTACCAGAAAATGGAATTGCCTTGGCGGCCAACATTTTTCTTGAGTGCCAAAATCAAACCGCCAAGGAAAAGATAGTTTCCTTGGCGGTGCTACTCTCACTCAAGGAAATATATATCCTTGAAGGTTTAAGTAAACCGTCAAGGAATATGGGAGTTTCCTTGGCGGTTTCAAGTAACCTCCAAGCAAATAACTCATTTCCCTGACTATAATTATAAACAGTCAAGGAAACTACTATTTCCTTGGGTGTTATTAATAGCCGCCAAGGAAAATATCTATTTCCTTGGGAGTTATTCTAAACGGTCAAGTAAATTAGCATTTCTTTGGGTTTCTCATGGTTGCGTGGCCTATGCACTTTGCAGTGTGCTATCGGCCTCAAACTTTTTCTGAGGCTTCTACATGGAATGTGTGAAGGCACCGCGAAGTTTGAGAGTTTTCTCGAATTGTTTGGTAATTTTCTCTAATTATTTTAATTATTGCGTGACTTCTCCCGGTAATTATACGTTGAACTGCGACCACCCCTGAAAAGACCTGAAACTGTGCCAAACTTTACGGCAAGGTCTCTTGTGCCCTAAGAGGCAAAACTTGTGGAGGTCCGTGTGAAATTATTGTGTTTTCAAAGTGTAATTCACCATATTTGGTCGCACGTGGCACGGAGAGAAAAATACAAAGAATTCGAAAAATGACTAAAAAACCTAGGATCTTGCGTGGGGCCATATTTTGGGTGTAAATGACCACAAAAAAATTTTGAGAAAGTTTGGATATAGGCGGAGGTGACGTGTTTCACAATGGTATATGGAACCTTTCACCCAACCCTATCCAAACACTTAGGTTTCTCATGGTTGTGTGGCCTGTGCGCTTTGTAGTGTGCTATCGGCCTCAAACTTTTTATGAGGCATCTACATGGCATGTGTGAAGCCAACGCCAAGTTTGAGAATTTTCTGGAATTGTTTGGTAATTTTCTCTAATTATTTTAATTACCGCGCGACTTCTCCCGATAATTATACGTTGAACTGCGTCCACCCACGAAAAGACCTGAAATGGTGCCAAACTTTGCCGCAAGGTCTCTTGTGCCCTAGGAGGCAAAACTTGTGGAGGCCAGTGCGAAATTATTGTGTTTTCAAAGTGTAATTCACCGTATTTGGTCGCACGTGGCATAGATAAAAATACAATAATTCCAAAAATGACTAAAAAAAACCTAAGATCTTGCATGGGACATATTTTAGGTGTAAATGACCACAAAAAAAATTTGAGAAAGTTTGGACATAGGCGGAGGAGACGTGCTTCACAATGGTATTTGGAACCTTTCACCGAACCTTATCCATATACTTAGTTTCTCCTGGTTGTGTGGCCCGTGCGCTTTGCAGTGTGCTATCGGCCTCAAACTTTTTCTGAGGCTTCTACATGGCATGTTTTAAGGCGCCGTCAAGTTTGACAATTTTCTGAAATTGTTTGGTAATTTTCTCTGATTATTTTAATAACCGCACGACTTCTCCCGATAATTATACGTTGAACTGCGACTACCCCCGAAAAGACCTGAAACGGTGCCAAACTTTGTCTCAAGGTCTCTTGTTCCCTAGGAGCCAAAACTTGTGGAGGCCGGTGCGAAATTATTGTGTTTTTAAAGTGTAATTCACCATATTTGGTCGCACGCGGTACGGAGAAAAATACAATAATTCCATAAATGACTAAAAAAACCTAAGATCTTGCGTGGGGCTATATTTTGGGTGTAAATGATCACAAAAAAAAATTTTAGGTAGTCTGGACATAGGCGGAGTAGACGTGGTTCATAATGGTATATGGAACCTTTTTCCAAGCCTTATCTATACACTTTTACTCCTCCGCAACCATTTATATGTAGTATATTACCTTTAAATATATATTTGGGTATACAAGTTACTTTTTTTGTGACCGTATGTAAGTCACTTTATTGCGAGTTATTTTAATTAGAAGGTTTACTTACTACGTAACTACGTATACCTTTTTTAGAATTATATTACTACATATATTTGGCTCTCTCAGAATATTCGGTCTAAAACTGAAGCCCATTTATGTATATATCCAGCCCACCTCAGCCCATCTTATACATGCTTCGTTCATCGCCGTTGGATCAACCTCGTGGACGGCTGAGATACGCGAAATGCTGAATAAAATCCCATCACTATCCTCCGGCCGCCGAAACCCTAACCTGACATCCCTATCCTCCAGATCCCACCCACTACGCCGTGCCCTCTCTCCCCCCACCTGTACTTCTCTAGATCTCGTCAATGGCGGCCCTGGATGCGGCAATAGCGTGAGTGGCCGTGGCGACGCTGGATGCGGCACCTGCACAGGCGGCAGCGCTGGATTCAGCACCAGCACGGACCACGGCAGCGGCGCTGGGTGCGGCCCCAGCACGGGTGACGGCGGCGGCGGCACTGGATGCGGCAACGCAGGCAGCGATGCCGGCACTAGATGCAGCACCAGCGCAAACGGCAGCATCAGCTCGGGTTCGTTACCATTTGCCATTGCCACCTCCTCATACCAGGTTCGTTCCCGGCAAGATTGTTTCACTTATTTATCAGCACATTTTTTTATTTCCCGAAGTGCAGATGCCGTGTCTAGGAATAGATGTGAGGCCTGGTGCTTCTTTGCCTGCTTGCTTTAGTTTACAGCTCTGTTCTAACTCGTTCTACCCCTGCCGGTAAATGTCTAATGAGTTGGAAATTGAATGTCTTACCCGATTTAAAATTGATACTGGTTCGTTGGTTAATTAATTGACTGTAACTCATGTCCTCCTATAGTTTTTTTTCATCTCAATTTATTCACTACTTAAAGTTATATTTTTGGATGTTTAGCTAAAGAGCAAATTGAGATTATTGATATAGATTTCTGAAGCAGTAAGGTGGGTTCCTATGCTTTGCTAACCTCTGAGGCTTCTAATTCTTCTATTCTACAGAGCAGTAGTGCAGTATGTTGGGGTTAGTCCCACATCGGTAATCGATGATGGGGGAGCACAACATATAAGGTGGGGCAGTCCACACCTATCGGTAGTCTTTTGGGTTGTGTAGGCCCAAGGCCCAAGGCCTTGATATGTTGTGGCTCGGTGGGCTGGCTGGGGAGTGGGCCCGTTGCCGGCGAGATGGGACCGGGATCCGGTAGGTTACAAGGAACCCACGTGACGAAGTCCCAGACGAGCGGAGGGCCGCACCGGCAAATGGGCCGGGCCCGGGTCCGGTTCTGACAAGAGGTATCGAGCCCACATCGGTCGATATGGGGGACCAACATATAAAGATCTATCGGTTTTGGTTACCCAAGGCCTTGACAAGTTGTGGCCGGTGGCCTATGGCACCGCACATGGGGGCCGCCACGTGGAACCTAGTCCGTCGGTATCGCGGAGGGCAAGCCCGCTATGAGCGGGGCCGTCACGTGACGGTCCGGTGACGAGACGCGTCTTGGGCACACGAAAATGTGTGAGCCGACAAGAGTCGGGTCCGATGTGTGACTACGGGAGAGATTGTTGGGTTTAGTCCCACATCGGTAATCGATGATGGGGGAGCACAACATATAAGGTGGGGCAGTCCACACCTATCAGGCTAGTCTTTTGGGTTGTGTAGGCCCAAGGCCTTGATATGTTGTGGCTCGGTGGGCCTGTGGGGAGTGGCACCGGCAGATGGGCTGGGCCAGCTCCAAGGAACCTAGCGGCACCGGCAAATGGGCCGGGCCCGGTTCTGACACAGTAGTGTATATCAGGTGCCATGCTATGGCTGCTTGTTACTTGTTTTCTTCACTTTGGAATTTATTTTAGTAATGACTAGTATCTAAATGTTTACCATTGTTCCTAGGTTTACTTACAATGTTTAAGTACAACTATAAGTTATTAATTAACTGATTTGTTGTTCGTTCTTTACATATATTACAGATAAGTGAACAGGTTAAGGCTAAAAAGATCTAGAGATTGAAAAAAGACAAATAAACAAAGGTATTTCAACTTGCATCTTTATCTAGACATGTGCATGTCTTAAATCATATCTTCCCAACAATTTAGTGTGATGCAAATGCATACCTATATAGTGTTTGCCGAGATTATTCAGTTTGTAACTAATGTCTGCACTTGTCTGGTGTGAGCAAAGGAACAATTATGAATTTGTATGGCGTGTGGGCTAACTGTTGTCTAGAATGCATGGCCTATTGTGTTCCCTTTCGATCCTGTGTGCTTGATAAATTATATTATGCATATATGATGTCACTGCCTCACTGGAACTAATGCACTTTCCTGTCATTGTTTATGGCTACAGGTTAAAGATTCTCGTGATCTGGTCAAGTAGCAATCATGATTGATCTTTTGTTTTGCTCAAAAATGAATTTATGTATGTAATATCTTGTTCCACTAAGCTATTTTATATATTGTTTTTTATCGATTTGTATGGATGTATCACGAAACATTGTAATGGATAATGTGTGCTATGTATTAATAAATAAATGTATATATATAAGCATGCGTCACTTGAGTTTAGTTCCTAGAATCTTGGAATTTAGTTATTATTGTAATATTTTTTTTTTGTTTCTAGTATGCATTTTCTTGAGGGCCAGCAGTCAAGGAAGGCGGTCAATAGCAGTCAAGGAAAGTTACAATTTCCTTGGAGGTCAATGGTCGACAAGGAAACAACTATTACCTTGGCGGTCTATAATTTTCTTGGAGGTTGTTGGCCCTCAAGTAAACACCTTTCCTTGGCGGTTTTACTATTTCCTTGACCATTTGACAAATTAAGTCAGGTCATGATATCCTTGGCGGCTAACCTCCAAGGAAATTATCCTTGAGTGTCGAAACCGCCAAGGAAACTAATTTCCCTTGCCCTCTATTCTTGAGTGTGTTTGCTTGACGGTTTTTGGTCAAGGATCATTTCCTTGGCGGTTTTCCCCTTTCCTTGGTGGTTTTCGACCCTCAAGGCAATTCAGGATTCTGGTAGTGGCGGGCCAAGATGGTGAATCAGAAGTACATCGGAGCGAATGGTCCAGCTAAAAGCGCTTGGGCGTGCGCTCGAGGCTAAGTCCTCTGTAACTACTTATATGCTTGTTCGTGCTCCTGAGAGGGCATCCAATGTATGAACCAAATATTTCCTCTTCTAAATTCAAATCAGATATCTGAACTATCTCTGCTCCTCTCCGTTCCATCTACTTCTTCTCCAATTCTGCCCCAATCCCCTGCTCATCTCTCACATTCCCAGCGCAGCACCCAACTTGCCGGCTTCGAGCATCCTCAACCTCCCTGGCTTCGGATACGGGGGCTTGCTTTGCTCCGGCGATCAAGACGAAGGATTCGGTACGATCCGCTCCCGTCCATGTCCCTTCTCGCAACGCAAGTCCGTAACAACGGCCCCCACGCACCTCGCAACGCCGGAGGTGGAGGAGCCACAACCTCTCATGGGAATTTTGTGTACACCGGTGGAGGCCACGTCCCCCGCCCTTCGTCGTCCGGGCGGATCGAGGGAAGCGAGTTCACGCCTAGATGCCTCGGTGTCCGCGTGTGGCTCTGAACAACCGCTAAAGTCCCGATATAATGTAATTCCAATTTTCATTGATGAACATATTGTTTAGGGTTTAGGGTTTGTGGCATGCACATGCATTGATGACAATTAATGAACTAAATGAAGCATTAAAGAGGGGCAAATCAGTCTTGTTCCAATGGTCTATAAACATTATTACACATCATCACCTATAAAGTTTGCAATTGAGCCTGTTTGGTTTGGCTACTATAACACTTTTTGTTTATATTTTGTAATTATTGTCCCATTATAGACTAACTAGGCTCAAAAGATTCGTCTCGCACTTTATAGCTAAACTACGTAATTAATTTTTTTTTTGTTTACCTACATTTAATACTTTATGCTTTTTCGTCAAAAGTTCGATGTGACAGTACGTCATTGTAGCACTTTTTTGGGTTTGTCTTTTGGATTTGTATGGGAACTAAACAAGCTCTAAAGTTTATGGCCAAAATATTTGGGGTGTACTCCTCCATCCAAAAAAAATGACGCTTTAGATTTTTGTGTCACTAGTTTGACTCAATTTATATAAAATATTTGCAACATGTATATCTCCAAATAAATTTATTAAAAAACTAGACTTAAAGATTTTTCCAATGATACTAATAACTTATCATACATATTTATATACTTTAACATATAATTGTCAGTAGTTATTTCTCGAAAAGCGAAAACGTCACTTATTATGGGAGAGAGTGATTAAAATTTTTACACTCTAAACGTGTGCTTTTGAGTAGCAAGAAAGAAAGTTATGTCGCTGGCTCGGGGACAGGACACTGCGTTGATGCAATGCAATGCACCGAGTCCCACGGGCCGAGCAACAGTGGAGAGGGGAGCTCACGCACGCGTGAAAAGGCATTTGTCATCTCCTCTACTCTTGACTCGCCTTTACTCCATTGTCCTCTTCTCTGTGTATCGCACAGGAGGTGGCCATTGCCCATTCATTAGGGAGCAGAGAGGCACGCACACAACAAAGCTGTATTTCCTCTCTTGCTCCGTCTCCTTCCCTCCTCACTCCCTCATTGTGAGCTTCGGAGCTTCATCAGCTAGAGCATGGGCCTCGGACAGCTGAGGGACGCTGCGGCCCGGGAGCGTCGCCGGCGTCTTCTTGGCGAAGACATGGTGGCCGCGGTAAGGCGTCCAAGCCGTGGTGCCCAGCATAGCCACCTTGCTGCCGTATGTTTGCTTGGCTCTTAGGAGTACTTCTATATATGTGTTCTATGTTCTATTGTTGAAGGGAAGGCAAAGCTGTGTAAACCGTGTGTGTGTGTTTCTTTCTCAGTTTCCTTTTCAGACTGGTACAAGTGATGAGGAAACAAGAACATTGGAGACTTTGATGAAGGGTCGCCCAGCAAATGCTCATCTTACTGCCGTAAGTGCTCTACCTTCTTGCATTGGTTCCATATATCGATCTGTTGTTCTACTGTTGTTGAAGAGAAGGCAAGCTGTTTAAATGGTGCATCTTTTTTGGTTGTTTCTTTTCAGACTGCTCCAGGTGAAGAACGAAGAGGCTTGGAGACTCTGATGACGGGTGTCCCCACAGATGCTGTGCATTCCTCGCCAACAGTAGCGGGGAAAATCACTATGGAGGCCTCCTGCAAGCTCGGCAACATGTCAGACGAGAGCTCGATTCACCACAACCTTGTGGAGGTAGAGGCACTCCTCTGCTCCAACGAGACTGACGTAAGTGCCTGCTCACTTGGTGCTTCCTCCTTTCTTTGAGATATGTATGTATCCTGGTCTTTTCATGAAATTTTATAAGTTGATTTCGTAGATCCTCTCCTAGTTTTTAAAGTTGGTGTTCTTGTTATTTAAGGGGGTGTTTAGTTGGTGAAATATATTGGGTTGGACTACTGTAGCAGTTTTCGTTTGTATTTGATAATTATTGTCCAACCATAGACTAAGTGCGGCTTAAAAGATTCATCTCGAACTTTTCAGTCAAATTGTGTAATTAGTCATTTTGTTTACCTACGTTTAATACTCCATATATGCGTTAAGAGATTTGATGTGACAGGAAACTGTAGCAACTTTTTGGGTTTGCATGGGAAGAGAACACCCCACGTGTAGGAAAAATTACTTCAGTAAGTATTGATTTGACTGCCAAATATTAACAGGAGAAAGAACCCTTTTTTGGCATATTAACTCCTCCCCAAGTTTTTAAAGTTGATTATTTTTTATTGAAAGTGTGTAGAAAAATTAGTTCAGTAAGCACTGAGTTGAATGCTATATGTTAACAGGAAAAAGAACCCTTTTTCCTTTTGTTTGGCATTTTAACTCTGTGCTTAGTCTACTGTTCAGACCATGCATCTTTCACTAGACTGACGCATCACTGTTTTTCTACTGAAGGGAAAGTAGTTTAAACCTCACTTTTTTTTTTTTTCAGATCACAGCAAGTGAAGTAGTTGGGCTGCAACAAGTGGAGCAGCAGTCTGGTGGAAGACTCTGTCCAGGGCCAACGGCCGAGCAGGACGATGTGAGCTACTTTGTTGCTCAGATCACCAGTGCGGCGCTCGTTGATGGAGGATGCCAGACAACCCATCACTGCGCTGTCGTAAGTGCTTGCTCGATCTGTGCTTACTATACTTCGACATGTGTGTATAATATGTCCGGTTTTCTCATAGGAATTTTTTAGTTGATTTCGTAGTTCATTCCTCTCCTATATATATATATATATATTTTTTATGACAAATTCCTCTCCTACATTTTAAAGTTCATGGAATTAATTTAAAGGGTGTAGTATAAGAATAGACTAATATTCAGATCTTCTTTTGTTTGTTCCTTTTTCAGCCTGAAACGAGCCAAGAAACAAGAGCGCCTGAGACTCTCATGACTGTTCCTGGTTTCAACACAAGTGCAGTACTGCATTCCTCGTTAGCAGCGACAGGGAAGACCAAGGTAGAGGACACCTTGATTCATGGCCCAACAGAGCAGGAGGATGCAAATGTGAGCTACGTCGTACATGTATATCTTGATTTTTTCTTATAGGATTTTATTTGTTTAGTTAATTTCATAGATCATCCACTCGTTTAAGGGTTTGGAATAATAATAATAGACTAATAAAAAGGATCTAAGTTCACTACATGTATGTTCTAACTCTTGGTCTTATAATACAATGATACGTGACAAAAGTTAGTCCACTGAATGTTTGTTTTGATTTGATTGTATTATATAGTAGGGAAAGGATTTTTTTTTCTTTTTTGCAATTGTAACTATCTGCTTCAGGTATTGTTTTCAGAAAAAAAAATAAATATGGGCATCTCACACTAAACGAGAGTATCACTGTTTTCCTGTTTTTTTAATATAAAGATCATCGTTTCCTTGTTGAACTGAAAGTAGCTTAATTATTGTGTCACTTTTTTTCAGGCTACCCCAATTGATTCTAATGCTTATAATAACATGA
Source organism: Hyparrhenia diplandra (assembly GCA_015847255.1). Lineage (NCBI taxonomy): Eukaryota > Viridiplantae > Streptophyta > Magnoliopsida > Poales > Poaceae > Hyparrhenia > Hyparrhenia diplandra. The sequence continues at coordinate 52,049 of JADLZK010006274.1, read as the reverse complement.
TAATGCCTATTTTTGTGAGACATGGTTCTGGGGTCCTGACCTTCACAGTCAGCATGCAAGAGTCTACTAATGACTTAATGCAATCATCATATTCAAAGAGGACCAAGACAAAACTGGATAGTCAGTATTTTGTCTATGAGGGGAAAAGACTTGAACCACATTATTCTTGGCTCTCATATCACATAAAAGGGACAGTACGGTACATGTATGTACCAGGCTTCTTGGAGGAGTGTAAGTTCAATATAATCCTGATTTATTTCTTTTTATTTACTCAAAAGTTCAACTCGTTTTTTTAATTAACAATTGAGTATATAAATCATATGTACAATGAGTTAAATTTGATATTTCTTCTTTTTTCTGCACGGTAAACTAAAAGATAAAAAATGCCCTCGCTTAAGAAAAAAAAACTTAAAACTTGCATGCCAAAAAACATTTAACAGTTATAGAAATGAATCATCAATTAAGATTAGTGAGTTACTTATATGCTAGATTATTTCTTTTCTTACTAGATTACATAGTTAAACTTTCTTACTTGAACAAAAACATAAGTAACCAGTGCCTAAGAGTTGACAAACCTTTTTTTACAGCTTCCTACACTTATATATTTATTTCAGTAATACTTAAATTAAATTACATAAATTTCAGGGATGGTCAAAATATACAAGATTATATTAACGACAACAAAGAAGAATTTGTACAAGAGGATCCTCTCCCTAATGGTCAATTTTCACTGCAAATGAAACCTACCGGATGTCAGTTTCTATCATCGTGGATTAGATGCTTAACAAAAGCATTTATTAAACAAAAAAGCTGGAAAGGTAATTTCGAATTGGTGGACTTCCAATTTGTTCAAGGCCATGTTCACTACATCAAACCACCAACGAAATATACTAAGGAAGAATCTAATTCAGTGCAAGCAGATATTAATAAGTTTGCTGATTTAGTGCAAGACATCTTCAGATTCAGTCGCGAAAATGTAGTCTCAGAGTACCCACCATACATAGAAGCTTGTATAAAGCTTTTGCGTGATCTTGTGGGACCTACAGGACGTTTATGTGCTGTAGAGGGTGCCTTGTCAAAAGAGTACAAGCTACTCCTTGACACGCTTGTCTGTTGTATGACAAGCTGTGCAAGGGAAAGACTGATCATCGAGTTGGTCCGCAAGTATGATGGTGCGAGTAAAGATGATACTTCGAAATGGGAGAGTGCAGTAGGTAGTGCGAAATGCCCAAAAAAATGGAGCACAAGTCTCTTGAATAGTGAACTATTTGGTGAGTTTATTCAGGAAGCAAAGAACAAGAACAAGCCATATCCAAAAGGAAAACTTGGGGCCTTTTTTCCTTTTTGAGAGATGTGGTCATGCATGCTGCAGATTTCCATGTAAGTTGAGCTTTGGTCCTCTTCAATTAGTGCATCTTTTTTATGGACTCCATTGTGTTTAACGCGCTATGATATTGGGGAACAGGGCCTCAGTGAGAGGAACTGTTTTTTAGCGAAGTGGTATATTTATTGGCGCAAATAAACTTGATGTAGGATAACCTTTTGGTAGGTTTCAGCTGCAATAATGTTTTTCTAAAATAAAGATGTGGGCATGAGAGTAGTTTGCTATGTTTGAGTTAGTGTTCTTGTAGTGTCTAGAAGCAGAGTCTAAACAAAGTAACACTGTACATTGCCTTTGTTTATCTTTTTTTTTATTAAAAACAAAAAATGAGTTGAGAATAGTTGTGACATTGTGTGGCTCTTATTAATTCTCTTCTCATCATGTCATGTTAACCTCATGTTAGTCATACAGTAAAGAATTAGTTTTGGCTTGATTGAAAAAATAATTTATTAAACTTTAAAGTGCATATCAAACTGAGTTGTTATTTTTTTATTTTCAGGAAATAGGTAATGGGCCGCAGTTAGGTGATGGAATTGAACTGATGATACCCGCTAATGAACATTTAAATGAGTTTCTTCCTGATATCATCAAGAACCTAATCGAGAAGAACATAGATCTCAGTGCAGAGTATGCTTATCTGAACTTCAAAACTTCTAGCCAGGTTTGTGTGGAAAGTTTTAACTTATCATTACCTGCAGGTTGTCAGCAGCCATTTCGTGTTCTTGCAACATATGTGATGATTCATATAGGTACTCTCTATGCTTATTTTTCAGTTTATACTGAATCATGTTAAAGTACTACTAGCGAGTACTATTTGGTTTCTTGTGTGAACCTTGAGCCAGGCCTATTTGGTTTCTTGTGTGAACCTTGAGCCAGGTCTGGTTGAACAGCCTGCTTTTGTTTAGATCTGTGGTCTTGTCTGGTCCTTCTCTCAGACCCTGTTCCAACAAGTACAGTGGCATCGTGCCCGTGTGGCCTTTGCTCTCACATTCAAGTGCTAGGGGATACAGCTACCCCTACATGATATCTCTCTTCTATTCTATTGCTTTGCACAGCCAGCCTATAATGAGCTTCTAGTGGACACAGATTTGATCAGTGAAGTGCTTGTGTGTTTGGAATGCATAGAAATGTTCCATATATAGCTAGTCATACAGAAGTCGAGAACGTTATCTCCTGTCTATTTTGTATGTAGAAATTAAGTCTGAGTTAACGAGAAGCTAGTGATACAGTACGTGATTTAGCATCAAAACGTCCTATAGCTGGTCATACTTGATTTAGCATCAGAATATCTTACTATTACTAATTGGAGGCTCCAACGAAGCCTCCACATTAATTCTCACCAGATGCGCTAGAAAAAAAGATAAATCCTAGAAATTCTGAGATTAATCAAAAACATCTGGCCATTAAAGCTATAGGCCCTGATGATTCTTAACCATTAGATCTATTTTATTTTCTAAAAATTACCGACACTGTCATTCTCTTGTATAGATAAAAGGAGAAAAAAAAAAATAAATCCTAATATTAGAATCCACGTGCCAAGAAAGAAAGAAAAAGAAATAATAAATACATTATTTTTCCTTAGGCCGCGCGTACCTCCCGGCCCTGGCGGCGCCCGGCTTCTTCACCATCAACGAAGGCACCTGTACGGCGATGTTCCATCTAGAGGACCAGCGGCCTCATAGCTCATCTCCGACCTCTAGAGGATCGACAACATGACGAGTAAACGGCACATGCACTGGCTTCATCCATGAGATCGCAGTGATGGTTCCGTTTCTGCCACGTTCGATCGGACATGATAGGCGGCACTGGCCATCATCGATCTTACCAGAAGGACGGTCAATACTTTCCTGCTCCACCGACCAAGAGACGAGCAGATAAGTATACGATTTACATGCTCACGTAGATTAAATTAAAATAATCATGATTTAGATTGCACCGATATATATGCATATATGATGTAATCAAATCACGCACATGGAAAAGGAATTTCCGGGCGACCATCCAGCTGCACCAAGAATGAGGATGAGGACAAAGAGCAAGGGATCAAGGGTGGTGGCTTCACATCATCCTCCACTTCATGTTGGGTGAGAAATAAAAATAATCTAATTATTATATCTTCTGTGATCCAGTCTCGCACAGCAGCGTGCATGCACATTGACCGGTGTCAAAGTTGTGGCCACCGAGAAGTGTTGGCCGCAACAGATAGATGATCGAGATTGCGGGCTTCCGGTCATACACCATCGGTAGAGACTCCGGCCTGTCGGTGCCGAGGGTGCCTGTGATGTGACAATAGAAGGCGTGCGTGAGGAACCAAAGCCGGCTGAACACTAGGCGGAGGCGTGCAAGGACACGTCCCATAGGTGTCCATGTTGACGCGTGCATCTGCCTGATCGGCATGTCTAAGAGAGCAAGGAGGCCATTCACGCATCAGTATTTGGCAAGTACATGCAAGACGGGTCGCACTGCGTGTGGGGCAGATGCAAACACGCAGACTATTGGCGCCACGGTATCCAGCGTCTCCACGCCACTAAAGGTATGACCATCTGGCTAGATCTTATAATTACAAATTAATTTCTCTATCATGATGCTCTAAATTTGGCCATCCACCATGTTTTAAATAGCGGGCTATGAAAAATAGCATCAAGCTTTTCTAGGCGCTATTGGGCGCTAAAGCGGCTATAGCCGCGCTATAGTAGCATTAGCAGGCTGGAGCTACTGCGTAGCTACTGCTATAGCGCGCTATAGCGCGAATAGCGCCAGGATAGCGGCGCTACAGCGCGAAAAAGTGTGATAGCTTCGTGCCATTTGCTCTGCGCCGCTATAGTGCCGCTATAACGCGTTATTTAAAACATGGTTACAAATCGATTTCTCTTTTCTGACTACTTATGTTATACTATTTTTATTAAAACTTTAGATGAGATTAGACGAAGAAAGGAATAATTGTGAAAAAAAAATGAACGCAAGTATTTTATATAATCCTTATCGACAATGACTTATAATTGTTTAGTTCACTTTAATATACTTTCATTAGATTACTTTGGGTATATATGATAATGATGCTAAAAAATTTATGGGGCCACGATCTATGGAGTTATAAATAAAGCCCATATGAAGGAAACACAAACCTCCACAATTACAAAAGATAACTAATCCCACAATATTTCTTTCTAAACTTATCTTGACCCCTAAATTTGTATTCATTCTAACCATATTACACAAAAAGAAAATACATTGTAAGAAGATATACCTGTATAATTTATACCAAAATTATTGATCTCAACTTTAATTAAAAATTAACAAAATCCTCTTAAATGTACATAAAAATGCTAATATATGTTATTATGAAAAAATTTCGACATCCGCAGGTAAAATATAGGCACAAAGCTATTTGGAATACACACTGCGTAGACCATGGAAACATGTATATTCAAAAAAATATTTATCTTATAAGCTTATCAAGCGTGGAAAATTATCATTAGCAAATCATATAGTAATGACACCAATGCCTCACTTTAATTTATATTAATACTCATAAAAATAAAGTTTGCAAGTCGCTTATCTCAAAAAAGATTTAAACAATTTGATTGGAACATTATATCATATATCATATGAATATAGTTCCAAGGATTATTTGTTTAATAAATATTTAATTGAAGTTGCTTTTGGGAAGTGCAAACAACAATTATTTAGGAATATGGGGAGTATTTGTCAAAATCATTGTTTTCTACTACCGAAATTCCAATGCTTGAGCTGAATGTTGCATAGTACATCGCATGGACTTGATGTCAACCTCCAAGATGGGCTAAATGCACCAATGGCGAAATTGTGGAAATTCCAAGCTTGACTTTTCTAAGAAAATCAATCTAGACTATTGAAATTTTTCTGGTGTGCTTCCCTATCTGTGAAATATTTTTTTTCTGTTACGCTCTCACGCTTATTTTTTTTCTTATTTCAGGCAATATTCAACACAAACTTGATGTAAGTCGGAAGCAGATTAGAGCTTGCGCGTAGGATATATGACGCTTGATTTACATTCAGTGTACATGGTCCCAGTCATCAAGGTAATGCATCCATGTATCTCTACATAATAATGTATCTGAATATTCAGTTTTCTCTTTTTAGAAGAAAAGAAAAAGACCCTAAATATGAGTTATTTGTAGGTAAATATAATTAGTTAGAGCTTAAACAACGTTGGAAGAAAGTGGCTTTACTAATCCATAGCCTAACAAATACTCCTATGAGTCCTAAAGTGAATATATAGTGCAAGTAGAGAATCTCTAATAATAGTTTACATATCTATCCTTTTAAAGCCTTAACTTCTCTATGCAATAAAATTTTTTCTCAAATAGCTTCTCAATCCAACATACCATATTTAGTTATATCCTAAATCTTGTGTGTTATGTTGTTTGAATTTTGGGTGGCAGTGACATACAATCCACACTATATATGTTATCTGAGATAGGGGGATGCTAGAGAATAGAGATATAGAATTTTTGTTAGGACCATCTGGATTAAGTTTAGAAGGGCTCTTCGGTGTGGGACCTAAACATTCTGTTTTATTTGTGGCTTAAAATTAGAACATCATGAATTTTAGTTAAACCTATAAAACCATAAAAATATGGTCGTTATTGTGTTTGTACCCTATACATGAGGATAAGAAGGATTAAGTTTAGGAAGACGGTTGGATGTAAGGAAATATAGCCATATTTATTTTATATTTACAAATGACAATAGCCAAGACAAGCCATTTGGAGAGATGGCAGTACGAATGGGGGATGATTTCATACAAACATTGGAAGTCATACCTAAATGATGGAGGTCAAATATTGTTGATGCTCATGAAAGCACTCATTTAAATATGACTCTACTATTATGAATTATAATTCAAAAAATACAAATATTTGTATCTAAGAAATTGGCATCTGTTATTTAAAAAATAATAATATGTTAATTTTGCTATACTCACGGTTCAAACAAACAACGGAAAAAAAAAATGTGAAACCAAATTTATTTCAAAAATATTAAACATTGTTTCTATTGGTATATTATCACATAGTTGGCCCGTATAGAAGAATCTAACCGTGCGGTAGCACGGGTTGATGGACTAGTTATTATAAAACCTTTCCGGTCCTTCTGATGAATCGTTAATTTACTTAGACGAATCTCGGGCGGCCGACGTCACCCAAGTGTCGGATGAGGAAAATGACTCCTTGACTGAGCCTTTTACTCAAGAGAAAGTTAGAGCAACAATTTTTCAAATGGAACATAATAAAGCACCCGGGGCCGGATGGTTTTCCTCCAGAGTTTTACCAAGTTTTTTGGGATCTAATTAAGGAAGATTTGATGGCTTTGTTCAATGATTTTCATCAAGGAACTTTACATCTTAATTGCCTTAACTTTGGTAATATAATCCTATTACCCAAGAAGAAGGATGCAAGAGTTGTTCAACAATATAGACCTATCTGTTTGTTGAATGTATCTTTCAAAATCTTCACTAAAGTGGCAACAAATCGATTATCTTCCATGGCCCAAAAACTGATTAGACCAACCTGCATCGCCTTTCTACCGTAGGAACATCATGGAGGGGGTCTGTCATATTACATGAGACAATTCATGAACTGTATACCAAGAAACAAGATGGGGTGATCTTTAAAATTGACTTTAAGAAAGCTTACGATAAAGTAAACTGAAATTTCTTACAACAAACCCTAAGAATGAAGGGTTTCTCTCAAAAGTGGTGTGATTGGATACAAAAATTTACTCAGGGGGGTAATGTAAATATTAAGATTAATGACCAACTTGGCCAATATTTCCAAACTAAAAAAGGTCTTAGACAAGGTGACCCCATGTCTCCTATACTATTCAATATAGTAGTTGACATGTTGGCCATACTAATTGCATGAGCTAAGGAAGCAGGACAGGTAGAAGGTGTTATCCCGCATTTGATTCAAGATGGACTGTCCATCCTTCAATATGCGGATGACACAAAGATTTTTATGAGCCACGATGTTGAAAAGGCGGTTAACATGAAGTTGTTATTAAGCACTTTTGAACAACTATCCGCTTAAAAATAAATTTTCACAAGAGTGAGATCTTTTGTTTTGGACAGGCCAAGAACTTTGAGGAATTTTATTCGCAATTATTTGGGTGTGCCATTGGCAAGTATCCTTTTAGATATTTAGGCCTACCTATGCACTTTAAAAAAATCAAATAAGGACTGAAATTTATAGAAGAGAGAATTGAGAAGAGACTTAGTAGCTGGAAAGATAAACTACTGATTGTAGGGGGGCGGCTAGTTCTCATAAATTCAGTGCTTTCTAGCTTACCGATGTTTATGATGTCTTTTTTTGAAGTGTCAAAAGGGGTACTAGACAAAATTGAATGTTTTAGGTCTCGTTTCTTTTGGCAAAATGACCAACAAAAGAGAAAATATAGACTGGTCAAATGGGATGTTTTACGCCAACCTAAAGATCAAGGTGGGTTAGGTATCCAAAATATAGAAACCCAAAACAAATGTTTGCTTAGCAAGTGGTTATTTAAATTATTAAATGAAGATGGGCTTTGGCAAGAGTTATTGAGGAATAAGTATATTAAAAATACAACATTAGGGAGCTATGAGAAGAAACCAACAGACTCACATATTTGGAAAAGTCTGATGAATGTTAAAGATACCTTCTTTAAGTTAGGTCATTTTAATGTCAAAGATGGGTCACAAACATGTTTTTGGATTGATACTTGGATGGGTAATAAACCACTCAAAGACAAATTTCCAGGTTTGTTTAATATTGTAAGGAGAAAACAAGATACGATAGCTAACATACTAAGTTCCCCTATACTAAATATTTCCTTTAGGAGAAATCTAGTGGGGGTAAACTTATCAAACTGAATCGCATTGTATCATCCTTACAACAAATTAACTTAATACATGAACGAGATGTCTTTGTTTGGGATTTAAAGGCCTCGTGAATGTTTTACAAATCAAGTCTATGTATGATGCTTTCATTAACAATGGGGTCGAGTGTCACAGGATATTTGGAAGACAAAATTACCAATGAAAATAAAAATTTTTATGTGTTATATTAAAAAGGTGTTGTTCTAACCAAGGATAACCTGGCTAGGAGAAATTGGAATGGAGATAAACAAATTAATCTCTCGTCATCTTCCGAAACAATTCAACACCTCTTTTTGATTGTTTCTATGCCAAATTTTTGTGGCGCTCAGTACATTTACTTTTTGGATTAACACCTCCTTTAAATATAAGAGATTTGTTCCTTGTTTGGTCTAAAAGGGGGAACAAAAAGTACAATACATTGTTATTAACGGAAACATCTGCACTTATATGGGTAATTTGGTTAAAAAGGAACGAAGTAGTTTTTGACAAATGCAAACCAAAATCTCTTTTTGGTACTATTCCGAGGAACCCATTGGCTACAACAATTGGGCAAGCTTGCGTGAATGAAAATCTTCGGGATCAATTAATATCCGCAAAGACGTCATCTAGAAGTGTCGGCTTTAGAGTTCTTCGCTCGGTTGGTCATCCACGAGAGACATGTTGGATTTGTTTAGTCAAAAACCTTTATTTTCTTGTTTCTTTGGCCGAGTGTGGTGGAAGTTGTATCCAAAGAAAACTGAATTTTGTTTCCAACTATGTAATAATTGGTCCGATTCTATCTACGGATAGATGAAGCCGGATTCATATCCATTATCTAAAAAAAATACTATTTCTTTGGTCATCGCTTCATCTCTAGCTAGTTATCCTCTTACCTGAGTGAGGGTGCCATCACAAGGTAATACTTTTTATGTATATAACGTTCTTTCATTTAATAGAAAATCAAAAAAATAGATAGGGGGCTCTCCTGCCGTTTCGGTCAAAAACAACGTAATACTATGAAACCACACTGGTTGACAGAGTCACAAAAAGTATTAATACGCCTAAGATCAGGCCGACCAGGACCTGATTTTTTATTATTAGGATGCATAATAATGTCACCCATACACAACATAGACAAAGAATTATTAGCTTCAACAAACTCAAGAACTTTTGACCAAATGGTGGTGGTGTTCTGGTGATGCGGATCTCCATAGATACAAACTACCCAAATTTCTTGTGGTCCAAATTATTTTGGCATAAGACAAAATGTAGTTAAGGGAATGATCAACAATGGCAAGGGTGATATTGTGCTTGCAAAATAACCAAAGACCTCATGATTGACCTTGTGCTGGAACTACTAGAGCATCAACAACAATGAAATGATTCACTAGAGAAGTATGGCAAATAGAAGCATTTCTAGTTTCAGATATGAAGCATACACGGGCCTTGGTGGATGAAAGGAGGCGAGCAAGGTGTGTCATGGTAGAACTGCGTAGGGATGCACCCTCGAACCCCGGCGAGTTCCACGCCAAGAACGCCATGGCATCATCGGCCCATTTATTCTACGGCCTATTCTTTGAGGTAGGAATCGTGGGCGGAGGTGGGCGATCAAGTGGCTCATGGTCAATTGGTGGCGGGCGGTGTTTGGCCTATAACATCGAAGCAAAAGGCAGTCCACAATCCATGGATTGGCTGGTGGAGGCAGCAATAGTGCTAGATGTCGTGGGCCTCCATCGGTGGGGCCAAGAAGACCTCGGAGGCCTCATCCGGCAACGACAACCTTCGCGAGAACCAAGTCCGCGTCCGCCAGACCGTGAGGACTAGGAGGATCCTATGCCCAGTATTGAGAACCAAATGCAGCACCACAACAAGCTGCCCTTTAGAGAAACGAAGCAAGAAAGGATGCTGGGCAAGGATTAAGCTGATTCGATTGAGTACAAGAGATTGGAGATTTTGGGGATTGGAATAGATGACGGGGAAAAAGAGAGAAGGCTACGGGGAAAGGTCAGAACAAATGGAGCTGAAATTGCAGAGAGAGTAGGATGGAGGCCGGGATTGAAGGATACAAGAGGGTATGGGAGGTCAAAGAGAAGTATTAAGCAACAGTATAGGGGTTGGGTGAAAAAATTGGGGGAAGAACAAGCAGACGGTGGCGCGTGGGAAAGCAGCAAGGGAGACGGAATACAGGGCAAGGAGCAGAGGAGCCAAGGAGCAGCGGGAGGAAGGACAAGCAGCAGAGGGACGGGAGCAGAGGCACACACCGGCAATGGAGCGGACGGCGGCGCGAGGGTAGCTGCGGCAGCGCCGCTAGGGTTCCACTTGCGGGTGGACTTTGTGATTTAACTTGTGATGATGGATGAACTATGTTAAATAAGAAGCCATTGCTAAGACCTATTTGTCATCTACTTGGTGGAATGATTAGGCTTTGTGATTTAACTTGTGAGAGTGATGGAGAATAGAATTGGTAGAATATTGATTGCATTGCATTAGGTCTCATGGGTCGGTTTTATAAAGTGCATAAGACTAACACCCAATATGACTAGGCAATGTGATACTATTCTTATTACTCTAACGTCCCCCACGGGCAATGTGATACTATTTTTATTACTCTAACATCCCTACACCTACGGTAAGAACGGAAGCGCTATAGACGGTGAGACTCGAGAAGAAGTTGACTAACATCCCCGCAGTTTTTACAGTCGATGCGTGCTTATTTTGGAACCGAGTGAGTATATATATATATATATATATATATATATATATAAAAGTAAAACATTTGAATTTTCGAGGTGATTTCAGTTTAATTTTCAGTTTTCCTGAACAACAAACAAATTGGAGCTGAAATGCAGAACTCGTGAGGGTAAAACTGTCATTTCGCATGTGTGAGTGGAGTGACCGCGGAGGATTTTGTCGTGTGGTAGCTCGTGATCCACTTTCCCCAATCCCTATCCATCCATCCGCCTCCCCGCTCCGCCCGCCCGCCGCCGCATCGCATCCCCATCCCATCGCTCCTAGCCGAAACCCTAACCCTGCTGCCCGCCGTCCATCTCCACTGCTGCGGCGGCAGCATGGAAGAAGCAGAGAACGGCGTGAGGGGTCGCTCTCCGACGCGCGCCTCCGGCCACGGCTCGACGAAGCTATCCCCTTCTCCGACGAGGGAGGACGGCGTGAGGAACCGCTCCCCGACGCGCGCTCCCCGCAACGGCGTGAGGAAGCTATCCCTTTCTCCGACGAGGTCGTCCGCCCCGGAGCAGAGGAAGCCCTCTGCCTCGCCTGCGCCGCCGCGCGTCCCCAGGTGGCTGATCCTCGACACCATCGTGCACCGCAGCAGGAGGCCTTGCGGGGTCGTCCAAAACGATGCCACAGCCTCGGCGCTCGCCTTCGATTGCGCCGGCCGCCCCGTCCGCGCCTCCCTCAGGATCGCCGACCCTCCCGCGGTATCCCGCCTCTACCTTCACCAGACGGGCAGGCCGCAGATCAAGTACCGTGAGCCCAACGCCCTCGCCGCCCACGGCAACTCCATCCTCTTCGAGATGACTGTCCCTTTCGAGGATCGTGACTGGTGGCGCGACACCTACTCGTTCCCCATCGACTACTTCGTCTACTCCTGTGGCTCGCCGCCGTCACTGACTCTGCTTCCCCCCTGCTTCGACGGTGGCTACAACGACCCCGAGCTTGATGACTTCTGCAAACCACGTCGGCAGCAGCAACAGCGCACCATAATGCCTCAAGATATCGGCATCCTCTGCCATGGCGACCAAGGCAACGACTTCACGGTGGCACAACTCAAGGTTTCTGAGCGTTTTGAGTTTGAGCTATGCATGCTGCACAATCCACCTCCTGCAGGATCTTCAATGGAATGGAATGTTAAGAAGCTGCAGATCCCTCCTGACACCAAGATAAGCACCTACTCGTGGATGACTGACGCTGTCGTGCCTATTGATAAAAGCTTGTGCTGGGTAGACAACTATCAGGGCCTGCTGGTCGTTGATGTCCTCACTGACAACAACAGCAACCAAGATCATCAGCAAGGGTTCAGTTACATCCCTCTGCCTAAATCCGCCAAGTGTCCCCGCCTGTACAAGGATGCAGATGAACCTGACCCGATGCGCTCTGTCGGTGTCACTGATGCTGGCATCATTAAGCTCGTCTGTATTCTTACCAAATGTCCTCCTTTCACCATAAAAGCATGGACTCTGGATGACATCCATAAAGGCACATGGACAATGGATCTCAAAACCACCATGGGAGCTGATGGGTTCTTCCGTCTTCTTGGTGCTGGCCACAGTTGCCTTCCGCGGGTACAGCCAAGTTTTCCCTTGGTCAGCTTGGTTGATCCAGATGTCATTTGCTTTCTGCTCAGGGACAAGGACCGTGACCTTTTCTGGATGATTGATGTCAATATGACGGGCAAGAAGCTGCAGTCAAGTGCAATCTACATCAGTGAAGAGGAAGAAGAAGATGGATATCCCCCCTAAAAGGGACCCCAGATACTATTTCTTTGGTCATCGCTTCATCTCCAGCCAGTTCTCCTCTTACTTGAGTGAGGGTGCCATCACAAGGTAACACTTTATCACATTTTTATCTGTGTCTACAACTTTCGTTGCATGTGACCTGTGGCATGCTGCATGAATTATTGTTCTGTTTAGCAGCCTCTAATGTACATTTAAGAACTAAAGGCTGGAATGTTTTTTATTCCTTAATCTAAAAAAAAAGTACATTTAAGAACATGAAGGTGCAGCTAGCTAGGTATTTATCATATGAAGTTTCTATGCTCAGTTAATTCTTAAATGGCTAGTTGATCCTGTAACAGTGATTTGACATGTTGAGACATGAATAGATTGATCTGCTTAATTCCATTGTGAAACTATAACCCAATCTTATCATTTTTTAGAAGCCGATGTAACACTATGCAGGAAGGTAGCTAACATGAGTTCAGACTTTGTTTAAATCATGACTCTGCAATTTATAGTTCGGTACTTGTCCGTCGGCCTATACTAGTATGAGATTTAAATTCAAAACCAGAGCAGCACATATAAAAAAATGTGTGGCGCTAACAAAAAAAAAAAAAAAAAAAAAAAAAAACATTTATTTCTTCGTTTAGCTCATTCATTTGCATACTTATCGTCACAAAAAGAAGAAACCTGATAGGTAAATCATTTTTACACAGTTGGGACTGGGGAGGTTATGCCCATACTTGAAATTGGAACACATTTTATTGGTAATGAGGGATCAGGAATGCATAGAGACAGAAGAAACTTGGAATCCTTATTAGTGACCATTACTTTAAATAACAGTTACTCATGCTCTAAGGTAGGAAACTGATTGTTGCATCCATTACAATTTATAGAAGAATGGTATGTGTAGGCGGTTCCCCAAATCTGAGCTACCATGTTCAGTTGATGAAGCCTGTAATTCTTTTTAGGATAGGATGGGAGCTGACAGTATTGATATTAAGAAATCGAAGTATCTCACTAATGTTATAGTAATATTAGTGAGATTAATAAGGTCATAGTAGATCTTTTTAATTAGTATGTTTTTCTACAAATAAACATGCCGATGTGTTTGCTTGATTTGTTAAGGTTCTGTCTCATTGAGGAACCAACACATCAGGATGAGGTCATGAATCCATCCTTCAAATTTAGTGAAGTGAATTCATTCCTCATGCTTTTACTAATTATTAGCTTGTGGGAATTTAAGTGGTGATAGATCAACTTAATCCATTTCACGCACCAAACAAAAAGGTTGAGTGAGAATATGATGTACAACAACTTTCCTGAACCAAATACCCATTTTTACATGCAAAAATAGATGCAATCATTAGTAGATGGGATGGGGGAATGAGCTAACTAGTTTTTTTTTCTTGCTCTTAATCTCATGCGGGGAACATTGATTGTCTTACATGTAAAAATAGATGCAAAATGTACGGTCCAGGCCTGTTTATTTTCTCATCAGGAAACCAACATGATTGTCATATACTTGATAAATAAAAACGCATTTCTTTCTTTAGCTAGTTCATTTCTCATCAAAGATTCAGTTTTGTACTTATGGTGACAGAAAGATGAAACATAATAGATAAACCAGTAAGGACGGGGGTGGATCAGGAATGTCTGTTGAGTGGTACAAAAGAAACTTGTCAGAAAGCTTGGGTCGATAGGCCAGGTCTTATTTGTCAGAATTTTGTATATGCATTTTTTTTTTTTGTAATAAAAAAGAGGCAAACATTGTTTATCCACTTCCCAGTTCAACCAATTTTAGTTTTCTACTCTTCTCATGTACTGAAGTCAGTAATGTTGATTTCCTCTTCTATGCAGTCGGGACCTAAGTGAAAAGATGCAGAAGACAAAAGAGAATAGAGTGATGCAGAAGAGTGGACTGGAAGCACAAATGGAGTGATTTACTGGATGTATGACTGCCTTTTTGGAGACGTCCATGACTACTGTTGGCTCATGGGGACTGGGGAGGAGGGGGGCTATGGGTAGGAGGCCTAGAGGGTGATGTGCTTGAGAAACCCACAAGATCACAAACTTACGCCTTCACCATGTGCTTGGCTGTGTGAGCTAGAAACCCTATTTGATACTCTGACATGAGAGCGATTTTGGCTGTATGTCTGTCTTGTAAGCTGCCCTCCCACAAGGTCACAAACTTACACCTTCACCATGTGTTTGGCTATGTGAGCTATGCCTTCGCCATTGTCTTAGAGAATTTTGTGAATGCTATCTCCATTTTTCGGATGTTGAATGCCCATCGCTGCTCAACCGTTCTGGATGTTTCAAGATTTGCCAAGTGCATGTATTAATTTTGATTCATTCGAAGTCCAAATCCAAGTAGTTTAAAAGAATCTCCAGGAGTTCCCTAAACCTACTAATTTTTGTTTTTTAGACGGACTAGGTAGCACGTCCCAGCGTTGCTACGGGATAACAAAACTTCTATACTAACAAAATAGATCGCACGATATGAGATAATAATGAAATTGATGTCATTGCTAACTTCTATACTAACAAAGTAGATCGTGTGTTGCTACGGGATAACAAAACTTCTATACTAACAAAATAGATCGCACGATATGAGATAATAATGAAATTGATGTCATTGCTAACTTCTTACTAACAAAATAGATCGCATGATATGAGATAATAATGAAATTGATGTCATTGCTACTGAACAATAAAACTTTTATACTAACACATAGATTACACGATATGTAACAATATTGTGAAATGTTAAAGTGACATTTGAGTCAAAAAGCAAGGTGTATGAGATTAACAGAGTCACGGAGAGTGTGGTGTCACAAACTCACCAACTCTAATATAACATGCAAGCATTTCACCTAAGCAGCCCCACTAACGGCCCACTAACACTTTCAATTAATGATCCAGCAGGTTAGTACTTTCGCATACCAAATCTATTCTTGCCGCAAACCGAGAATTTTTGTGTTGTACATTAAGTTCCAAATATGATCCTTCATTGGTTAGTGACCCATGTTTTCTTTCATGAAGTTGAAGATCTAAGATTGTCATAACGCTTTTTATTTAGTTCATTATTGAAATTACTTTGGCATTGCTCTTAACTGATTAAAATTATTTTTGCATACTCGCAAAGAACGCCAAAGTTGAATTCACCTAGTTTTCAATACAGATTAATTGTTTTTAGCAATGGTTGACTGCACTTGTGATTGAAATTTTGACTTTTAATCCATTGTTAGGATGGATAAAAGGATAATATTAATGTGTAGAGCTCGTCAAATGCTTTGATTCGACCGCTCATGTGCTTTTTTTTGACTGGAGTTTGGATCATGAAGTTTTGCATGTTGGGGGTTTTAAGGTGAAATTAAAAAAAGTAATCACATGCAATCCTCTTCCTTGTTTTCCTTGGCCGAGAGTCCTCCTTGGTGGCAACCGTGGCCTTTTCTTTTTTGAGAATTAGAATTTGGCCCTGAAAAAAGTTTATCTTAGAAATCGACCCTTTTTTGTTTGAATTTGGGAATATGGCCTTAAAATGAAATTTTGTCGGGAATCTAGCCTCTCGTTTTGGAAATTCATAACTAGAGTTTCATAACTCCAATTTTGGTGAGCCAAATTGTCTTGTGCTCCTTGAGATGTCTAGTTTTTATTAAAAATATGAAATTGACCATGTTTTGTAAAATTATTTATTTTTAATAAAAACATAATATATTAGTGTTAAAAATAAATAATTCTACAAAACATGTTCAGTTACATATTTTTAATAAAAACTAGACATAGCGCAACAAAATTTGGTTCGCCAAAATCGGAGTTACCAAACTCTAGTTATGAATTTCCAAAACTGAAGAAAGCCCGATTCTTAACAAAGTTTCGTTTTGAGGTCATATTCCCAAATTCGCACAAAAAGGGCCACATTTCTAAGACAAACTTTTTTCATGACCAAATTCCTAATTCTCCCTTTCTTTTTCTCCATCCTTGCATGGCCATCATAGTTTCTTTTCTCTTCCTCCTCTACACCGTGACTAGCCAGCCCAACATCCGCCACCACTTGTTTCCACGCACAAAAGAAAAGGAATAGAAGGGGAAAAGGGAGGACGGGAGAACTAGGGTTCTGCCGCCGCCATGGACGTGACATTCTTCTCCAAATTTCCATGGGGGCGATGATCCCATCGCAACGACGTGAATAGCTAGTGGCTGGTGATCATCCTCAATATGGTTTGCCCTAGGTGAGATTTCAAGTTTTAATCCACTTATTTGGACAATGTTTTGTCAATCAAATCATCTAATTAGAAAGGGTTTGGATAGAGTGAGTCTTGAAATTCCTAAAACTTGATCTTGTCCATGACCTGAAACCTGTCAAATTATGTAGTTTCTGTTCGTCGCCGTTTTAGGGCGTCTTAGTGGCCTCAATAAATTTTGACCAAGTGGACAAATTTGTAGAGGACTTCATTATCTTTCTGTTAACGCCAATAGATTTTGGGAATTTATTACGGTATGGTTATTTGTCTATGAAAAAGATAAGGAACAGTGCTAAAGATTAAAGAGAAACCAGTGAAGTGGTATCTAGTGCTTAATGAGGCTTTGTGGGCTTACCGAATGGCTTGCCATGGGGCTACACGGACATCTCCCTATGAGCTGGTTTATGGGCATCATGTTGTACTGCCATGGGAAGTACAGTCAGACTTGAGAAGGGTTATATTGCAAAAAGATTTGAAGGCTAAAGATTACAGTAATCTCATGATTGACAAATTGGAGGATTTGCATCAGATTCGTCTCAGGGCTTTGGAAAACATTGAGAAAAACAAAATGCGAGTTGCCAGGTATTATAATAAGAAGGTTAGAGTCAAAGAATTTGCCGAAGGAGATTTGGTTTGGAAGGTGATATTGCCGATTGGGACTAAAGACAAAGCATTCGGCAAGTGGTCTCCAAACTGGGAAGGAGCTTTTCGAATACAAAGATGTATGCCTGGTAACGCGTATATTTTGAAATCATTATTTGGAGAAGAGTTTACTAAAGCCATCAACGGGAGATATCTTAAAAAGTATTATCCCAGTATTTGAAGTTAGTTCAAAGAAAATGAAATCGATAAAACAACCGATGTTCATAGCATCGCCTTTAGCAGAAAAATACTCCAACATATTTGGAGAATAGCCGACATTACGCATGTCACCATTAGCACAAAAATCATACAACAAAAGATGGAATTCACATGTCATAACAAAAGGGAATTTCATTCATTCTTGATTGTTCAGAATACATAAAGATCCCTACAGAATGCCTGATACATTGACAGAAAGGATGATTATATCCTAGTCATTATTCGGCAAGCTAGTTCTCCTTCTTCTTCAAAGCTTGTTTCACCAAATTGAGGGGGAGCTCCAGGTGCTGTTTAGATGAGTTCTCTTGGCGTTCAGCTGCTTACGCCAAGCTGCTGGCGGCTTCTTGAAGACAGTGAAGGTGCTCAGTCATATCTAGAAACAAGAACAAGGTTTAAAAAGAATGATGAGATCACGAAGAGGACTGAATGCAGAAACTGACGTACCGCCAAGTTGAGCCTCAAGGGACATGCGACGATTGCGTTCTGCGTTGGCGTAGAATTCTGCATTGCCTAGATCTGCACGAAGTCCCCTGCATTTGCATTTCTTCTGACGGAGCTACTGTTGAAGCTGTTTGGCAACTGGGTTTTCTTCGTCAGAGGAATCTGAGGTGACGGGGATTGGTATAAAGTTCGTCCCAAGCATGTCTTCTGGAAGGATCTCGAGGCTACCAAAGAAGATAGAGAGGTCAGATGAATTTAGATTCAAAGCACTTTGAGGAAAGATTGATAGAAGTTTGATCTCACCTGGGCATGCATGGAGTCTTGGAGGCCATTGGGTTCTGGTCGGCTTGTTCCTTGGCAGTGCTTTTTCCTTTTTCCGCCATTGGAGGAAACTCGGAATGAGCAAGTGAGAATGAGAAAGATGCTTATGGATCTGTGCACGGTTCTATTTATAAAGCCTCACGGGGGCATTAAGTTGGAATACCAAACGTTACTCGAAGAAAAATGTTGTGGTATTCGGGTTCTTTGCCGAATGAAAATTACTGTTGGTCATTCGGCGAGAGATTTCCATGCAGCGCTGCGAACCTTGTATGGGTGGATCTAGCATTTTACTTCTGGCAGATATCTCGGGAGTAGAGAAAGCTGGATTTTTCAGTTAATGGAGCGTTGAACAGTGCTGGGAATTCTCTAGAAGCTGGATTTTATTATGTTTTCTTGTGAAGGTTAAATCCATTCGGCTATAATGACGTCACGCGATTCGGCAAAGTCTATTCGGCTGATTCGTTCGGGAACTATTCTGAGCGATCTATCGGTGTGTGCAAGACAAAGGAAACGCGTAACAAGATCATCACAAACAATGGTGCAACAAAAGAACAATTTTATTTCATCAGGCCACCCTAAGTACAAACTAAAATGGAAGCATTTTGTAGACTTCTTGGACGGGGGTGGCCTGGGACATGGCGGCGGCGTGGTCCTCGTACTAGTCTAGGAGCTCGTTGGGACCGTCGTCGAGGTTCGTCGGGAAGTCACCGCGGAAGCCGACCGGGATGATGGAGGAATCCTCCTCGGTCTGGGTCGACAGGGCCGACAGGCTCAAGCTGGCGCCAAGGTGGATACCTTGGACAACGACTTGATCAATGCGGTCGTTCGCATTGTCAAGGCGCTCCTGCACCGTCCTCCTGCGGGCCTTCACCTTGTCTGCAATCACGACATCTATGGCCTTCAGCTGTGCGTTCTCGGCGGCCAAGTCTGCATCAAGAAATGAAACTGTCAGAAAAGGAAAACAATGAAGATAAACAGGATTGAGCAAAGTTCTCGACATAACCGCCGATGGTCTGGCAGAATTGCCTCCTCTGCTCCTCCCACTCGAGCTCCTTGGTGCTCATCTTTTTGGAGTACTTGCTGTACTCTTCCCGGACGGCCTCCGTTTGCTTGAGGGCGGCGGTCATCTCGGAGTACGTGTACTCCAAAGGCTCCTCCGACTCCGACGACGAGGAGCTGGAGGAGGGTGAGTTTGGAGCCTGCACCGGGAGTCGACGTCGATCCGCAGGCTGGGAGGTCACCGGTTGTCGCCGCTATCGATGCCGCCGGGCTGAGGCAAGGGATTGATGGCGAGGACGATGTTTCTGTCGTGTGTGTGATCCTTAGGTGAGGTTAGGGTCGCAATGTCGGGCTCATTTGTTTTCTTTTTTTAAGGAAAGATTGTTTCCTTTTCTTTAGGAAAGATTGTTTCTTTGGTTATGTTTGTAAAGCCGGCTCATTTGTTTCCTTTTTTAAGGAAAAATTGTTTCTTTATTTAGAAAACATTGTTTTTCTTTTTTGTGCGGGGTCATGAAAGGTAGTATCAGCGGTAGGAGAGGGGATCGCACTTCAGGGTATGGCAAAGTCGGGAACAAAATCGCATAAAAAAAGTTTCCTTTTGTTCTTTTTTTATGTTGTAGAGAATAAGAAAAAAATTCTTCAATAACAACTCCGAATACTTTAGGACTTTGGAAACACGTGCATCATGCGTGTCATGCGTATCCGTCGCTTGGCGTGGTTCTCTCCTTCCCGCGATGGAGCGTGATCCCGAGCATCATGATAGGCACCTCGTCCACGGGTGGGCGGTGGACGACTCCCACGTAGTCTATGTCGATGGTGATCAAGGGGTACGTCATGAGCAAGGAGGCGTCGTCATCCAGCTCCGAGCCTTCGACTACATGTTCACCGCCGTGACGTACCTGATCTGGAGACCTGAGCCCAGCAGGACCGGCGCTGGCGGCAGAGACGGCTGAAATATGGGAGATGTCTAGCGCGGCGGCGTTGCTGGAGACCACCGATTTGACAAAATCAAGCGTGCTGGCGGCGTTGCCGTAGTCCATGTGGTCCGATCAAATAATCAAGCGTACTAGTGTTCCTGATGTAATCAAGTAATCAAACGCACCGACCTGGTGACCGCAAACATTTTCACTTGAATTTTTTTTTTATTTTTTTAGAAGTGGCCTTGGAGATGACCTTTTTTTCTCCCAATACATTTTTAGGAGTTGTAAAACATTGATATTTTAGGAGAAAAATGTAGTACACTTTTGGAGATGACTAATTCATGGATGCATCCAAGGGATGTTAAGGTTATGTTGTGCAGCAAGCAAATGACAATCGATTCAGGCTTTTATAATAAGTTTTTTAAAAGATAAAGCAATATCTCAGCTTTCAAACAAGTTCATGATCCAAGGGATGTTAAGGTTATGTTGTGCAGCAAACAAATGACAATTCAGGGTTTTCATAATAAGTTTTTTAAAAGATCAAGCAATATCTCGGCTGGGCAGGCAGCTTGCTCAATCATGTCCTCTTGGCCTTCCCCTTCCTTCTTGCTGCTGTTTGCCATTCGAATTCCGACGATGAGGACTCCTCCTGTGTTGGTGAAGGAGGAGGAGGAGGTTGATGCTGCCTTGAACTTGTCGTTGATTGCTCTCCAAACAGTTTTCTTGCGGCTCCTTGGGGATGTCCCCAGGCAGAAGGAGCTGTTGCAGCGCCTATGGTGGATCCCTCCTGTGAAGGCTCTGAACTTTCAGATTGTTTCTCGTTGCCCCCCGCTGTTGAAGATTCTCCTCCACCTATATATAGCCAAGACAGTATACTACATACATCAGCAAGAAGATAGGTAACCAGTAAACATGCAGTAACACCTGGACAAGGGCGCTTCAGCATGTATACTCTTAAAAGATTTGGTTATATGTTTTGTGATTGAGATACCAATTAAAAAAAACTAGCACAAATGTCGCTTTGAACTTTTAAAACTATGATGATTACCAAGCCATGTACTGACCACATCCGTTCATTCTAATTGAAGTGTTGTGGGCAGTTCGCACAATAACTAATGTTGATCTTTGATATGATATGAGTTCAGACTTCCCTATTTAAAATAATGACACTAGCTCACACTGAATGATCAAAGCATAATCAGCAACAAATATATATTCTATCAACTGTCTGGTAAGATAGGTAGGCAGTAAAGACTTGAACAAGATTAAAATGTACTATTAGATATATTTTGTGAGCAGTAACTCAAATTTGTGATTCAGGTAGAGGCAAATGAAGCCCTAAACTCTAAACCTACTCTACTCAATCAGGTACCAGGATTTTAAAAAGATCATAATCAGGAAATGATAACGTGCAGTTGCAACTTATATTGCTAGACTTGGTAAATTTGTTGCCATTGGAGAAGGTAAACATGGCCTACTAAAATTTCATCAAAGTTGTTTGAGAGTCCAGACAGCACGACTTCAAGGAAGCATGGTCGCTATCAAAAGACAAATACACCCAAGGCTTACTCAGTCACTTGAAGAAACAATAGAACTGCTCCAAATGAAATTTTAATCCATGGAAGAGATAATACATCTATATAATTGATTTGCGGGACGTTACGTGGGTGTTGACGATCAAGTGGGAAGCAACCATTTAAGTTGTCACTCAAAAAGATATGTTGTTAATGCATCTCGTAGAATTTGCAGTCTTTTACTTTGTTGTGTTTCATTGTAGACATGTAGAATTTGGTTTTCTAGCATCCTCACGATCTAAACTAAATGAAGATAAACAATGAATTGATCTGCCTTAAGCCTGATATTAGGTACAGTTCCAAAGTTATCTATTTTGTCAACAAAAATTAGGAAAGTTGCAGATAAATACCTGAATGTGAAGGATAACATAAGTGGCAGGTACACTTTACCTGAACTTTAAGCAGCCTACAAGTCAAAATGTTAGTATTTTATTTTAAACAATGAGATAAAGTAAGCTAGGTTTGAAAACTTACTCTGCCTCAATGTCAACTTTTTTATCTTGGATCATAGAGTAAATGATTTCAGGAAGAAAATCTTTATTATGCGCGGGTATCATCAACTCAATACCATCATCATTCTTGAACTTTTCTTCCCAGGTTTTAGAAGACTTGTCCTTGAAACAAATAAAGCAGATTGGGCCACATGTGAAAATACGAGAAGGTTTGTATGCTCATAAAATACCATATTCATATTCGGTCTAGAAATAATCAATTTTCTACTATACATTTTGTTGGTTGTAGCTATGTGTAGTTAAGTGTGTGCATTTATGACAGATGAAGAGGTTCTAGGGGCATTATAGAAACCATGGATCTTGGATACACAAGGTGTCGAAGGTTTTTTGAGCTATGTACTATAACCAGTGTGCAGTAATTTGTTTGTTTGAGCTCACTCAGCCTATATACCTGTACATATATGGACAAAGGACATGAGAGAGACAGAGAGCAGGATCGTATTAAACTGGCTTCAGATTTATTTTACCACTTATTACCCAAATTTCTGTAATATTCTTAGACAGTTCTAAAATAGGTGTAACACTTGAAATACGAAGTAAAAGTTTAGATTTGAAACTGTAAATTATTACTCTACAGATTGTAACAATGAATAATTTACTCACAAATCGATGTAATGGCCCATGCATAACATGATCTCTCATCAATCTGAAGGTGCTGGGCTTTAAACTTCCATATGATTCACCACGCTTCTGAGCTTCTGTGATTATATCCTGGAACACTGCAACTTTAGAGAGATTACTAGCACTGGCATAGGGTTTATTCTGGTCAACAAATCGCATAGCTTTTCTCCATTCCTCCTGGTGAGCTGAACTCAAGCTCTTGAACTTTCGGTGCACCATTATTAATAGCACACCCCTGGAATTTGACTCTACACAGCACAAGTGTGTCTCAATGAACAACCTATCAGTCTTATGCAACGAATCGGATCGCATTGATCCTAAGAAAGTGATTAGGTTTTCCATATAGGGCGGAAACTTGGAAATCAAATTTGACTTGTCTGTGTAGAAGATTTCTCTTATATACTGAACCAACCTAGCCATATCAGCTTTCATCGTGACACTGTTAAGTCTCACATTAGCATCAAAACCAACACCAGTAATAACCAAAACGTGCCCACGAACAACTTTAAAATAATCCGTAGTAAAATGTCCATTCCAGCTCTTGGAATCAGCAAATGCCTGTGTAAAACATTTCAACCATGTTGATAGAAATAAACATCCCATTTTAGTCATCTTCAGTGAAACCATTCCATTTGGCAAAATAACCTCTGTTAGAAACTTCTTTTTGTTCTTCATGAGATAGTTAGTTATGCTCACCCTGAAATATGTACAATAGAATAGTCAATAAGAAATAAAAAATGAATTAATGAAAGATAAATATAAGCAAGTGCACATAAGAACTATTGTCCCAAGAGATAATAGGAATTGGTAAATCTTAGTCATTTGTTGTGTATGATTTACTTTAAGCAAGAAAAGCAATTATAAGCTATTTCATGTAGCTAATCCAGCAAAAAAGATATAATCATATGCAAAGAAAGATACATATGCTAGTTCATGTTTCATTGTTACAAGCATAACTTAATACTTATGTTGTCATGCATGTTCAACATTCACTATGTATCTCACCAAGCGCTAGGAAAAAAAAAAAGATATATCCTAGAAAAACTCACAATAATTAGAAAAATCTAGCCATTGATACAATAGGCTCTAATCATCATCAATGATAACAGCCATCGGATTTATTGTAACTTATATAAAAACTACCCACCACTGTCATTATTAAAGTTATTAAAATAACCCACTAATTTTCGTTCTAAATTACCCACCTACGCCATTAGGAAAGATAATTCATCAAAAATAAATTACCCACATCTTCAAAGTTGGTAACGAGGTCATGTACGTACGTTGCTAATTATCTTCACTCATGGTACTGGTGAGGCCAGACGAAGACACGAGTAACTATGTAGGTGAATATATAGCTTTGGTTTCATCAAGGACGCATGGTTGGTAAAAAGTTTCTTGGGAAGATAGCTAGGACTAGGATGACATAAAATGCTTTCATGACATGAGGTGATAATAAACAAAAAGTAACTTTTCCATTTATATTTTCTAATTACGAAAAATAGGGTAACAATGTTGACAAATAACTACATCCATATTTTTCATCTAAAGTATCTATGTTTATTATTATAAAGCAAAAAGTCAAAATAATTTCCCATCATTGCTTCCAAATTAAATCGCTTTGTAGATATCAAGATAATGCAAACTAATGCTCAAACTTTGTATTAAATAATAGTAAATACCCATAGCTCTTAACTACATCCACATTTTTACACTTAAAGTATCTACCTTTATTATTATAAAAAAATCAAAACAATTTCCTAACATTGCTTCTAAATTACACCGCTTTGTAGTTATCAAGGCAATTTAAAATAATGCTCAAACTTCGTATTTAAATAGTAAATACTCATATCTATTTATAATAAAACATGTCTAATGATTTTATAAATTACCCACCTTTGTAATTTTGAAAGATAATGCATGGTGCGGTTAAGCCTAGCTTCAAGACTACCTTTGCATTAGTTTACTTTATTCCTATTTAGGCTGTCTAAAAGATGCTTAGCTTGTTACCTTAGCAGCCAAGTTATCTTGCTTTTTTTACTTCTTCATTTCAGAATATGTTCTAGATGAGCTTCTTGTACTCCAAATTGAACTTTCCCTATATAATGAGAACAAGGCCTAGAGCGTCAAGTGCCCTTTGGCAACCCAATTTAGTCCCAATTGCAACAATTGGTATCTAGAGGCAGGTTATCGAGAAGCCAACTACCTACCAAAACCCCAACCTTTCTTCCCCCCCCCCCCTATATGTCGTCCACTTCAGCAGAGGCGCCGCAGCGGCAGCGCCAAGATGGCGGTCACGCTGGCGCACTGAGATCGCGGCCAAGACAAGAGGTGGCGGAGGAGGTGGAGGGAATGTTGGTGGAGGTGGTGAGGCTAGGAGCCTGCCGCCACGCTAGTCACGCAGCCCAGGGAAGCGCCGTCGGTCTCCATCGCCGATGCGCAGGAGAGGCCGTCACGAGTCGCCCGTACACCTAGGTCGTCTACCATGAGTCCAGTGCCGTGACTACGTGGCCGATGCTCGATGAGACCAACTATCACGCCTGGTCCCAAATGATTAAGTTGAAAATGCAGGCACGAGTTCTGTGGGACGCCGTCAAGGGAGAGTCGATATCGTCCCGCGACGACGGATGGGCGCTCAAGATGATCATCGCCGCGGTGCCCAAGGAGGTGAGCATCCCACTCATTGACAAGCCCACGACGAGGGAGGCGTGGGACACCATCGCTGCGGCGCGCATCGGCGTGGACGAGGTCCGTCGGGCGGCGCTACAGAGGCTTCATTGCTAGTAGGAAAACATGAGCTTTCATCCTAGGGAGCAATTTGAGGACTTTGCAGATCGTCTCTCCACTTTGATGCAGCAGATGGGCATCCATGGAGACTAGGAAATCAATGAGACTCGCATGGTGGAGAAGTACCTGCACGCGGTGCCCTCCAAGTACTCGCAGATTGTCATCGCCATCAAGCAGTTTGTCATGCTCGAGACCCTCACCATCCAGGATGTGAAGGGGCGCCTGAGGTCTCTTGACGACCACGATGAGCCAGCGCCAACTGAGCCCGTCTCCATCGATGGCAAGCTCATGTGGTGCACTGGCCGTCTCCATCGATGCCGTCCTAGGAGAAGAAGGGGACCGATGACTCCAGTGGCTCGTCATCAAATGATTGCCGTTCGAGGCCGTGAGGTGGCAAAAAACAGAGGGGTCATGGTGACCGTGAGGAAGGCGGGGCCGCCAACGACGAACGTCGGGCGAACCGTGATGACAAGTGCCTCAATTGTTGCCGGGAGGGCCACTGGGCGTGCGATTGTCGCCAGCCGCACTGAGAGCATGGCGGAGAGCACGGCGGGGATCATGGGGGTCGTGGAGGACACCGCGGCGGCAACCATGGCGGCGGACGCGGTGGACAGGCCCGAGTTGCGGAGGTGACCGAAGATGAATATGGCACCTTGTTTCTCACGCACGGCTTCCTCGAGCTGGATGATGACTACCTGACATATTCCTTTGCTGCGCAGGAACTCGCTCTGGAGGAACCGCGAGCACATGCTTTCCTCGACACCGATGGCTCATAGGACAAGCTTGGCGGATGGTAACTAGACTTCGACGCCATACACCACATGACTGGTTGCCGAGAGTTGTTCTCTGATCTGAACACTGACGTCCATGGCACGGTGTGCTTCGGGGATGCGTCCAAAGTGGACATCCGCGGTGTCAGCTCCATCATCTTCAAAGGTAAGATCGGCGAGCACAGAGTGCTCCACATTGTGTATTACATCCCGGAGTTGAAGAATTTGATCATGAGTCTAGGCTACCTCAATGAAGGTGGGTCTGAGGTGAAGATCAAGCATGGTCGGCTGAGCATCTAGGATCGGCGAGGCCAACTGCTGGCCAATGTCAAGTGCGGGACAAATTGGCTCTACATTATTCACCTTGAAGCTGCTCAACCCTTCTACCTCATCGTGCGCAAGGATGACGTTGTGTGGCAGTGGCACGAGTGGTATGGTCACCTCCACTTCGATGCACTCTAGCGGCTGGGCAAGGAGCAGATGGCTCACGGGATTCCGATGATCGACCACATCGAGCATGTGTGTGATGCCGGCCAATCGGGCTCAAATGGGTCTTAAAGGTGAAGAAGAATGAGCGTGGCAAGGTGGTGTAGCACAAGGCGCGACTCATGGCCAGGGGGGTTTTGCAGCGCGAGGGGATCGACTTCGAGGAGGTCTTTGGTCTGGTGGCACGCATGGAGTTTGTGCGGCTGTTGCTCGCGCTGGCGACAGCCAAGCAGTGGTCGGTCCATCATCTTGACGTCAAGTCGGTGTTCCTCAACGGTGATCTGGTAGAGGAGGTCTATGTGTGGCAGGCTCTAGGATTCGTGGTGAAGGGAGCAGAGCACAAGGTGTTGCGGCTCCGCAAGGCGCTCTACGGGCTACGCCAGGCACCGTGGGTGTGGAGCGCCAAGAAGAGTGATGGGACTCACCCGACGCCACCATGGTAGAGCTCGGGTTCACACGGTGTGCGACAGAGCATGCCCTGTACACCCGACGACAGGGGAAGGAGCAGCTCATCATCGGGGTGTATGTCGATGACTTGATCGTGACAGGGACACGACTGAGGGACATCGACGCCATCAAGGAAGAGATGGCGGCGCGGTTTTTGATGAGCAATCTCGACACTCTGTCGTACTACCTTGCCATCGAGGTGAAGCAGGGGAAGGAGAAGGTCATGTTGGGGCAGCGCGCCTACGAGCTCAAGCTGCTGGAGTGGGTCGGGATGACGGGCTACAAGCCCATGATGACGCCGATGCAGGAGCAGATCAAGCTGTCGAAGAACAGCACGGCGGTAAAGGTGGACGCGACACGCTACCGGAGCATCGTCGGCGGGCTGCGGTGGCTGACTCAAACTCGACCGGACATCTCGTTCGCGGTCGGGTATGTGAGCTGCTTCATTGAGGATCCAAGCGAGGACCACTGGACAGCTGTCAAGCAGCTGCTGCGGTACGTTCAGGGCACCTTGGACATGGGTGTCATCTTCCTTAAGGGCGGCGGGCTTCAGCTGACAGCGTTCAGCGACGCACCGTACGTGCAAGGATGGTGAGCAGGGGCTCACGTCGACATTCAGTGATGTAGACATGGTCGTAGATGTGGACGGGCGGCGGAGAACCCCTGGTGTGCTGGTCTTCCTCAGGTCCGCGGTGGTGACCTGGCAATCACTCAAGCAGAAGATGGTGGCGTTGTCAACCTGCGAGGCAGAGTATGTTGCAGCGGCCACCGCGGCCTACCAAGTAGTATGGCCTCGCCGGGGCTCAAGGTGGATGAGTCTCGCCCGCCGGCGCTCTAGGTGGACAACCAGCCGGCCATTGCGCTGGCGAAAAACCCGGTCCTCCACAACAGAAGCAAGCACATAGATGTGAAGTTTCACTTCCTACGTGACTGCGTCGATGAGGGACACCTCGTCATCGAGTTCGTCGACACCGAGCGGCAACTCGCTGACATGCTCACCAAGTCGCTCGGACGCCTTAGCTTCGTGGAGCTGAGGAAGAAGATCGGCATGGAGGAGGTTGGGTTGCAACAGCAGACTTAGGGGAAGAAATGTAAGATGTAATCTGCTGTTTGCATTCTTGATCGCTGCATTAGTCAAGGATTAGATTAGCTAGTGTTGTCCCTGTCCTAGCTGCTATAGTAGCATGGCAACAGCCATGGCGATGGTTGAACAGCCATGTACATGGTGTGGCATTGCCATACCTTGTACCTTAGAGTAGGTAGAAGTACATCAGCCATATATGGCTGATCTAAGCATAGTACTAGGAGTAGTGGGTGGTGTGCTGACTATACCTTAGTGTACCATAGTCGGTAAAAGCTTGTGTATAAGTAGGAGCTACTCATGTGCAATAGAATTCAGTTCAATTGCCTCACATTCAGTGTTCAGTTTCAATGAGTGTGCGTGTGGGTGTTGAGCTCGGGCTCTTCTTCTACCTCGGAGCAAGGTTGGGGAGAGGGAGTGGTGAGGAACTCACCTTGGTGCCGTGTGCAAGTGCCAACAATGTCATGGACGTGACATTGAAGGAGATGGGCTTTGAGTAGGGCAGTCACGATCCAGCTTACCGACAACACTCAGGCAACTCCGTGCTGGTGGCTGGCGTGTATGTCGGCGATCTCATCATCACCAAAGCAAGCACGCGAGAGATCAAGCTATTCAAGACTGAGATGATGGCTGGCTTCGACATGAGTGACCTGGGGCGCTGAGCTTCGCCTCGGCGTTGAAGTCCAGCAAGGCCCCGATGACATCTCCCTTTGTTAGACCCACTACGCCAAGCGCATCTTGGAGCTTCGGTGGCATGGCAGACTACAATCCAGCCACCACTCTTATGGAGGAGCGGCTCAAGTTGAGCAAGCACAACACTGCTAGGGAAGTCAATCCAACACAGTATCGGCGGCTCCTGGGAAGCCTCTGGTACCTTGACCGCACTCACCCCGACATTGCATTCAACGTTAGGTTAATCAGTAGATTTCTGCAGCGGCGGATGATCGAGCATCACTAGGCTATGAAGAGGGTGCTCCACTATGTGGTAGGCACATTGGAGTATGGCTTGCACTTTGCCAAGGCTCCAGGGCTATTGTGATTCAGACCTTGCCAGCGACATTGACTCAAGCAAGTGCACAACAGGGAGCCTGTTCTTCCTTGGCAGCAGTTTGGTCAATTGGCAAATGATCAAACAAAGGGTGGTGGCCTTATCGAGCTATGAAGCCGAGTATGTGGCCATGACTACTGTGGCAACTCAGGCACTATGGCTATCAAGATTGCTGGCAGAGCATCTGGGAAGAAAGGTTGAGCTTGTTGAGCTGAGGGTTGACAACAAGTCGGCTCTCGCACTTGCCAAGAACCCAGTGTTCCATAAAAGGAGTAAACACATCAGGACGAAGTACCACTTTATTAGGGATTGCATTGAGGAGGGAAGCATCAAGGTTGACTACATCCCTACAGTATATCAGCTAGCTGACATCCTGCCCAACAGGGGTGGAGCCAGGATGGCTTATCAGGGGGGCTAAATAAAGGAGAGTCAATGAAAATAAGGTGAGTACATGGTGAAATTAGAGGCTAAATATAGTAATTACAAGGAGAAATCTTGCTCCCAGGGGGGCTGCTGCCCGGGCAGCCCTGCCCGTGCATCCGCCCCTGCTGCCCAAGTCTCTCAGCAATAAGTTCTAGGAGATGTGAAGGAGGATTGGACTTGAGAAGATAACCAAGACCAACAGCAGTAAGGCTTAGGCGGGAATGATGTGGTTAAGCCTAGCTTCAAGATTACCTTTGCATTAGTTTACTTTAATCCTGTTTAGGGTGTCTAAAGGATGCTTAGCTAGTTACCTTAGTAGCCAAGTTAACTCAACCATTATAAAAAAAAAATGTTTCTTCCAAATCTAAATGTATACGGTAATTATGGGGCATTCCATTACGTATATCAAATAAACATGTAAGGACTAGGATAAGTATTTATTTCAAGAACATAAGAAGCATCGAATTTTTTTTACATTTCAAATCACACAACAATAACATTGGCAACTCACTTTGATTGATATGGCAACCATTATAAAAAAAATGTTTCTTCCAAATCTAAATGTATACGGTAATTATGGGGCATTCCATTACGTATATCAAATAAACATGTAAGGACTAGGATAAGTATTTATTTCAAGAACATAAGAAGCATGGATTTTTTTTTACATTTCAAATCACACAACAATAACATTGGCAACTCACTTTGATTGATATGAATAGCCCGTGATATATTAAATAAATTATGTTATTATTTTAATGTGTTTACATTTTTTGACCGAAATATTATACCGTACCAATATTAGTAATTCCATTTTGAACAATGTATGATATATAAAATAATACTACACATAAAATTATGTATTAACAAGTTCTATATTGAGGTGCATGCTGAGTTTTATTTTAACATGTTGGAAACAATAGTACGAGGACATAGCTTCTTTTTAATACAAAGTAAGAAATAGTTTTTTTTTTTAAAATATATAAAGAACACTACAATGATATCTTATGCTTTTAAGAAATATACTCTACAACCGAAAATCCTTCTTTCAAGAAAGTTCAAAAGAATATTTTGTAACAATCAACTGGTTTTTGTTTTGAAAAAACAAAATTCATAGATTCATATGACATCATAAGATCTATACGTGATGAAAGATATTGTCATGGATGAAAAACACATGTAGATTATACCATCAAAAATCATAATAAATAAGTTTATGATAACTAGATATGGACTACAAATTATATATTATGTTAGTTGTGTTAGAAAATAAACAAATGAAAACTGTGTTAGAAAATCAACAAAGGAAAAAAATATGTAATTTAATATCACTAATGTTTTAGTTGCAAGATGTACTAAACAATAATTAATACATATATGTTCTAAAATTCTAACCCGTGCGAGAGCACGAGAGTTGATAGACTAGTATATATAGTTTAATAATAAATAACATTAAACAAAATGTAAATACATATATATAGTTGAGATGGCACAGGAAAATATTCTGAACTTACACTCCACCACGCAGCCTGGTACAAGCATGAATAGTGCTGTTTGCTTTTACCCCATAAGAAAGTAGGGTACTATTAAGTTCAAGCCTTTTCCTGCCATATATAAAATACTGCAAATCGAGCTTGGTGTTTGTCTTCTGTGCAAATAAGCCCATCATATGTTGTGAAGATTCATCCAAATTAACTGTTAGCACCAACTCCTCGCCGGAGACAGGCCTCACAAAGATGGATACCAACATACCATCACTTTTAGTGACGTCACCAACCTGAAAGACCAATACAAAGGATTGATGTGGACAATTGTAACTTTGATTGAATTACTAATTTGAATTAAACCTGAAAGACCACCTCTCCAGAAACTGTTGTTTTATCTTCCACAGGACTTTCTGCCTTGGCCTCCTACACATGCATAGATGTATTTTTGTGTTCAACTTAAAAGATGCATTTGATCTAACGATGGGCTTTAGGATAACTGATGAGTGTGATAAACTCTTACATGTACATAAGATAGAAGATCCGGCAGCGAGATGTCCATTGGCCATTCCTTTGAAGACCTAATAAAGATTTTAAATGGCAAAGAATATTTCAACCATTGCAGAAAAATGTGTGTGGTTTAATCGCATCAAGCATCATTACCATTGAGAATATATGTGTGCAACATCACGACACAAAACATAGAACCAGTAGGAGAAAACAACAAGAACGAAAGGAAGAACAGACCCGGGCACCCTGTGTGCTGGGACAAGAGTCTTCCCGACGTTGCGCACACTGAACACGGACGGAGCCTTGATGTCGTCATACCAATCCTTGTCAGAGATGGGGTCGCCGCTGCATACCAGAAAAAGCAGCACAACAAGCATCAGCATTGATAGCAATCAGGCCGAAGATCTGAAGAACGGCACGAACAGGCAACAAGCAACTCTTATGTGTGCATAGGAGCATTCCATACGTTCACATCAGAAACGACAGAGATGTTAGCGAGGCACAGGAGCATTCCATACGTTCACATCGGAAAGAGCAGATATGCTAGCGAGGCCAAGTCGGTTCCAAACAAATGGAGTGAACAATAAAACAATCCCTGTCCTACCGCGGTCTAGACTCTACATAGACGACAAAACATATGCGTGCAAAATCAGGCCACAAACATAGAAGCAGTAGGAGAAAACACCAAGAATGAAAGGAAAAACAGACCCGGGCGCCCTGTGTCCTGGGACAAGAGTCTTGCCGATGCTGCGCACACTGAACACTGACGGGGCCTCGATGTCGGCATACCAATTTTTGTTAGAGAAGGGGTTGCTGCTGCATAACAGAAAAAGAACATATCACAACTAGGCATCAGCACGGATAGTAATCAGCCCGAGCAAGATTTGAAGAAGAGAGAATAGCTATTTTGGTCGCTGAACTATTAATCGAAGTTTAGTTTCATCCTGAACTTTTAATACGACTATTGTAGCCATCAAACTCTGCTTTTAGACTCAACTTAATCCCCAGTTCTACGCAGATAATCATTGTAATCCTCAAACTTTGCATTTAAGTATCAATTTCATTCATAAAAATAATTTTAGTCTTTACAATTATATTTCAACTCATTTTGTCTACTATCCAAAAAGAAAATTTTATATTTTAGGCACAATTTCATCCATGAATTGTCGAATTACATTTTGGCAACAGTTCATTTGTAATTTTGCCATTGTAATTTTGCCCGATATAAATAGAGAAGAGTTGAGGCAAAAGCATACCTTTGCTCTCGTGTGCTTGGAGTATGAATGAGTAACCAGATTATTGCTTTACTCTCGAGGGCATAAGTTTCATTGACATCATTATTCCCCCACCTCTCTTCTGTATTCATATCTCCGAACTAACAAACAAAGATTAATTAGTACAACCATTCGTGTAGAGCTCACTATGCTTAGCAGGGTCAAATCATTATTGCTTGAACCAAATGAAATTCAGCATTATTCATTTTTGTGCTCAACTTAAAAGATGCATTGGATCTAACGATGGGCTTTAGGATAATTGATGAGTGTGATAAACTCTTACGTGTACGTAAGATAGAAGATCCTGCAGCGAGATGTCCATTGGCCATTCCTTTGAAGACCTAATAAGTATTTTAAATGGCAAAGAAAATTTCAACCATTGCAGAAAAATATGTGTGGTTTAATCGAATCAAGCATCATTACCATTTAGAATATATGTGTGCAACATCACGCCACAAAACATAGAAGCAGTAGGAGAAAACAACAAGAACGAAAGGAAGAACAGACCCGGGCACCCTGTGTGCTGGGACAAGAGTCTTCCCGACGTTGTGCACACTGAACACGGACGGGGCCTTTATGTCGTCATACCAATCCTTGTTAGAGACGGGGTCGCCGCTGCATAACAGAAAAAGCAGCACTAGTCATCAGCACAGATAGCAATCGGCCCAAGCAAGATCTGAAGAACGGCACGAACAGGCAACAAGCAAACTCTTATGTGTGCATAGGAGCATTCCATACGTTCACATCAGAAAGAGCAGAGATGCTAGCGAGGCATAGGAGCATTCCATACGTTTACATCAGAAAGAACAGATATGCTAGCGAGGCCAAGTCGGTTCCAAACAAATGGAGTGAACAAAAAAACAATCCCTGTCCTACCGCGGTCTAGACTCTACATAGACGACAAAACATATGCGTGCAACTTCACACCACAAACATAGAAGCAGTAGGAGAAAACACCAAGAATGAAAGGAAGAATAGACCTGGGCACCCTGTGTGCTGGGACAAGAGTCTTGCCGATGTTGCGCACACTGAACACCGACGGGGCCTTGATGTCGGCATACCAATTTTTGTTAGAGAAGGGGTTGCTGCTGCATAACAGAAAAAGAACGTATCACAACTAGGCATCAGCACAGATAGCAATCGGCCCGAGCAAGATCTGAAGAACGGCATGAACAGGCAACAAGCAAACTCACGTCTCTTTCTTCCCAATCTTGGGGTCGCCGCTGCATAACAGAAAAAGAAACACAACTAGGCATCAGCACTGAACTATTAATCGAAGTTTAGTTTCATCCTGAACTTTTAATACGACTATTGTAGCCATCAAACTCTGCTTTTAGCCTCAACTTAATCCCCAGTTCTAGCAGATAATCATTGTACTCCTCAAACTTTGCATGTAAGTATCAATTTCATTCATAAAAAAAAATTTTAGTCTTTACAATTATATTTCAACTCATTTTGTCTACTATCCAAAAAGAAAATTTTATATGTTAGGCACAGTTTCATCCATGAATTGTCGAATTACATTTTGGCAACACTTCATTTTGCAATTTTGCCATTGTAATTTTGCCCGATATAAATACAGAAGAGTTGAGGCAAAAGCATACCTTTGCTCTCGTATGCTTGGAGTATGAATGAGTAACCAGATTATTGCTTTACTCTCGAGGGCATAAGTTTCATTGACATCATTATTCCCCCACCTCTCTTCTGTATTCATATCTCCGAACTAACAAACAAAGATTAATTAGTACAAACATTCCTGTAGAGCTCACTATGCTTAGCAGGGTCAAATCATTATTGCTTGAACCAAATGAAATTCAGCATTATTTATTTTTAGAAAGTACAGAAGTCTTGATAGTACAAACATTAAATAGTCTGTGGCCGCCCTTGACATGGAGAAGAAGCTCCAGCAGACCATGAGGACTGGAGGCAAGGCGAAGCAGCCTCGGAGGCACTTCTTGCCATGCCGATGAACCGTTGCAGTAGGGTAGGCCAAGGACGTCCTTCCTAAAGTTTCTGACAGTATCGGCCCCTCTGGTTTCTTCACCTGAACCCTGAAGATTGATGATGGCAATGTTGTCGGTCAGATCATGATAGACCACAACAATAAAACACACAATCTTTTTTTTTTAAATGGATTAAAACACAATCTTAGTGCAACATGACGGAGGCTGCTACACGTTATGGAGTATAGGCCATGTGCATAATGACACGACCTTACAAAACAGCAGCCATGAGCTACACGTTATGGAGTATAGGCCATGGGAAAAGACTTCATCTATGAGAACTTTAGTACCGAGTAGATTAGGCACACTTGTTTTGAAACAATAATATCAAACACTTCGTTTCAGTTTTTTTTGCATACTTTCCTTTCCAAAAAAAAAATGATTCTTCTTTTCAAAAAAGTTTTTTTGCATACTGATTGTTAACTCCTGAATATCAGCCTTCAAACATGAAATGCATAACGTAGGTTTGAAAAGATTGAATCTGCAGGAATACATCCTGTCAGCTGGACAGAATCTGCCTGAATGAACAATCACAGCCAGCAAATTCAAAAACTGAACATGCTGGTTCCCCGAAGAATCACATCAAGCAAATTGAAAACTGAGCATGGTTCCCTGAATCCACCAACAATGAAGCAGCAGTTTCATCAAAAAAAAAAAAAAAAAAAAACAATGAAGCAGCAGTTCCTCTTCTCCACGACGCGAGGCACACGGACGACAGTAAGTGGTGCCATATTTTTCTGTGCATGGCGCGTGCAGATTCAATCTTTTCGTCTTAGGCCGGCCTTCCGTGGGAGTGGAGACGGACCTGACCTGGGGCGTGCTACCCGGCGTGGACGCAAGAAGATAGGTAGGCGACCAGACCTGTAAACGCCGAGCAACGCCCGGATGCGCTGCGCCTGTAAAGGGCGCAGAAACCGGCAGCGGCGTTGAAGGATGGAAGGCGCCGACACCGCGCGCCAAATCTGTGCATGGCGCGTGCGCACACAATGGATCCGCGCCCTCGTCCGCTTCCTGGCGTCGGTGGGCGTGGAGACGGCCTCAGAGGACCCGTTGTACGTGCCCTTAAACTCGCAAACCGCAGCAAACCCCTCCTAAAACTACATAAAACCCCAAATTTACGGAGGGAGCTCGATCGAGAACACTTACCATGTCTTGCTCCTCGGCATCGAGATGGGGTACAGACCCCAGCACCGTGGCACCGTGCCCGAGGGAGGGCACAGTGGCAGTGGGTCCCAGACCTTTGCCGGCGACGTCGAGATGGAGCGGGCGAACGTCAAGGCCAGCGACCGCCAATGCTTCATGGGGCCGCATCACGCCTGTGATGCCCCCGGATCACTCGCCATCTTCCTCCCAAGAGCTGCGCAGCTCCTTCTTCGTTCAACACCAGGGAAAGGGAAAGGGGAAGGGGGAAGGGGAGGAGCAAATGTGGGAGACCGGGGAGCGGCGGGGAAGAAGGGGGAAGGGCAGCACAAAAGTGGAAGGGAGGGAGACGAGACGGCGAGGAGCAAATAAATGGGCAAGGACTGTACTGCGGCTGCTTCGGTGTCTGTAGTATCTCTCTTTCTTCCTCTTTTTTGTCTCTAGTACTTTACTAGTACTAGTACTGTCTCTATGAGCAACTGTAGCAAGACCTTTCAAATTGATTTGGTTACTAGTTTTTACATTCAAACTCGTTTATCTACTAGCTTTTGAAGGGTAAGATGTATGTATTTGTTTATCGATAGTTTTTAATAGAATAAATCACTATGGTTGAAGAGATTAATAAACATAGCTATATAACACCATGAACTAAAACAACTACCAAAAACAAAATCAATATTTCAGTAATTAAATATACAAAATATAATAAGATTATAGATAATATATATTAGTTAATAAAATTCAAATAGATATAAAAAAAAATTATATAAGTATATAAATAAAATTAAATACCTCGTCCCTCTCCGCGCCCATGTCTCGCAACCCATGACCACGTGACTCCGCTGCCACAACTCCGGCGATCTCGTCCAAGACACCATCGCGGCCATGGGCGGCGACAAAGGCGGGGGGGGTGGCGGACGGCGCGCCGGCCGTGGTGGCCGCCGAGGTTGCACCAGCACCTGCACCTGCACCTCTCCAGTCACGGCCTCCGCCTCCACGAGTTGTGGCCACCACACCAGCTTGTCGCGAGGCCATCGATGGCGATGGTGGTGGCGGGTGAGGTTCTCGGATCCATGGCTGGCCACCGGCGTTGCCCTGGCACCTGCAGCCAGCCCCCGTTGGACACCTTACACTCTGCGGCTAGGTGGTTTCCTCTCCATGCCGGAGAAAAGTGGGCAAGAAAGGGATGGGTGAAGACCGGGGCGAATCTCGGAGAAGCAAAGGCTGCTGGATAATAGGGGTTACAACACATAGCCGTTGAAAACACACCTTACTAGCCGGTGCCGAAGCCACCGGCCTCCTCGATCTTTATTTGTCTTTGTTGTTGTGGTGTGCATGCATGCCGCGACCTTTTTCGGCGGGGGAGACGACGGGACAAGCAAGCGATCGAGATCGGCAAAGCCGCAGAACTGCGATGACCTGCCACTCGCGTCGTCAATGGTCAGCAAGTCTGATCACCTCTACTAGTAATCAAGTGTTTAACTCTCCGGTGCATCATGTCCTACGTACGGCTACATGCTAGCGACCTAGGGGGTGTTTAGTTGGCGAAATATTTTTGGGTTTGACTATACGATAGGATTTTTTGTTTGTATTTGGTAATTATTGTCCCACCATAGACTAACTAGGCTTGAAAGATTCATCCCACACTTTTCAGCCAAACTATGTAATTAGTTTGTTTACCTACATATAGGAGGAGGCAAAAGATTCGATGTGATGAGTGTTACAGTACTTTGTAAATTCAGGTTTTGTGAACTAAACACCCTCTATCGTGCATGTCTGCCTATCCATCCATCAATTCATCCATCCGTTCCTCCCGATGAGCTACTCGAGTTTTCTTAAGTCATGGTTAGTGTCCTAGCTAGCTCGATCGCCTGTTTTATCCTCTCTTCTCTTGGGCTAAAAAAGACAACGCATGGTTTGGCTGTTCGGTCGGTCCCGCTAGCCAGGAAGAAGCTTTATATTCTTGGATGCACGTGATGGCAATGGCCATATGGTAGGCAATGCCCCATCCATCCATTCATCCGAAGCATGCATCATGCGAAGGAAGCCCCAGCGTCCTCTTGTCCGTGCATGCAAAGGGCCAATAACTGCTGTGTGCTCTGTGATCGTGAGGTGCATGCATGCCTTTGCCTTTGCCCACCGGAGAAGACAACGGTCGCGTGTCTGCCTGTGCATCCATCCATCAATTCATCCATCCGTAGTCATGGCATGTGTGCATACGGAGTGGTACATGCACATGATGAAATGCATACGAGTAGGAGTAGATCGGTGCTGCTTCAACATTGACTATAGCTAGCTCTCCCATCCTGCCAATGCCATCAAGACCTGCCATCCATCAAGGCTGGCCGCTCGTGTCGTTTGCACTCGGATACTGTAGATAGATACATGTACGTACTCCTATAGGAGGAGCACAATTCAAAAAAGGAACAAAACAAATTGCAGTGTATTCTTGTATTGACTGGTATGTGTCCGATCGATCCACGGATGATGGAGTATATACGTACTACAGAACTCTCTTTACATCAAATTTCTAGTTATTTCTACGACAAACAACATGTGAAAATATATACTGTACTAGTGCACTGGAGAACATTGCATTGGTTTTTCATGTGGCGCCGGCCTGCCCTATTGAAAAAGGCAGAATAGCTATAGGTGGTTCTCGGAAGAAGATAGTGAAAAAAAATTATCCCTAAAGAACTTTTAATACGATTGTGGTAGTTGTTAAACTCTGCTTGTAGGCTCAACATAATCCACAGAACTACGTCGATGATCATTGTAATTCTATTTTAAGGTCAATTTTATTCACAACTAATTGTGGTCTTTAAAACTATTTTCAACTCGTTTTTTCTATCCAAAAAGAAAATTTTATATTTTAGGCATAATTTCATCTATGAATTATCGAATTGCATTGTGGCACAACTTCATCATCCTTTGTCTAGCACTCCCCGCGATTTGAGAGGGACACTCGTCGTTAGGTCCTGTCGCATTGCTGCTATAGCTCCTCTATCTTATCATCTCTACAAGTAATCTTGTCCAAAAAAAAAAAAAAAAAAAGTCTCCGCCGGTGCATGTCCTATACGGCTGCATGCATGCTAGCGTCCTTACATAACGTGAATGAACTACCCAAGTTTTTTAAGGTGATGATTAGTGTCCTAGCTCGATCAAGTATTTTATCATCTCTTCTATTGTGGTTGTTAGGTCTGCCCCGCTAGCCATGAATCAGCTAGGTGAGTTTAAGGTTAGGAGACAAGCCATGAATGAGCGGTGGCCATATGGCAGGCCAAAGCATGCATATGGATCATCCCATTCCCATGCCAATCCCATACGAAAGGCTGGTCGGTCAGGCAACGTGGCCAAATGCACAGTGCAGCAACAGCTCACTGCCGAAACAGCTGTGCAGTGCCAGCCCCACACCACACAGACGCAGCCTAGGAGCACTGTGCGGACTAGGATCTAGCCTAGGACTGTAGGCTAATCCCTCCGTCCCCACTGAGTTTGTCACACCGGATTCCGCGCCATCTTATTCGATGCTTCGTTTTATTCAATTTTTTTGCATAAATATAATTTATTTTGTTACGACTTATTTTATCAATAAAGATACTTGAATATTGATTAATTTATTTTATGATTTGTAAAAATATTTTAAATAAGATGGACGGTCAAACATGAATTTCAAAAGTCAAAAACAACGAAGTCCATGGGACAGAGGGAGTATACACTTTCGTATTCCTGAGGTATAAAGCATGTGTAATACAATAAGACAGGACCAGAGCATTTGTGGTAATTGTTATCCTACCGTGATCTAATTAGGCTCAAAAGATTTATCTTGTGAAGTACATCCAAATTAGTAAATTAATTATTTTATTTACCTATATTTGATGCTTTATGCATGAACCAAAAGATCTGATGTGACGGGAATCTTAAATTTTGGAGATGCAAAATCTGGATCTAAACATGATCTTTGATCATTTGATGGCCGTGGGCGTGGGGGCCCCGGCTGATTCTAACTCTGTTGTGTTCCATTGTTAAATCATCAAAAAAAAAAAAAAAAACATCAATCTTTATCTTATTAGATACTTTCTCCTGCCACGTGTTGAGTGTCTATGTCTGACTTATGTAATTCGAAAAAAAAACATATATATCAAGATGAAAGATTCTAGGGGTGGAACACAATTTTCTGAAAACAAATATTGCTCTCCTCGTATTTCGATGACTCAAGAATTATTATGTTTCACTAATTTGTAGAAAATAGTATTGACATTTTGATATCTAAATAGTTTTGGTATAAAAATATATGACATAATTAGTCTAATAATATCTATTTTGATGTCGTAACATTTCTACCTTTTATTATGTATTCAGCCAAGTTTACAAGTGTTTGACTCTTCCAAGTGTACACTTATTTTTAGATATATAAAAAAATGGTACCTAAGCTAGGGGCTACATGCATGCTTAGGCCACCTAATTATAAAATGTTCCGGTTGTTTTATAATTGGTTTGTGTCTCCATTGCTGGCTTTTCGGTTCATTATCAAGCAATTAATGGGTTGTTAAGCTTGATCAGATTTAAACAAAGGAAATGTAGCTCGCCCAAAATAAAAAGTGCATCTATCTAATAATGCAATGCTAGCCCATCGATAAGTTGCAATATATATATTCAACATAAAATAATTACGCTTATGTTCGTTTGGCTTATCAGCCAGCCAGCAGCAGTACTTTCTCTCACAACATCAGCACCCGTCGTGAGCCAACCAGCCAAACAAACAATTTGATGAAATAATATATTGTTGACTCTTTAGATACAGTATATCTTTATAGACGCCTCGCACTAGAGTAGTCAAGAGTGCGGTAGCCAGCTTTCCATTCAATATAGCTCGTCGCTGTCGCTGCACAAAACATTGAATTTGGACAGCGACCGACTCAGTCCCAGCTGCACGCGCGAGCATGCCAAGCCACTCGATTATCCCTATGCTAGGGACCCTGCCAACGGATACGAGCTGCAAATCATACTCCTACTCCTGTAAAGCATACTGAAAACTTTACAGGAATGCATTATTATAGGTATATTGCCGACTCATCCGCAGTTACGCCTTTCTTCCTGTATCTGTGGCGGAGTAGCGGGGGTGCTCTAAAGGACCGACGGGTCCCATGTCGCCTCGAGGAGAGGAGCGTAGGCGAGCGTGAAAGTGCATCTAGCCCTTTAGTGGGTTTTGGTGAATTGAATGACAACATAATTAAAGGTCTAATAAGTTTGCTAAGTGTTGAACAGAAAACTGAGTCTATTACATATATTTATGGATTGTGTAGTAACAACTATATTCAAAGTTCAACAAGTAAGCAAACTTGATGGCATTCCACATAGTATGGAAGCAAAGCCAAATTGTGTATTGTTGTACTGGAAGATGATGGAAACAATCTAGTTCAAGCAAAAGACAACAATGTAAATGGAATCAAGGAAATGGCTTATATGTTATGGAATATCATAGCATCATGTGAAAGCAAGCATACTTGGCAAAAGGCAAATGAGACAAGAGTTGATGATTTTGGATTGGTCTCTATAATGGCTTGTTTCCCATGAATAGAAGATTGAAATAAGTGTTGGAGTGTCAAGCCAAAATGATAGGATATAAGGAACCGTGAATTGGCTTGACTATATTGATGTTGATCCATGTATGTCTCTATGTGAGTCAAACCGAAGCTTGATTGGTCTCAACATTCATATCTACAAGATAATCAAGAAAGGATCAAAGTGTTGAAGAAATGGTTATTCAATGGATGCTTAATGTGATGTGACTTGAATATGCCTTGATAAGGTGAAGATAGCAAGGAAAGGACTTCAAGGTACTAAGTGAAGGTGAAGGGCAAGCGGTGGCTTCGGACCGAGGTACCATGGCTAAGGTGAAGAAGAGAGTACTTGCATTTAGTCGAGGAACTAATCAAGCTATGAAGAGTCATATTGTGTTAAGGATGAAACCATTCGTGGAAGTGACTTGAAGCCACGAGTTGAATTCATATTTGTGGAAATGCTTGTTGACGTTTCTTAACGTATGCAGAAGAATCCGCAAGCGCACGGAATTGTCGTTAGAGCATTTCACCCGGAAGTATTCAGGGTATCGTATTTCCACGAGAAACGGTTGTGTGACTTCTCTCTGAATAGAGTCACCCTAGGATAACTATGGGTGGTGAGGTATCTTTATGGGCTCAAACTCTCTAGCAGGGATTACTTGGCTGTTATGTCATCACTTCGGGCTCCGGCCCACGCCCAAAGGACAGTGTCCGGCAATTACACTGCGCCACACCCGAACGTGGGGGGATTACAAGGGACGAACAAGGCTGTCACAACCCGGCCGCCTACCCCTCAACCGTGGGATGCGCCACAAAAGATAGAAAACCCTTAGTCTAGACACCACGTCTACACTAGTGGTTATTACTCTAGCGTGTTAACAAGGCTTACCCGTCCCCGGGGTCCTTCTACCAGAGCACCGCCCCGAAGGAACGACTATCAATCCCGCAAGTCTATAACAGCAAGATAATATGCTTAAGAGTAATAAGCCGAAAGAGGGACACAACCATTCTTACCCAAAATGATTAGAAGGTTGTAGAGGTACAAGCGTGGCGGGTGCCGACAAGTCCGGCACTCCGGCCACCCGAGATCCGCAATGCACCGGGAGGCACACCGGGACTCCATGGAGAAGAGGCCAAGCCCTCTTCTAGCCTTCCCTCTCTCACTCTCCATTAGAACTAAGAGGAAGAAGAATAAGAATAGGAGTGGGACTTCTTCCTCTCTTCTACATTGTGGCTCCTCCTTGTGTTGTGTGGGATTGGGTCTTGAGAGAGGGAGAGGGGATAGCTATTTATACACAAAGGAGAGGGGCTAAAAGACCACACTACCCCTAAACCGACCTTGGCAGCACGTCTAGATTCGTTGAACCGGCCATCCCACCAGGCGCACCGCCCTCCACGACATTTAATATACCGCCACGCCAAACACAGGGCCCGAATAAGCCTCGGGATGGGTGCGGGGCGCCTGGCGCGCATTGGGGTGCGGCCGCACCCCCCTGGGCTCGGCTCGGCCCAGGCCTCAGCAGGGTGGCGTTGTTGGGCCTGAAAAGTCTGCTGGTGGTGTTTGCTCGGCCCAACTCTGGCATTTTGGTCCATTTCCACCCTGGGCTTGAAGTATTCTGAAATGTGCTTTCCAGGGTCGCGTACTTTGGTCGTATTTCCACCTGTTTTTATTATAAATACTACAAAATACATTTCGGACACTACAAGTGGAAATATGTTAGTAATAAATGTATATGAGTATAAAAAGGTATAGTTTCACTCCCTTTATGGTAGTAAGTTGACGGGAAAAATATGTTGTTAGTGACCGTCAACAATGGTTCAAGTCACATGCTCAAGGTATATTTGCTCTAAGAGATGAGACAAAGATGATAGAGGATGATGTACAGGTTCAAGGACTTCCCGGTTGCATTTTGGTGGTGTTTCCAACTCTTAGTGATTTAAATTCATTTCTCTTTTGAATCTTGAGTTTAGGAAATGCCGTACTATTAAGAGGGATCCTAGGACCCTTGGCTACATGTGAACTAAATGCTCAAACCTCCAGCTCAGCCAAAAACATCACTCCAAGCCAAAACAGCCATCCAAA
Organism: Hyparrhenia diplandra; assembly: GCA_015847255.1. Taxonomy (NCBI): domain Eukaryota; kingdom Viridiplantae; phylum Streptophyta; class Magnoliopsida; order Poales; family Poaceae; genus Hyparrhenia; species Hyparrhenia diplandra. Next base: position 7,747 of record JADLZK010006274.1, on the reverse strand, counting down.
ACTCAGTTTTACACTTTGTCGTTACGGCGGCGGGCAAGTGCCGCGTTTGTGAGGCGATGCGCACTTATCTAACCGTTGGGGCCAGTCAGGGTATAAATACCCCTCCAACCCCTCCTCCAACAGTACTCTGGTCACTTCTTCTTCCACCTCGCGAAAAGGCACCAGAGAACAGACCTCTTGCTCTCTCTCTCTCTTTCCTCCATTGAAGCACCTTGAGCTCCCCACTCAATCCCTCACTTTTCACCACGGATTCTTGAGGGAAAAGGCAGCAAACTGCTTGTGGAGGCCGGATCTACTACTTTCCCATCTTGGAAGAGCATTTGGTTCGCGTTTGGCCGGTGTGCTAGGGTTCTTTACTCTTGGAGCTTGCTCCTAGTCGGCTAGGCGTCACCCTTGAGCTGCCAACTTGTGTGGCAGCCTTGGGAGGTTTGTAACCTCACTCAAAATCAAGAAAATCACCCCTCATCTCAAGGGTTCACTCCCTTGACTTGAGAACGAGGGAAGGGACAGCTTGTGTGGCGAATCGCAATCCTTTTGTGGATACCTCAACAACGTGGACGTAACCCAGCCTTTGTGGCGACGGTGAACCACGGGAAAATTCCTTGTCTCACGTGTGCTTTTTACATTCTTGCATATATATTTTTGTAAGCTAGGGTTTGTCCCGATCTACTTTGTTGTGGAGTTCCTGGTACTTTCTATTGGATATCTGTGATATATTTGTGTGCAGGAACTTGGGAAAGTCACTCGATCTAAGTTTCGTTACTTAGATTTCAAACTGTAGTTTGTGTTTGTCTGCGCTAGGCGGGCGGTCTTTGCGTGAAGGCGGCGGCGTGCACGCACGAGGCAATGAGGCGGTGCCGCGAGGAGGCGAGGCGGCGGTGCCGCGCCGGCGAGGCGATGCCGCAGCGTTTTCCGAAAAACTTTCGAGTTTGTTTTTACAGGGTGATTTTAAGGTACAGGCCTATTCACCCCCCCCCCCCCTCTAGGCCTCCTAGACGACATCAAGGTCCTTACAAGTGTTATCGGAGCTAGGCTCTCAATTTCGGGCTTAACCGCCTTGAGAGAAAGATGTCGACAAGTGTGGAGGTATCTCTAGAACTTTTACTTTTCGATGGCTCAAACTATGCATCTTGGTCGCTACTATGCTTAATATTTTTAGGGCCATGGGTCCTCATATAGAGCAGATTGTTGATGTGAGCATTTCACCTCCTAGTGATGATTTGGACCATCTATCTAGAGAGGAAGTGAAATACTTACATCATTACAATGCTCAAGCTACTAACATTTTATTTAGTGCTTTGAGTGAAGATGTATTAGATGATGTCATATTTAGAGATGATGAACCGCTTGATGATGCTCATCTCATTTGGACCGCACTCAAAGAAAGATATGGCAAGTCCAAGTGTGATGAGAGCAGCCTCTCATTGGAGGAACCACTTGAGGAGTGCTCAACTTCACCAACACATGATGAGCCTCAAGTGATTCTCCCAAAAGGCATAATTGATCATGCCACATCCACTTCCTCACCAACACATGACTTAATAAATGGTAATGAAATGGTTGATGAGAACAATATTTTTACATGTGGTACTTCTACTTCCTCTAGTTCTTGTGAGACTAACATTTTGAAGGAAGAAGAAGATTGTGATCGGTGGAGGCCAAATGATAAATCCACCTCACCTAGAGGCACAACTCTCTATGTCACATCTCATGTGTGTCTCATGGCAAAAGGTGAGAAGGTAAAATCAAAAGCCAAACCCTCTCCACCTCCTAGTGACATCTCTAGCAGTGATCTAAGTGAAAGCTCTAGTGATGATGAAGAGTATGCTAGACTCATCAAGAACCTAGATCCTAAAACTAGAGTCTTTCTTTCTCAATTAATGGTGGATTTAGAGAGTACCCAAGCTGAGTTAGCAACTAGAGATGAACAACTTGACAAGCTTGAAAGGTTGTATGTTGCTAATAAGGAAGCTCTTGCATTAAAGAGAAGTGAGGTGAACTCCTTGCACAAGGCTTTGGCCGAAGAGCAAAGAGAACATGTTCTCACAACAAAGGCTAATATTGCACTCAATGACAAGTATTGTGTCTTAGTTGAAAAGCACAAGGAGATTGAGTTGCAATATAGTCATTTTAGGGAGAGCACCTCACAGCCCTCTAATGCAAAGGACACCTCTACTCCCTCCACTAGCCAAGGTTGTGGAAAATGCTTTAATCTTGATTTGAATGTTTATGCCACTAACCTTGTTGATATGAAAGCTATGAGAAAAGAGATTGCTAGGCTCAATGAGATAATCAAGGATGAGCTTGGGCACACAAAAGAATCCAAGGCAAATGGTAAGAAAGTGGTGAATGGATCTGATTGTGTGCAGTTTGAGAGGAAGGAGCAGATTGGTACAGTTCAGCCTGCACAGACCACGGCAGTGCCGCACCCCAAGAGCGGCAGTGCCGCGCCCCGTAAAAATGGGAAGGCTACCAATCAATTTCCTGATCAAACTAAGCTCATAAATAAGATGCCAAAGCATGATAGCAGAGCTTCCAAGAGTATCAAGGTGCAACAACAATCAAAAGAAGACTCTCACCGGTTGCTTCAAGTGCAAGAAGGAAGATCACCATGTTAAAGATTGCCCCTTGAGGAAAAGAGTGGAAAGGCATGAGCAAGATCCAAAAGAAGAAGAAGATGACTCGTGCTATATACTCCAACATGGGACACATTGCCTCTACGTGTTCCAACAAGGTTGATGACCAAGCCACACTTCCAAAAAGAAAGAAGTGTTATGGTTGCAATGAGAAGGGCCATAAGATTGCATTATGTCCAAACAAGAAAAGTGAAGGCTTGTCATCATCAAGAAAGAGGGTCATCAATAAGGTAGCAAGCAAAATGCAAAAAGAGAAGGCTAACAAGACTAAGAGCCGCCTATGCTATGCTTGTAGAGGAAAGGGACATTTAAGTAAAGATTGTCCCATGGGTAACACTCCTAAGCTCAACTTGTCAATTGATTCAAATATGCTTAGGATGCCCAAAAATGACACTTGTGCTAGAAAGGTGATTGGTTCACCACGTGCTAGCACAAAGGCCATTTGGGTACCTAAGTCTCTTGTGACTAACCTTGATGGACCCAAGTTAGCTTGGGTACCACCAAGTTATGCTTGATGAGTGTTGTAGGTACTTGGAGGTGATATGAAGCTTCGAGGTGCTTGAGCAAGTTAACTGAAAATATTCACTCAAGCTATCAATCATTTCATATTATATTCTTATATGGTTGACCCGAAGATGAATCAATGGAAATATGTCAAACTTCATATTCACCTCGGTAACTAGTACCTAACCCTTCTTACCTAGCCATTTGACTTGTGTAGTCTCTAGTAGTTCACAAATATATATATGTGTTTGTGGATTATTAGGAGTGGCTAGAGTGCTTCATGTTTAAATGAATTATTTGCCATATGATGCTTTTAATGGCTCTCTAGTAGAGCAAGATCTTATTCATGTTGTAGGTATTGAAGAACCACATGTTGCTGATTGGTCCTACATGCGATCTGTCTTGATCTGGTCATAACTCCATCTTGGGAAGTACAAATGACAATCCGTTTGTTGGGTTTGAAAGTTAACTTGATGAGCTTTCATACCATGTGCAGCATGCACCAAGTAATATTGTAGATTGATACAGTTTTGCACTTGAAGTTGAGCATATGACAGACTATAGACATTCTGACCAGTCTGTACTAAAACTGGTGTGTAGCTATAACCGAGTTTCTAAACAGATCAGCACTGGTGGATTTGGAAACTAGACTTGACAAGCTTTCCAACAAGTGCTCATTGACCTTCATAGCCTTTGGGAATCAAAAGTTATGAATGGTTCTTCCACTGCTCTGATTTTCACTGAAGTGGTCTGTTTTTCAGTGAAGTGGTCCATGTTCAGTGAACTGATCAAATCTTGATAATGGTGGTGAGTTGACACTTAAGGAAGCTTAAATGGTTGAAATGCTCTCACCAAAAGAAGTGGAGATTCCTCAAATTGCTGCTGCACCAAATTCCGCTGACATCTCGATGCAATACATCACGTAGACCTCTGCTACAACATTGCTTGAGCGGGCGGTACTGCGCGCTTTGTCTTGACGGCGGCAACGATTCGACTCCGGTTCATGAACAAAAGCCTGCAACTTTCATATGAGCAAAGTGAACATGAAGATATTGTATCATTCATTACTTTCAAGAAGGGTGGTGACAACTAAATCTCAAGTGCAAGTTATGTTCAAATTTTACACCTTTGTGTCTTGTGTAGTCACTTCGGTAAATAAAGCACTTGAGGATTTTCATTGGTTATTGATCATGGAAAAGAGAAGACTATGATTGAAATTGAATTGATCATCTACACCAAGCAACATAGATGATTTGAGCTTCCTCCATAGACTTCAAATCAAGAATTTCAAGATTGAAGAAAGTTTCTCTCATACATGCATAACTATGAGTTGGTTTGAAGGATTTGGAGTCCAGGTTTTCATATTGGAGAATACAAGTAAATTTCAAGAAGGCCAAGAATGAAGAATCATGCTCAAGTAAAGACATTGATCACTCACAACTCAAGACCTTTCTACTTGATGGAATCTAGTCATATGGTAGATTGCCAAATTCTCAATCTTACATTATGGGCATCAACATGGTACGAATGGTTGTGAGTATCTCTTGGCATGCATATTTAATTTTCGATATTCTATTGTTGCCATGACCTAGACATAAAGTGAAAATCCCAAGTTCTTAAATGAATAAAGTGCTATGTGAGAAATTCAAATACTTAGAGCACTTATCAAAAGGAATTTACTCTCGACTAGAGTTGTGAGACTAATCTTTTCTCTAAGTGATTTATGTAGTCTCACTAAATGAGAATGTGTTTCTCAAATGGAGTGTGCTATCATATGAATGTCATCAATCCAAAACCATGTGATGTATTCTCTCTCTAGTTGATTTGGAGTTGATTTGTCTATGTTAAGCCACTCACCATAATATGGCTTAAATCTACCCTTTGGACTTAAATGACCAACCATGCATATTCACATATTTATTCCACTCAAAAGAATATGCATGATTCTTTAAGGAAGATTTAGTCCATGTTATGAGGTTTCTTCATTTAGTGACCCACTTGCCTTCCACACATACAAAGGGTTGCTAAGTGAGAAACTAGTGCTTGTGTTACTAATGACCTCTTGTGTTTGAGCTTATCCACGAGAAAAAGTATCAAAAGGAGGTTGTGCTGAAATTGGATAAACCACAAGCTTAAAGGTTACTCTTCACCTAGAGAAAGATGAGTTTTGCTAAAGGTCAAAGAAATCAAAATCTGAGATTAGGCAAAACCAAGTTTGAGGTTGAGATTGGATGAGCTATATTTGGAAGAATTCACAAGATAATAAGCATTGATGAGAGAACTGAATGGAAATAATATCTTGTGAGTATTTTCAACCACATTCATCTCAAGATCAAACAAAAGAAGAAGAAATGAAGTGAATCAACAAATCTGTCTAGAAATTAGAAATCTGAGTTGACCGACTTCAAGCCTGAATTCGAAGATCAAATACTTGATGAGTTGACCGAAACTTTGTGAGCATGATATACATATCTTGTACTTGTTGCTGTACAATTGGCATGAAGATTGGTTTGAAAGAAAATCAGTTTTGAGTTAGTTTATGTCAGCTTCAGCCAGTGCAGTTTCAGATTTGAGCAGCTTTGGTAGAAAATTGTTTTGGTGACCAAATAGAGTTCAAATGAGAGAAAATTTATACAGCAGTTAGAGAACTCATAGTTGAAGGTCTCTACCAAATTTCAAGCAAAGAGGACATGTATTCTGGGAGATATGAGTTTTCTCCAAGAATGACATAATCTGAAACTTATTGTATTTCGGACTTCAACGGTTGGTAGAGAGATTGACTTGACTGGTTGAAAGGAGTCCAAATGAGCTAAAATTTTGATATAAGTTAGAGGACTCATAGATGAACATCTCTACAAAATTTCATCCATATTGAGCTTGTGGTGCGAGAGATATGAAGTTCCCTCGGGGATGACGAGAATCTGAAAAACTGATTCAATGGAATTGGATTGCATTGCATCAACAAGGGCCAATGGGCTCTCAAGTTGATCATGAAGATACTTAAAAATTGAGAAGCATCGGTTTGATCTAAAGGAGATTCAATGAAATAAAAGAACTCACACAAGGATGCAAATGAGTTGCAATCGAGTACAAGCGAGCAAGTAATTGCAACTAGTTGGAATAAGAAGTAATCAAACAAGGTTCTCATAGACAAAGCCGATCAAATCGGTTAAAGCTAGTTGAAATTAGTTGTTTTCAGCAGTTACATGTAGTAGCAATGAGTTACAATCAGTTGGTACTAGCTGAAATCAATAAAGGGCAACTCGAAATCAAATTTGAAACTATTGGATTGCAAGTATCTTGAAGGAGGTTGAGACTAGTTGAAGTATAGTGCAAACCTCTCCTATGACCTTATATTGTTAGTGTGCTCAAGTGGACTTTGTGTACTCTTGTATGCACAAATTTAGGGGAGGTTAGCCTAAATCTTGTGTGTCTATTGGCTTTCTTCAAGCGTATGATGTGCAGTCCAACACATGTGCAAAGGAGGATGGATAGTTCCTATATGGAGTCTCTAGGTGCCTCACAGTTATTCTAGGAGGTCTCGGTCTTCATGGATGAAGTGCTCCTGGTTTAAATGTTGAATGTCCCAATCCTCAAGTGGAACAAGATTTGGATGAGTTGGAGAAAATAATTGAAGAGTGGGCTATCATTGCTATTTCTCCTCTCTAGAGATCATCAAGTGCTCATGGTCTATCCTTTGATCACCCAGGATCTTGCAAATCAAGAGTGGTAACTCTAGTTCACGGTTTGCAAATTTCATGAATTTTACATGTTTTTTGCTCTCTATGTGGGATGCACTAGGTAAAGAAAGGACTAGGAACCTAATATGTGGATCTTGGATGATCATAAGAGCTCTCTAATTCACCACATTTCATCAAGTGAGAACTATGGTCATCCAAGTCTTTGAAGTCTCACTCATGATGGCCATATCAATGAAAATTTGTGTGGTGATCTATCTACCTTAGTGGTGGTATGTTCTCTTGGCATAATTTCAATTATTGCAAATTTATTGTGCCTTGACCAAGATATAGGATGAACTCCTCTTGACTCTTAAACTGATTCAAGTGCATCTCACAAGTAATTCAAGTACTTTATGCACATATTAAGGGGAGCCATCCTATGCCTTGTGTCTTTTGAGACTAACCTTTTTCTTCTAGTGATTTGTGTAGTCTCATGGTGAGAATGAGTTTCTCTTGGGTATGCTACCTTAATTCAATCCAATTTGGTAAAGTTATCTCTCATATTCATTTGGATTGCAATCTTATCTCTTTAAGTAGCTACTCTCCATAATATAGCTTAAATTCCCTTATTTGGACTTAATTGACCAAAAGTGCACATGTTTTTGTCTTCCACATATATATGTATGCACTATCAACAAGGAAGAATTTAGTCTATGTTATGAGGTTTTACAATTAGTGACTCACCATGCCTTCCATATCTAAAGGGTCATTAGTTGTGAAACTCTAGCTTGTGCAATTTAATCCTATCTCTTGTCTTTGTCGGCATTGTCTAGGTAATACCATGAGATATGAGCATTCATTCCAATTGGCATCGACTTGTGAAGATACTTTCAATAAAATAACACTTGAACTTGTTGACCTCTGGGC
>JADLZK010006273.1:0-13625 GCA_015847255.1 Hyparrhenia diplandra | reverse complement strand
GTTATTCTGGCACCATGATCTGCATAAACCCTGGGGGCAGCCCCCATTGTCCTATGGCGCCGATGTTTTTGTCGGTGCCCGCAACGGAAGAGCTTTTATCAAGCAGAAGTACCATGCACTAGACGAGTGCGCTAAGCCAAAAGGATACAACAAGCGCAGATACGAAGGGCAAACGAGCGCGCCTCTGCGTCGACGACGATGGCGGCAACGGCGGCGAGCATCCCCTTTGCGTCAGCACAATGACGCAATGGCGGCAAGCATTCCTTGGCATCGACATGACGGCAAGGGCAAGCAATCCTTTGCGTTGGCACAATGACGATGGCGGCAAAGCGCTCCATTTGCATCGGCATGATGGCGATCGGCTTTGAGCGCGCCCCTCTTCGTAAGCATGGCGTACCGCGCCCGCAAAAACAGCGTAGCACGCTGCGAGGCCATGGCACAAACCGTGGCCATTAAGTCGTTCTACGTCGACTTATCAAGCAGCCATGTGTTTGCTAATGGGCGGCTGACTAATCTCACGCACACATCCTCACGGCGCAAGAAGAGGAGCCCCTGGAGCTAGCACCAGCCAGCCCTGCATCAAAGGGCGCCTCCAATTGTTGAAATCAACAGTCTTAACAAGCGCCCGCACGCTGTCCGAAGGCGAGGGACGTGTGCAGCACCAACTGGCAGTGCAAGGAAGCGTGCTAGTGACTCATGCATGGATAAATGTTTTTTGCACACATGCATGCATGGTTGCATATATATACGTATGTACACATGTTCATGCGTGGCTGCTGAAGAAGGTAGCTGGTTAGAAAGCCATCAACGTGATCCACGCACCAGCCTGGGATGACCAACAAGCCAAACCAGCGTGCTTGCGGCGGCTCGCAGGATTTTTTTTTTTTTTTCTTTTCCTCATGCTTTTGTCTCTCGCAGCTGCACGCGCGATCCCATGGATGGATGGTTGAGCGACCAAGCACGTCTCGCAGTGAGCCCACGAGACCGCCGGGTTCATCACCTGGGTGAAGTCAAGAGCGGCAGTGTTGGCACAATCACCACGGTAGGTATTGATGACGATGTAGCGCCAATGATCACTATGCGGGCGAGCCTGCTTCTTCAAGCCAATGTGGAAAGGTCATGCCCGCCGACGACGTTGTTGTCCAAGGGCGGTGTCAATCCACGCCGGCGCTTGGGAAAGAACCGCAAGCTGTCAGCCTTGCATCGACCCGCTCGCTCCAAGGCGACGCGAAGGATGCCAGGGGCGTAGCGTTCCAGTGCCCGGGGCATGCTGTTCGTTGCATGACGTGGCATCCAGTATCTGATCAGGTTTGCCAGCCGGCCAGCTATTGAGGCGGATCCGCCGCCCCAGCACAACATCCACGGCCGTCGGTGACGCTGACAACATGAGACGGGGTGATCAGCTGGCTGCACGACAGACGAACGGCGAAAGCCTACATTGAAGCAAGAGCACTGCCCCGGTTACCACGTACAAATGCAGAGGCGGCGGGTGGCAGGGCCAAGAACACCCACTCTCATCATGAAGCAATGCCGATTAACGGCGGGAAGCCAACGGTGCTTTTCACCCATTCCGAGGCTGCCGACGGCGCCCATCCATCCTGATCATGAGGCTCATTGCATTGGTAGCCCATACGGGGGCGACATGGCGTACCAAGGCAGGTCGAAAGTGTCAACTCCTGCGGCTCTACAACAACGCCGCGGGGCAAGACAACAGCTCGATCCCGAGTGTCTATGATGCGGTCACGATCCGGTGTACGTCTTCTACATTTAGTCACACCAAACACTGGGGCGGCACCACAGCCTCCGGCGTCCTATGTCATCGGCGTCCAGCATCGTTATGCGACATCATCACACCTACGGCGCCCACATGCTTCGGCGTAGCCTCCCTACATCCAACGGCGCTTTCGGGGTATCACACACCTTCCCCATTTAGATGCGGCAGCCCGAAGCGGTCTTTCGGCACCGCATTCGACATCGGCGACCTGCTGGGAGTAGCACCACACCTCCCGATGTCGTCTACACCACCAACCACAAAGGCACCTTGGTCTACATCGACAAACCCAAGGGGCAATGCTGCATCTCCCAGCTTCTCACACATGCCAATAGCATTTTTGGCATGTCCGTCAAATAGCGGCACTAAGACAGCGATGCACGCCTCGGCAAGAATCTCGTCGAGGAAGGCCTTTCGACAGCGGCTTCAAGCTCGTCGGCCCGATTACTTCACATGCGATGGGAGTTCTCAATTTTTTCGTTATTTTTGCATATTTTTTTATTTTATCCATATTATTTTTAAGAGTAGCATGCATTTTCCATTTTGCATCACTCAATACCTCCTATAAAAAAACAAAAGGCTCTCCCTACTAGGCCCCTAGCTCTTTGTGAAGATCCGGTATCTTGGGACCTCTCGGAAAGGGCGAGGGCAACAACACGACACATGGAGCTTGCGACAAGCCACCACATCCGCGGAAAGCCTGACGGACGCTGAAGCGTGTTTCATTGGGGCTGTGGGAAAGGCGGCTCGGCGGCTCCTAAGCAGCCCGAAATGCGCTTCTTCAGCTTCTGACATGAGCGACACACAATCGGGGAATGCACTATAGAAGAAGCGAGAAAAGGGCTCCCTAGTGCAACACAAGTTTGTTACCAAGTGTGCGACCTCTTGCCACTGGAAAGAGTGACAACAGGGCCAACAAAGGAAAAAATGCCAGCGAGGATCCCACCTAGCTCACATAAAGGTGAATGGCTATACTCAAGTTCCTGCGGATGCTAAAAAAAAAAAAAAACAAAAACAAAAAAAATGAGCAAAGAAAAATGGTCACCAAAAGATGTGGTAGGGCAGCTCAAATATCAAAAATGGTTCTAAGTGGAAGGAGGGTAGCCATTCACCATCCTCGGCAAAAGTGATGGCAAATTCCTCACCCCGTTACCCAAACCAAACACCAAATCCAGCCGTACCTACGCCTCCCATGTCAGGAAGGCCCGAGTGGGTTGTGAAGCAAGTTCAACTCAGCATAAGGGATTACCGACCAAAATTCCCTTCACCCGGTGGAACATGCAAGCAGAAGTCTACATTCAAGCACACCTAATGGGGCGAGAGTAGGACCATGTTGCTATGGTTGCCTTAGCGGCACCGAATGGTTCATGTCCCTCGGCTGTCCCTATCACCCGAGTACGCACATATAGCTTATGCCCATGGGGAGCCAACATTTTCAAAAATAATTCAAAAAACACAACAATATACTCAACTTCGATGACTTTTTGCCTCGTCATTAACTCTTCCTAGCTATGTCATCTATCACCCAGACAAACTAGTTGTTTTTGCTAACGTTGCGAGGGTCCATGCATTGGCGCACTACAATGGGGTGATGCGTCACGCGGGCGGTTAGTATCAAGGCGATGAAACCCTTCAATCCAGCCATTTCAAACCCTGGCATTCAAAATTAGGTCGGGTTTGATAAAACCACCGCCGGGGAGCAGTCGTCGCCGGTCGCGGCGGTCATCAGAAACTGCTGTAAAACCCTTCAATTCGGGCTGTTTCATGCCCCGCTCACAAAGTGGTTCCGGGTTGATAAGCGGCTTTTGCGTCCGCTGCGGTCCTTATACCTTTATGGCCAAAAGCAACTCAAAAGGCGTCCGATTGGCTAATGCCATCATTTGGACCGATGGATACATCATTGGACAACAGCGCGCAACATGGCCCCAATGAAGCCCTCGCCGTCCCTGTTGGCGAGGCGCAGCCCGCAGCGGCTCGAGCGAGATTCAACACGCGTCCGTTGGCGAGCGCCGCCCGCAGCGGCTCAGCGGAGATTCAACCTCCGTCCCGTTGGCCGGCGCGCCCGCAGCGGCTCCAGCGGAGTTCAACCTGCGTCCCGTTGGCGGCGCGCGCCATCGCGGCTCCAGCGGAGTTCTACACCGTCCGCGTTGGCGGCGCCGCCGGCGGCTCAAGCGAGTTCACAGCCGCGTCCCATTGGCCTCGCGCTCACGGCGGCTCGATGGAGTTTCACGGCTTTCGTTGGCGAGATGCCACCACGTGGCTCAATGAAAGTCTCTACGCGTCCGTTGGCGCAGGGCGCCGTTATGCGGCTCAGGCCGAGTTCAATGGCTTTTGTTGGCCGCGCCACCGCGTGAGTTTCCAGCGAAAGTCCCCTGGCTGTGCCTTGGAATCAACACCACACCATCCAAGGTACAAATTTATGTTTTTTGTTTTATTCACTTCTACCCCCTTTGCTTTTTTTTTTTCCTTTTTGTTCGTTTGGTTTTCTTTTTATTTTGGGTCTCTCTCCCTCCACCTATGCTTAAATACAGGAGCATCCACGATAGGGCCCCTTCGTTGAAAAAGGTGGTTGCCGCTATGGCGACCAAATTTGCCAGCATGGATACAAGGTCTCTCTGCGAAGCCGTACCAATGCCGGGTGACAGAGGCATGTGCTACCTCATGAGGGCGACTCAGATATCTCCGTATATACGCGCTGGCGGTGGACGCCGGTGACCTCCAGCGTACCACTAGTACAACAAGGCTTGCCCAGCTGTGATGTAAAAATCACGCTAGACATGGTAGAGAGCACACTGCGTGTGCTAACGCACGACCTCTTGAAGCCGTACATCACCTAGCTTTACTGGTTGCAGCTGTCTGAAACAATCAGGCAAGAAGATTGTATGCATGAATGTACTTTATGAGACTTTTGCCTAGAAAAAGTCTCAACTGAGCACGATGTATATATATCTTATAATGCGGTGCTATGAAAAGAGAAATAAAATTGCTAGACGTGTCATTTTTCATGCATGTGGCTTAAGTGTACGTGTATGTTCATGTATCTCTTTCAACAGCATTACCAGTTGCGCTTGCACTGCCAGACCGGTTCACTTGACGGCTGCTCCGTGTAGCGTTTCACTGAATCAATGGGGACCCAGTGATTTCTCAAAAATGAAGAACAAAGTGTACCAAATGCCTTAGCTGCGAGAGACGGTCTGATAATAAGTACTGTCACAAAGCGGGAAGGAAAGGGAAGCAAGCTAGAAACTGCATGCACATGCTCCCTTAAATGTGTGCAATGGGTGATTAGCTGGTGCGAAAATAATGCATTAGAAGATAATCCTATATAGTAGCGCGTGATAATAAGGGAAAGCTATACCGTCGGCGGTCAATTGGAATAGGCCAGATCGTGTACCATGAGCCTAGTGTTCCATGACCCTGCCTCGATGAAGAGGCCGGTGGTCATGCATCACTGCTCCGCAGCTGTCTCTTCAGTGGTTGGCCGGCTGCTCATGTTCAGTTCATCTTGACGGGCAAAGCGCTGCGACAACAGTTGGTGACAGCAGTCCTCGAACCTTGGCGCTGATCAATTATTCATCTCTCCCATACATGCCAAGATGATATCAGGGGGCATCAACAATAGCATCTTCGCAAGACAATCCTGCGGCTCCATTCGGCGGGTGTGCCTTGAGTATTTCATCACCTCCGGTTTGTTCGCTCTAGCGCTACTTGCTTCCAACAGCGCCGAGTGACCGCGACTGAACATGCAGCGTCGATGACCGCTACATTGACATCGTCCCGGCTGTCGCTTCAGCAGCGGCGTGCACCACCTCAATATGACGAGGTGGACATAACCATGCCCTAACACTCGATCCCTTCGGAGGCTGCTCGAAATCTCGATCGCCTCAACAGACGCCGCAACGGAGGCTGGCGTTCATCCTCCATGAACCATATGGTGCTGGCGTGAACTTCTCGATCCGTCCAACGAAGATATCTTCTTGCCACCCTGGTGCTTGGCGTGAACGTCGGGCATCGACGCCCTCAATACCCTCACAACAACAATTCTGATCCTTCTTTGTTGACGGATTCTGCATAAACTCTGGGACCACTTCAGCAGCAGGGCGTTTCGCGGGTGTAGAACTTAGTGCGTCAATTATGCATCAATTCATTGGCGGTCGTGTACCAACAGTCCCAACAAAGCAGAAGGAGAGCAGCCATCTCCATCTAAGATGTGTTATGCCTCTTGTACTAATGATATGATATGGCAGCTCGGCAAGCTCAGCGCCATGACTCTCGAATTCTAGATCACTGCCCTCAGCGGCTCCAGGCGCTGGCAAAGTTCGAGTGCGGTGATTTCTCGGCAACTGGTTCGCACCTCCATCCCAGTAATAGTTCATACGGTGGCATCATATATATGCGCCAGTATGATCAGCTATAAACATGTATGACGTTAACACATGCATATTGCAGTTAAAGAATACCGTCTTGATCAGTTCAAGCATCTATTTATGTAAACAAATGAAGGGAGCACACACGGTGCCTATGTAAAATACGTAGATTCAGATTCAAATGTAGAAGACCATCAAATTCTGGGGCGCATTTTACCCATTGCGCCATCTCGATCAAAAGCAGCTGTATTTTCACCAAGTGGTCAGTTTGCTCCGCGTTGAACTCAACTTGGTGGAGACCATTGTTTGGCGGTTTTTGTACCAAAATCTTCTCTAGTTTTTTGCTGGAAAAGGAAGCTAGCAAGCGTGGCGTCATGTCCCGCACTCGTGTATGCCTGGCTTAATTGTTTGATGGATTTTTGTACTAATAAAATCCATATATATTGGTGTATGTCATCAAAGAGTAAAATATATATATATGCAAAGACGTATATACATATACGCTTTTGTCATATACTGATAGACACAGGCGTGCAAGCTAAGAAGCTAACTGAAGTTTGTGTGCATGTTGCAACATATATATACATATATACATGCCTCACACCATGCATGATGTCATGCATCTCGGCGTGAAGCTAATGAGCTAACAAAATTGCATATACGCATATATATTGCTTCATGGGCTAATAACTATAGAAAGTTGGGGGTCATGCGTTGCATATTACCTCCGTCGGATAAAGGACAAGTGCAACTACAATACATATACGTACACGTATACGGCTGAAAGTCGTTGTATGATGTGTACGTACGCCGGCGCCCAAGTCATGTATATTTTTTGACGACACGACTCAGTACGTGGTCTAGAATATTCTAGAACCTAAGTATATGCGTGTTTGATGGATTTTCGTTAGAATAAAATCTATATATACACATATATGGATGTGTTACGTATTGAAGTAAAAGCCAGGCAAGGACACACAAAGCTAAAGAGAAGCTAGCAAGGCTTTTAAGCAGCGGGGTGTATATGCATATACACTTGCCCTTTACATACATGTAAAGAAAGCTAATAACCGACGTCGTACGCGTGAAGGTTTTTGGCAAACAAAAGGGCTACAGCAAGTGCTGCTACGATGTGTATGTGCACTCGCGTACGTTCAGAACCGGCCGTAGTACTCCGTATGTACGCCGTTCTGTGACGCATATTTTCTGTATAATTGTACACCAGCTAGGCCAATGCGGCAAGTACGTGATTTAATCATCAGCTAAGCACATCATTATTGCGAATTAGCAGACCAATATATACGTGTACATATATACATGTATTGTTGTTTGTTCCAAATAGCAGGCCACTACGATTGAGTCCACATGTCAGGGACTGCCTTACACGATGAAATTGGCTAAACTGAAATCGAAGGACGAAGGGTTTTCACGAAGCGTTATCAGGTGCACATGGCCAAGATATTTTTTCTTCTAAAGATATTTTGATTGAGCACGTGGATAAACATGAGTCTAATCTGACGTACGAAGAGATAAAGTACGCACGCTGATATCTCGGCGCTCACACCAGCAAACTCCTGGCGGCGCCCGTGCGGCAAACCGGCCTGCCCCTCAACCCTAATGCTCAGCCTATATAAAGAGGCACCCAGGGTCTCCATCCATGGGAGGACCCGGAACACACTTGCATCGAGGCGCCGTCAGGCTGCCGAGAGCAGGGAAATGCACGTCCGCAACCATCGTCTCGCATCGCCGCCGGCCGGAAGGGAGCACCCAGGCGCCCTTGAACGGGAAGGACGACGAGCATCCAAAGGGCAGCCGCCGGCACGGCCGCGTCATGTATCCGGAGGACCCAAGGGCGATGGCTTTGTCCACGACCTGATCTACACCGCTACGCCGGCCATCGTCAACATGGATGGAGGACGCCTGGCCGATTCAATCACCGGAGCAGTCGAAGGCATCTCTACCAGGCGCCCAGACGGTAGACAGGCAGCCTCCCATGGATAAAATACCGTCGACAAGATCCAAATTCAGCCAACGCTGAAGGACGCCCGGCTCAACGTTTGGACGGCCTCGTCTCACAGCTGTTTGCCTGCATACCACTACGACGCGCCCAGACTGGAGGACGCCCGGCTCATTGGATCAATACCGCCCCCACGGCGCCATCCATCAGGAGCGCGCGGAGCTGACGACGACGGAGGATCACGGGCGCAGCAACTCGTGAAGCGCCCTGAAGCTTCACCAAGGTGCCCGCGCCGCTGGTGGCGAAACGGTGCTGCGGCCTGCAATACTCTCTGCGCCTGCCCGGAGATGAGGGCCAACCGATCACCACGAAGGACAACCGCCGTGGCCGCATCATCGAGGTGCATCAAGCCAGTCGCTACCGCCACGCGATGTGTGTGTCAAGACGACTCCCTCCTTCCATATAGCTCCAAGATGACGCTTGGATCGCCTCAAGATGGTTCCACACACGTCCCAATGTGCACCACCACGTCGAGCGGCAAAGGAGACCCCGGCGGATGGCCTACCAGTACCATCCATTAGATAGATGCCACCACGCCACGCCGGCAAGGCGGAGCGACGTATGTACACGTTGCCGGCAAGCCGGTGTGAAGCGCGTCTTGGCGGTCCACACCAATACCAGCGCCGATCTGGCCCGGCCTTCCTGAGAAGGCTGCACGTCCGATTCCCTGAGCCAGACTGCAGAATCCATCCGTCTCAAACTAGCGGGCTTCCGCTTGCTGGCAAAGGCCAGGATGCAAACAGGCCAAAACGACGAGGCCGTGCATGCGCGTACAGGCAAAGCCGAAATGCATCTACATGATCCATCCGCGACGCCCCCTGCCCCGGCTACCATGCGCCACCAACAGCGTTCCTGGCGCTATCAGAAATGGCGACCGAACGCGCCTTTGGTGACACCACCGGCGAGGGTGATGCACTGATGAGGCACCATCTGCCCGTGTCCACCTAGCACCTCTTCGACGGGCAGCTTATCGGCGATGATGCTGACTCTGGCCGGCCATGCCGTCACGAGGGAGAGAACCGATCCTCCTGTACAATGAAGCGTGCCAGCCATGACTAATGGCGGTGATGTAATCGCAATTAATCTCTCTAGTCTCTCTCGTATTCTATCTTATGTGCAGGACATGTATGGAGAGGATGATCGCAGACGCCGATGATCGCCAGATGCCATCGACAACGACGACGGCGTTGACCCAGAACACCACACGAGGAGCTTCAGCTACTACCACCACTACGCACCAGCCCATGCTGACGAGGCGGACAACATGTGCGAGTGGTCTCCATCAACTACTACAACTTCAGCTGCACCACGTGCTGGCATGCACGTTCAAGTCATGCCCCTACGCGCGTCCTACGTCATCTACGTCAGAGTCAAGTTGCCGCGTACATCGACGTCCAAAGTTCGGCATGCTGACCCGCCGATCATCTACCGTTGTCAAAGCGCAAGTCTTCATCCCACTACGACTACTCACCGCATGATCAAGTCCACGGGGAACCCGCGACAATCTTGCCGGGGAAGTCAAGCCAATCAAACTTCCATCAACCATACAGAGTCTTGCTACCACTACAACCCATGTGGATTCGACACCGGCCGAGGCGAAGCGACGGCCGGCGGCGTGGCTAATGCTCTAGCCACGTTCTACGGCTCATGGACCGGCGGGCCATGGATACGCCCGGCATAAATCCATCTACACCAACACACACATGTGTTGGTATTTGTCGGAATACAAAAATAATATAAAGGATTCATAGCGCTGGAACATATACCATTGTAGCTTTTACCCGGAGTTATTCCGGTATCGTTATTTATATTTTTCCATGGGGAAGCAAGGGTAAAAGACTATGATAAATTACCATCATGTATCTACTAACTTAATATACCAACTAAACTAAAAGTGAGGGTAAATAATATTTATATGTTTATGAATGATAATTAATAGCGCATAGCAGAGAATATTATAATATAGAATAGATAGCTAGGTGAAGAGGACAGCGGGAGAGATCTAGGTTCTGTATTCTTCTCTAGTACTTTGGTTCTATGATAAGCTGAAGCATGAAAAGGTATAAGCGATCATATAAGAACACTCGGGACATCAGGAACACTAGCCGCGGAAAGAGATGAGAAGGGGGCTAGGAAGCTCCGACTACGGTCCTACAACACCAATCAGAGCGTGGTGGAATAAACATGGCCGATCCCAGATGTCACCACACAGGGCTACCACAACTATCAGGTGGGGATTTGGGTGCAATCTAAGGTAACCTCTAGTCTAGACACCCGTCTACACTATTAATTACTACTCTAGTCACAATTTATAACTAAAAGCACTTTCGATGCGGCGAAGATCCTATGCAATTATATAACAACTATATTCTAATCAATAACATGAAAGGCATAAAAGTACTAGAAAAAGATAAATATATTAAAAGCATAAGTCTTACGGTGAAAAAAGATACAAAAAGACATACCAAGCGAAGACTTCTCGAGCAGGAGCAGCGAGTTCCACTCTCCCTAACTCTCTACTAGATCTATTCTATTACATTGTAGCATATTTTAATCTAATTCTCTCATATTGACAAAGACCATCCATTCATGGGACAACTCTTAAGTCAATACGGTCACACTAGCTCCTAGGGGTCTGAGGGTCTTTATATATATAGGTCTTCGATCATGTCTCTTCAGCCTCAGCAGGCGTGTGGTATTAATCTTGAATCAATCCCGCACTTCTACCCAGTACGCCCTCGGATCAAACCGACATCAAACAACGGTTTTAGATCAGCGTCTTAGAGCGGTGGAGGAGCTTTCGAAGCGGGGGCGGCGTGAAAGCGAGGTGGCGAGCGTCGGCCCCAGTTTTGAGCCGATCGGCCCAAGATAAAACTCCACCTAGGGCTGGAGCTTTTTGTCAGGTGCGTCGCGTGTGCGTGCGTGCGTTTCAGAATTGATGTTGTTACGCGTCAAAGCGGAGTCGGATGAGGAGTTATGCCCGTTTTTACCCGAACAAATGCGGCCGATATCCCGATTACGGACTCTCCAAATATGGCAAATGATATACATAAAGTTTACGTCGCGCCCACGGCGAGCTCTTGAAATGTTGTACTTTTGATTCTTCATTTAAAGTACTTCTATATTCGCGCTCTTTTGTAGGAGTTGGATGAGATTTTACAATTGGGACTGCGTCTTGGAGTAGGTATGTCGCCTCTCGATACTGGCTGTTTTCTACTGTTTTAGTCACACGCAAATCATAACTTCACCAAAACTTCGTGAAATATGTTAGTGACACTATTCTAAAGTTGGTATTATTATTTATACCCTTTCTCATGTTTATTTGATTAGCAAATTTATCACGATAACAAGTGTCAGCAAACTCCCCAAGCACTTACCCTTTGCTGGTCTAGCAAAGCTATATCTCTCTGGTAGGATCAGGAGTTGCTACTACACTTTCATACCTCAGGAAGTACTATGTTTTCAAAAATAAATTCTCCTCTCAACAAGATTGCTCTCTCTTGCCTTTACCATGGGGCCTTTTTTTTATAAACCTTAAAAAGCAAAAAGGCGAGGGCAATCAAGTCAAGTACCATGTCTCAAGCTCTTAGATCAACGCTATCATCCACGGGGGTTTGCAATATTTTTCAAAGAAACCAGGATCCTATGTATGACCCTCTCAAGTAGATAATATTTTATAGTGAAGTCACCGCGTAGTAAAACATATATGGTGGGATGATAGTGATGAGCGGATCGGATGAAAGATAATAACTAACCTTTAGCCTTCTTCTAGTATTTTCTCAAAGCATCTTGGACTATATCTCTCTTTCTAAAATTGCCTTCAAGGTGCGGGCTATTCATTCTTGGAGAGGTGGGCTTTGCCCCGGACTTGTGTCCATTTTCCTCTCTCCTTAGAGATGTAGGCCCTACACCCTCGAACACGTGTCATTATTCATCTCTAAATATTGTGTAGGGAGGTAGGCCCTTCTAGCCTAGTATGACACTTGTCCTTTACTCTCCCTCTCTACGTCTCACTTTTCTCTTTAAATATTTATTTTTCTCTCTCTCTCTTTTTCTCTCTTCGAATGTAGCCCAGCCTCTATCATAAAAGCACTGAGAGTATATCAAAAGATTGCAAGAGTTTATATATAATTATGGCTAGTAGATGATTAAATCACGAGGGGATCGCGTACTTCGGGTTAGAAGCGGCATATTTGTGGTGGAGTGGGATGATAAACTCTTAAGGGTCATAAAATCCCGAGGAACTCATCATGTAGTATTTTATAATTTTTCAAGGATAAAAACGAGGGGAATCAAGTATCTCTAGGAATATGATAAGCGAGCAAACTCAACTTTTCATGAATCATTATCCTTTAGCAGCCTGGAGCTTCGGATTAAGCATGCTGTCTTCCCCAGTGTAGAATTTAGAGCAAATTAAGCATTTTAAAAGCTTAGAATCCTAAGTCCAAAAGTATAAGTACTTTTTAAGAGGAATTAGGCCGGAGCAACTATTCATCATTTTCCTTAGCATAGGGATCATCTTCACGTTTAATTTTTATTCTAGCAGCATAAGCACATATCTATTTATTTATTTATAGCAAACATAAAGAATCAAACTATATATATAACTTAAACTTTTTATTTAGTTTTTCTATAGTTATGCATCTTTTTATATCTTTTTAACAAAACATACCGAAACTGGTAGTAAATAAGGTAAAGATAAAAGAGTACTTACACGGATAATGAGGGGTACACTCCCAAAATTTTGGATCTTGAGCTTGATCTTTTTAGAGATGTAGGCGTGAGGTAGGCTGTGGTGGTGTGAGTGAGGTTCATGCTAAACCCGTGCACACGAATGATTCTTTACTGCAAGATATTGGTGGGCGTATACAGAAGGATTGCAACCTTAATTGAAAGAGCGGGTTGTTGTCCAAAAGGTTGATATAAACTCATCTATGCTAACAAAAGATGGTTCCTTGATTATACTTATACGAGTTTTATTCATTCATATCTTACTAACTCTTTTTATTTATATGGCTGCACTCTAGTATGTGGATCAGGTAAAAGGTAACTTGTAGCAAAAACGCAATGTGAATGATGTTGATACTTACAATTCTTCCATGAATGAGCACGTCATCTTTTTACGCTTTCAGGGTTGGAGTTCATATCACCTTGTTTCATTTACGTCTGAGTTCATCTCTTGACTTTACAGAATTGGAATTGTGAATTTTTACCGAGGGGGTTAGTCAAATAAAATATCAATGTCTACACAAGCAATTTTTTTAGTTCAATAACCAAACTAGACTCCATGTCTAATTTAATCAAGGAAGGCTATTTAACCTAAACACCATGCTTAATTTAAAAGCCTTTAGAAATATCCTATATGCCTATAGAATACTCCCAAACTAAAGCATGCTATAGAAAACAATTGTAGCATGAAAGCACTATTGAGATTTATCGAGATAGAGATAAAAAGAGCATGATCAAGGTG
>JADLZK010006271.1:0-51585 GCA_015847255.1 Hyparrhenia diplandra | reverse complement strand
GACCAAGTCCGCCGCAGCATCTTTGGCGCAAACAGACTATGGGCCAGCGACGAGACATTTGCCGGCCACGACCTCCTCGGTGCCGGTCCGCACGAAGCCCCTCGCGGCTCGTGTCAATCTCTCCGATGGCCCATGAGGAAAGCGCCGCAGCAAATGGATACGTGGGACGGGATGGCGTAAAAGGGTAGATCAGGCGAGAGAGACCCCCGCCGCCGATTGCGCTAGCCCCGCCTTCCATCCGGGTAGCCTCGCCGCGACCACGCCAATAATCGGCCGCCCTCGACTCGTGAGGGAGTTGAGAGAGAGGGGGCGCCGTGTCGGTAACCGAAGGCGCCCAGCTTTGCACGAAGACCGCCAGCCCCGCCGCTACTTGCTCACCTGAGCACCGGACGGGCGCGGGAGGGAGCACTTGTCGCATGTTGGTGAGAGGTCAGCACCCGCACGCGCCGAGGAGACCCCCCGATGCAACGCAGTCCAAGGGGAGAAAGACAGAAGATGACGAGGTCGCCCGCAGATGGAGGCACAAAGCTTGAGGCCGCGCTCGAAGGCCTCGGGAGAGCTGGCCATGCCGCAAGGCATGGCCCCCCGATGAAAGTGTTGAGGACCTCCATGACGGCGACAAAAAGCAGCATTGAGGGGGATCCCCGCCTCACCCTCGCATGACGTGATAATGATCACCCCGGCCATTAAGCAACACCTTTGTACTTTGCGGTGGCCGATGTTTAAGTTATCCAATCCCGCCAACGCTTAGAAACCCGGAGCGCTTAAGACTTCCAAAGAAGAAAGGCCAATTTAGACAGAAGTCGAAAGCCTTCGCGAGGTCCACTTTGAGCAGAAGGAGGGTACCACGCGTGCATGAAGCCATCTCGCGACACCGGCCCGACAGAATCCAAGTTTATGTATCCTCCTCCCCCTAATGAATGCCGTGATGATTACGGACGCATAAGCTTCGGGCATGTAGGGGGCGAGGGGCGCAGAGCTAGGGACTTGGCGCAATGCCTTGTCAAGGAGTGCATGAGGTCGATTGGTCGATAATCCCAAGAACCCGGCCGATTAGGACTCTTCGGAGAAGGATGAGGAAAGCTTCGTTGAGGTGGTTGAAGTGGCGGAAGTCCATGTCCCACAGCACGGAATGCGCGGACGATATCCGGCCGCACTACCGACCCGTGTCAGCTTTGAAGAATGCCGCATCAACCCATCCGCCCCGCTACCCGACGGGGACGCTGCGGCCCGACCTCGGCGGTAAAGGAAATGCAAGGGCCTGAGGTCCACCTGGAAGGCCTAGACGGCCGGGTCGAAAAGGTATGGCGGCCCAAGGGATGGCGCCGTAGAACTCAAGACAGCCCCCGCGGCCTCTCGACCGCGAACGTCAGCCTTCCATGGTCTTTGGATGGACAGCATGTGGTTCTTCCCCCGGTGATACCGCATATGGAAGTACCGAAAGTGCGGGCGCTACCCTCTCGAGGTACCTCATCTTTGCACCTCGCGCTAGCCATGCTCCCGGCCCAGATGCCAAGTCGGAGAATGGGCCTTGAGGTCCCCGTGAAGCGCTCGCCACCGCTGGATAAGGTCCTAGTCTCCGCGCGACGTCGAACTTCGAAAATCACGAGACGCGTGCCATGGCCACCGCATCTTGATGCTGCCAATGCGCGAGTCCCTCCAGTTGACGGCGTGCACGAGCCATAGCCCTAACTTGACGCCGATATATTGACATGCCGCGGGCGTCAGCAACGGGGTCCCAGTCAGCGACACGGGCGCCCGTGAATCCGCAGACGCGGCCCAAGCCGGATCGAGCGAACCGAGGACCCCAAGGCTAAAGTGGGCAAAGGTGAGAATCCAGAGGGAGCGTATTCCGAGCTTACCTGAGGACCGCTACAGAGGTGGTGTGTGAGGGGAATGCCTCATAGCCCAATCGGCGACGCCGAACGCCTCGCCTAGGCGCCCAAAGGTTTGGGCGAAGTCTCTAGCGTTACTCCATGTGTAACTACGCCATGCAAGTGAAGCCCCGGCAAAGAGGGTCATCGAGGAGGTGCTGAGTTCCTCATACTGGCCGGTGCACCTTCCGTTGTTCTTTGTCCGCCGCTGGTAGATTTGATTGAAGTCCGCGAGTAGCCACGGCCGGCAAGGGCATGGACATCAATGGCGCCCTTAAGGAAGGCCGATTTGTCCGCTAACAACCGGACCGTAGGCGTTGGTGAGCCACCGGGCATTCCGAGGATCACCAGCATGCGAAAAGAATAGAAATGGAGGAGCGTCATGTACAATAGCCGGCTGGGCGGCCCCAAACACCTGCCTCCGGCTAGTGATCGCGACCCCCAAATAATTCAAAAAGGGGCAAAACAGTGAGTCGAAATCGGGTCCCATTAACTCAATGTTTCACAAAGGCGGAGACATCGGCCAACTTGGATTCTTGCACACACACGAGAGAAGGTTGGTGAAGGTCGACGATTGAAGCGGCAGCGCCCTCGTGCCGCGGTTGTTTAAGCCGCGACGCATTCCAAAGATATGAGTTGTCAGCGAATCCATGTGCAATTGGGGCGGCCTTGGGGCGCGCGGCGCGCGGACATTACATGTCCCCGGCCGGCTCGAACCAAGAGGAGGCTTCATAAGTGGGAAGAGCTCCCGCGGTTTCTGGTTTGGTGAAGGCACATCCGGCCTTGAACCGGTCATGGAACCCGGGCGCCCGTGTCGGGTCCGGCGTGGATGAGGGGTTGTCGGCACGTTTCCCATCCCATTTGTTGAGCACCTCGGGCTGTCGCTCGGCCGTGGGTCGCGATAGATGGACTTAGCGACCCGGGCGTGAGTCCGGGCCGGATGGAGCGAGAGCGCCCGACCAGTGTCGCCCGCCTCGAGGCGGCAGGGAGAGGAGCGGTTCCTTGATTGGGACAACAAAGGAGCCAAGGAAGGCCGCAATGGAAGCTTCGCTTGGTGGAGGTGGATCCATGACCACGCGAGCGACGACCGAGGTCCGGAGCCGCTCATGTGCTACCTCCTTCTGGCGGGGCAAGCACTTGCAGGCTCGCTGCCGCACGGATACGAGTGGAACGTTGGAGGTCGCCGAGCACCTCTAGACCATCCAGAAGTCATCCGGAGCCTACGGTGAACTCGGCCGAATGACATCCGTGGCCGGGTCCCCCACGGGGATCGGGACTACCGCGTCCCCCACCGGGTCACCGGCGAAACATTGGTCGGGTGGCGCGAAGTTCGATCGTTGGTCGGGTCGAAGAGCGGCGCTAGCTGCCGTCCCCCGCCGCCTGCGGCTCCCGGGTACCCTCATCCCGACACCAAAGCAGCACCCATGGCGGGGCGGCGCCCCGACTAGCGGCGTTGGCGGCAGTGGTGGAGTCGGCATCTTTGCCCGAGAGCCGGAGACGAGCCTAAACATCTTCCGTGGTGACCATGTGGACCACCGATCCTTTGACGTCATTACGAAGCGGGCGTTGATCTTCTTTGCTGCCCGAAGAAGTGGCGCAGCGGATGAAGTTGTCAGCGAGGCTGGCGTGTGAGGTGAGTCCACGTGGACCGACATGGCGGGAGGCCATCGAGGGGGTCCGTTGGCGGCGCGGGCGCCAGTACCGAGAAGCAAGTGGGCGCGCTTTGCCTTTGCCGGTCGGCAGTCGAGTACGTGAGCGGCTCCCGGCTGACCCGGCGTCTTCTCCGATTCCGGCCATGGGAGGCGAATCGAGAGGCGAAGCGGACCCAGCGGCTGATCGGCGGGGCTCCCAATGAAGAAGAGCGGGCGGCAAAGGCATGGGGCACCGCGATGGTGCCTACCACCGGCGGTCGTGCGGCGAGCACACCTCCCGAGGCCCAGCGGTCGCCCTCGAGGCGTGAGGAAGCACTCGTCCCCGTCGGTGTCGAAACTTGGTGCCGGAGAAGGCGCCCGGCTGTCGGCCAGAGGGTGCATCCGGACGAGCGTCCCGTCGTTCGCGGTCGTCGTCGTTCCGGCTCCATCGTGAAACGGGCGGCGTGAAGTCATTCGCGATGACGGACTGCGCACCATGGCCGCATGAGCCCTGCGGTAGCTGCCGGCCCAGCAGCACGCACAACCACCACAAGCTCCGGGGCGAAGATGATGCGCTTCGCGCTTTCGATGAAAAAGGCGGGTGCTTGCACCGGAGCGATCCGCAGTACTCCGCGATCGTCGTCGTTGGGGACATCGCGCGAGGCGTCTCGGCGTATGGCGCACATCTTGGTCTTAGGAAGCGGTGCAGGCGGGCCTGAGCGGCTCGGCGCATGCGCGGGATGCCGTGCGGCACGGAGCACTGAGGCGGGAGCATCCATTGATGGGCCTTCGCGCGTTACGTCCCAAAGGTTGCGGCTGAGCCCCGGAACCGCTTGGGAGTGAGGGGTTCTGCGAGTTCGCTTCGCGCCCGGTCGAAGTTGTGGCGGAAGCGCACCCGAGGAAGAGGCGCCGTCGTACCGTAAACGGAGGCATCACCCCCAGCGGTGCCAAGCTCATCGACGGCCGACCGGCGATGGATGCGGTGGTGGCGATGTCGCGGTTGTCGGACCCGAGCCCGATAGAGCGCGGGCGGTCCTCGATCCTCTTCAATCATGTCGTGCGGGGGACAATCATCGGTGACCAGCGCCGGCCGGCGCCGGCCCGCGTCGCGGACCACCGCCGCGGCGGAGGACCTCACCATCATCGGCCGCGGAGGAGTGGGCGTCGTGGGGTTGAGAGGCACGAGGCTGGCAGCTGCGGCGGCGGTGGCGGTGGTGGTGGAGGGGGCGGCGGCGGACCACCCATGGATCCCCCACCGTGTGGCTGCCCGAGACCCGAGTTCGGGACGCTTGAGCACGACACCGCCCACCACCGTGTCATCAGAGTATTCATTTCCGCGCCCCCCCCGGATCGATGTCCCAGACGGGGGCGCAGCGTGGGGGGCCGGACGGGACGGTCGCCATAGGGATCGTGTCGTCGGGTAAGGGCGATCCTCGGGCGCCGCGGTCGTCACCCCGTGGCACGTGCGCTCATCCGGGCGTGGCGAGCGTGGGCGCTTGTCGCCGTGCACCGGGCCGGGAGCACCGCACCTAACCGCCCAGTGGCCCTGGCGAGCCCGATGTGAAGCACCGCGGCGGGTAGGTGCACTCCTGCGAATGTGCCCTCCCCGAGGCGGTTGAAGCACTTTCCGCGGTCGGCGGTACGGCCGGCGTGGAGGCGGCGATGTCACGGCCCGGCCCTCGCTTCACGGACGGACGGCGATAGAAGCCCTCCTCGTCCAGGCACACCATCTTTGGCGAGGGTGGGGGTGGGGCCTTGGCCCCCGTCGGCGGCGGTGTCTTCCACCTCGCGGCTCGGCCGGCGGCGACCAGTGAGGCCGGAAGGTGTCGTGGTGGCCGAAGCGCGCGTGCGCCACCATGAACCCCGTCGTTCGCTTCTTAGTTCTTCTTCCCTTCTTCGACAACGAAAGCAGCGCCTTTAATGAAAAGGTTCCTTTGGTTTTTGGTAATTGAGTGTTAACATTAGGTGAACTAATATGTGTGATTGAGATAATACACGTGAGATTAGTTCACACGTGATGGTGCAATGAAGGAGCTTTATTGCATATGAAACATGACATGGAGTCATGTGACCGAGGTGGTGAAGATCAAGACAAGGCTTGGCTTGATGGACCGTTACAAAAGTGTGAAGGGCAAGTCGAGGCAGCCGCTGAAGCGCGATGGGCCATGAGGCGTGAAGTTTTTGGGCTAGACTTGCCCCGACGGGATCGACGTAATCCGTGAAGAGCAAGTAAGATCAAGATCGATGGACCAAGAAGGTCATGTGATGATATGGAGTGGATCATATCATTCTTAATCGTGTTGGTGCATGTGTTGCATCGGCACTTGGAGATGGAGCGGAATGGAAATGCGCAAGGCAAAGGTATAACCTATAGGGCATTTTTATTTCGCCCGGTCATGAGGAGCTTAGAGAAGTTTATGGCCGGGCTTAGGATAGATGGCCGTACTATCAAGAGGGGCAAACTTGTTTGCATATCGGTCATCTAGTGCCACTTGAGCGATCTAACTGCGATGTGTTAGGATCGAGTGGCGTGGTAAGGGGCTAACCCGTCCTTTGACTTGATTGTGAAAATGCTAACACACATGCACATGGTGATGTACACTTGGTGGTGTTGGCACATTTTGCAAAAGGCGGCGGTGATTGCGAGGGATTGAGTTGGGTTTGGGAACCGCTCATCCTCCCGCGAAGCTTGCGAGGCGATTCGGTGCTTCGAAAAAATGAGATGCATATTTTCTATTGCCGGCCGGATGCATCGTGGTGGTGAAATCTTGCTAGTCCTCGTGCTCAAGTTGGAATACTTGTTGGATAGCATGTCGAAGCAAAGGCGACGAGTTTCGCGAGGAAAGGCGGCCGGGGCCTTGCTGGAGAAGCCGCCGGGGCGCCTTGGCCGGACGGTCCGGCCGCGGATTCCGTCGAAATTCCGAGAGCATGTTTTCGGGGTCGTCGTGTTCGAAATCGACGGACCTTTCCACCGGAAGCTCAACGGACGCTTCGAAGTTGCCGTTGGTCAGGGGCCAAGGACTTTGTCCTATGTGACCGAGCTTCTTGTTGGGTGCTGGCCCGACGCCGGACCGGACTTCGGCGGTGAGTCCGGTCGGTGTCCGATCGGCCGCCGCGAAAATGGATTTTTTCCCAAACGGCTCTTTTTGACTTGGGCCCTATTTATACTTGCTTTGGTCGGCCATGGCGGAGTGCGAGCACACTTGGGCCTTGGTGGCTTGTGTTGTGGTGCTTGAGCCCCCCCACTCACTTGTGATTGATAGTGTTCATCCAAATCAAAAGTGAGGAGTGATTCTAGTACATTCGCGTTGAGAGATCGCGTTCGTGGCACTAGGTGATCGTGTTGCAAGCCGGTGTGCTTGTTTCTCTGAGGTTGCCACCTCCTAGACGGCTTGTGGCAAGAGACTTCGTGAAAGCGCAACGGAGATTGTGCGGTGCTCTCAAGGAGGATTTGTGAGAGGTTCGAGCTCACCTCGCGGGGATCGCGAAGAGCATCACTACTAGGCGTGTCATTGAGTTACCACCCTTGTGGTGGCGTCTTGGAGAGCCTTGCGGTGAGCCGCATGGGGGCCAACTAAGCGAAGGCACCGCCTAGTCGAAGAACCATCAAGGTGTTGGTGGACACAACGAGGGTAGGGGAAGTTGGCAAGCTTCCCCGATACCTCGGTAAAAAATCACCGGTGTCAACTTGTCTACTCTTCTCGATGGTTTGCATTCTCCAAATCACAAGCTTTATATTTACATTCATATATACCTTGTGCTTGTGCTTGTGGAGTAGCTCTTGCAATTACTAGCTTGTGTAGCTTGTTAGTTGCTTTGCTTAGTTTGTGTAGCTAAGTAATTTGAGCCTTTTGGGTTAAAGCGTGTGTCGCCTTGACCTTAGTGCATCTAGTGAGCTTGGGTTTGGCTTTGTGCTTTTTGCTCATTAGAATTGTGTAGGAGCTCACCTTTGTTTGAAGTACTAGTGCATAGGTTTGTGTGACCTTGCAATAGAAATCTTCAAGCGGTTAGGAGCTCAAGCTAGGCTTATCACCTCATTTGCTTTGTGTAGGACCTTTTGTGAGGTGATTTAGAGTCATAGCTAGAGGGGTGAAGTCTTGGCTAAATCGAATAGTTTAAATTCCATCATATTTGTTTAGCTCTGGCGCAAATTAGTTTTAGAAAGGACTATTCACCCCTCCCTCTAGTCCCCCATCTCGACCCTTCACTTACCCTTTCCACCCGTCGGCGGGCGCGGGGCCCCCGCCAACCTTGGTGGAGGAAGGACCACCGTCGTCGGCATCGAGGAGGCCGTCCGCCCACCGAGGGAGAGCTTCCCCGCCGAGATCCGGGGCTTGGAGACCGGCGGTAGCCGGGGCGGCTGTGGTGCGGGAAGCCCCCTTGCTCGGCGGGAACGTCGGCGTTGGTCCCCTCTAGTCCGACCATCGGGCGGCTCGGAGCGAAGGTGGGCGGGGACGGACTTCGTCGATGGCGTCATCGTGGGATCGGCGGGCCGTCGAGCTCAGCCCGGTCGATGCGCGGCCCGCCGCGAGGTCCTCCTCCTCCGCCTCCTCGGCCCGGGGAGCAGGCGAGACGGAGGCCGGCTTCCATGGCGGGGCGTCATCCCGATCGGACTGGTCCGGATCCCGGGAAGGAGGCCGCGGGAGAAGGCAGGCTGCCGGATCCTGGGGAGGGGAGGTGGTGGGGAGGAGGGGTTGTCGGGAGGTGGGGCGGGGCTGGGCGTGGTGGCGGCGGCGGCGGTGTGGACCGGTCGTCGTCGGAGTCGCAGTCGCCCCTTCTTACCTACCCTACCTACGATCCTCCTCAATATGATTTCCTCGACATTACCTTAACATGATTGTAACCTAAAGAATTAGTCTGGCATGGTGATGGTTTTTTTGACGTGACATGATTGGTATCACTATAACATGTTAGTGCAAAGAAAAAAAATCTACTGAACCTATCTAACTTTAAGTAACATGACATGTGACAAGACAAAATTAGGAAAGCGAGTCAGCCAAAAATAAAGTTTGTAACTAATAGTTATGGATACATGAACTCAACTTTTATTTCTTCTTCATCAAAAATTAAATCTCCAACAAATGTGCATGTCTTGGTGTCGGTTGCAGCCACAAGGAAAGAAAGCGCATGGATACATGCAAATGCAGTCTTTCTTTCTTGGTGGTAACTCAAAAAACAACTTATTGCTTAATTTTTTCTTAAAATTAATTATTTTTCTCTCTTAAAATTTAATGGCTCAGATTTATTTGAAGTCTTACCTCCTCAGCAAAGCCCTTTTCTATATCATAGTTGAGAACTTCGCAGGTAGGTGCATTGTAAAAACTGTGTACTTAGAAGAAAAGCTAAAACAAAGTGTAATTTAGAATGGAAGGAGCCTTATTTACCACTTTGTTACAGCTATGTGAAAATCAGGAGCTGATTTTGCAATAAACGTGGGTTGCTGAAATCAGACCTTTCTTCCATTCTCTGATAAAAAAAATTAAAATGTCAAGGATGAACTTAAATGCACACTAGGCTGAATCCCGCTTCTGTGCTCTTCGTTTTACATTGGATCAAGGCCCGGTGGGTGGGTGACCGCAGTGCAAGCACCGATTGGCCCATGGAGGAAACTGGTTGGCTTCTAGCTTATTGATGGCGGGCCACAGTTTCTTCCCCGCTCACACGTCTTCCCGTGCGCGCAGAGCAAACCGCCAGAGGCCAGATGCGCTTTGCTTCGCTGGGCCCTCGGCTTTGTGTGACCTTTTTCTCGTGTCCTGCGAGCTAAACACGCGCTGTTGAAGGCCGAGTCTCCGCCTATTTCAATTTCGGCCCCTGGGCCGCAAGGTCCAGTGCGGTGATCGTGACCGCTTCAGTGAACTTCGCTGTCACTTAGGCGAGTGAGGTTTATTTATCTATGCCACATTTTTTTTTCCCCGGGCTGTCTGGCTCCTAGAATCTGCTTGCTCAAAATAAAGATTGTTGGCATGCATATGCCAAGACGGACGGATTCTGTTACACCATCATCACTGGGTTAACGCTAATGTCCCTAGAGATTCTGAATTACATTTGCAGCTGTTCGAGCTGAAAACTTTCTGAACCTGGCGGTCAGAATCTCCTAGGGCCCTATAAACTCTTCGGTGCTCAGCTGCTCGGACCGCACGCACATCAGTGCCTCTACAGTTCTTATTCGGTTATTATTCCCCGTTCGATCGGCTCGTCCTCGGCACAAAAGGTGACCAACGTTGCATAGTTGCATATGCATGGATGGTTGGATTGGAAATGGAACTAACCGCGCATACATACATGGCTGATGGGGCTCCAATTGCCCCTCGAGGTCGGTCTCGCCTTTTTTGCTCGCGCTCCTTCACCACATAACCTGGCGATCCTATCTGCTAACGAGGCCGCCGCCGCGGCAGAATAAAGAAAAGGGCCGCTCGATCTCCCGGGTTTCGTTCTGGCCACATAGTAGATTGTTCTTCGCAATGATCCGTGCTACAATAAGTACACGATGCCCAATCGGCAATAGTACATATGTGTGTCACTGTGTGGGGTGTGTGGCCTTCTCAAGGTTAATTGACAATGACGAATTGACGATGGGTGCCAAAGATATTCTGGAAAGGAAAGTTGTGTGCGGCGACAAGTCTACTGTCTTCTTCACGCGGTCGAAATCACGGGCGCATGCAGCACAAATTCCATGGCAGACTGGACTAAACAAGCTGAGGCCCGTCACCATTCACCGCATCCATAGGGATTCACATTCACTCCCCGGACAAAACCTATATGCAGGTTGCAGGACAGGAATTTAGGCACGCATGAAAGGATGAGACGACGACGCTTTTCCTGCCGTCTCTCTGACTCTCTGAGCAGTGAGCACACATATGCATGCAGCTCACGCTACTCACTCGACCGCGAGAGCCGGCTTTAAACGATACCAAGAATCCCCGGCGCCACTAGCTGTCTCTCTCGCTCGCGTCGCAACTGCAGCGTCCATTTCAATTCACATGCATGCATGCATGCATAATGTAAGTGGATGGAGGAGGCGGGGCCACCATTATATTGCTTTCATATGTAGAAGGCGGCAGTGGAATTTGGCGACGATGCGAGGTGTTGGCCGGTATGTCTGCTTCCCCGGCCGGCCGGGCTAACGTGAGCCATGCGATGTCGTGAGGGCGCAATAGTTTTATGTCCCGCTGAAAGGGTGAACGATCGAAGCCGGAGAAAGGTGAAAGTAGGGGGCCGGAATGTTTGCTGCGGCGGATGGAGATAAGATCGCATCTCGAGAGAGGAATTAGAAGCCCCTGAGTATGTGCGGCCGGATCGAACATCCGAACCGCCGACGATGCGTCCTTGTGACTTCGCAGTTGATCGGAGTATATGGGTTAATGGATGCTTAACCCGGCCTATTCTATATTTCTTCAGTCTATCTTGGGAATTGGGAGAGGGACGGCATTTTCTTTTCGTCGCAGACAGCAGGTTCGTTTTCTGAACATTATTCGGACTGAATGGCTGGTTTATTTCTTTTTAGTTGAAGGCGGGAATTTTAATTAGTTTCAAGGGAAGGCAAAGAGAGTATGTATAGCCGCGCTGCTATTATTGTTATTAGCTAGGTTACACATAGATGAACTTTTTCCATATTCTGGTCGGTATTAATTGATTAATTTCTCGGTCGACTTGAGATTATAAAATGCAACGAGAGTATACTAATGGTAAAACAAAAAGTGACTTTAGCCAAGGAGAGGAAAGTATTAGGTTCTTTTTCCACGTCGTGATCCACCACGCTCTCATTTTCCATAAACTATCTCTAGCTTTAATTTGGTTGGGTTAATTTGATCCTTTATATACCCTTATAAATTGGCACATCTAGACACATCCACCTCCACTATTCAGCTATTTGGAACCATGCCATCACATATTACTATATACGCTTAGAATATCGTTTGACTCTTATGTGTAGGCCATCATATAACGGCTGATGGTTTCTAAGGTTGATAAAAACCAGCGATAATGTTTTGTTGTGAGAGAACAACATTGCACTACACGCCATCTCTTTATCCTTCCACAACTTAACCCCCTCACATGTTGTCACTGCCCTACTTCTACATAAATGATTTTGAAAGACATCACCTGTTTTTGAAAGCAATGGTTGATAAAATTCCTCTATAAAATGGTTTTGGACATTGACTACCTATATAATTCAATTTTTTAGGGATAGTTCATGTTTTCAATTGCCCTTAAAAATGTTCCCCATTTTCATAGACAAATGGTAATTTGACCGACTTAATTTAGAAATAGTTGCCACGCACAAAAAAACATAGTTGGAACAAAAAAACCTATATATCATAGTTGGGGAGATCAACGAGATCAAAGAGTTTGTAGTCTAAACTTAATTATTTAAAATCTATTAGGACCCAAGGTGCATTTTAGGTTCTCAAATCCCCTAACATTCCTTTTCTTTGAATTTTTGAAACGATCTCTAACGGAGAAACACCTTGTACCAAAGTTGCAGTGCCAGATAACATCTTAAACTTTGTAGTTAGAACATTTTATTTTAGGTTGAAATCATTTAAATGTACAAATATTTAACACAATATTTGTAAAAGTTAATACAAAAGGATAACCTCTTTTCACTTGGGCAGAGTGAATTTGTGGTGTTCTGGTAGGGGCTCACATGAGGCAAGAGCCGCATGCGCTAAAATCACGTGAATCGTGATATGCAACCACGATGCTTCACTGGTGAACTTATCCTAGTAGGATTAAAGGTATGTATGGTGGATTTATAATATCGAGATGAAATACTATCATATTGATTGCCACAGAAAAACTATCAGTTCCAGGAGACAATTGGAAACATTGTCTTATCTCTATAAATTGATTTCTAGATTTGTTACATACCCGCCCTAGGAATTGATAGTCCCTTGAATAGATGTGGCTGTGAAAAACATCATGAAAATTATTTTTATTACATCTATAAATGTTGTGTATAGTTATGCTCGCAGCCTTGTCAGAGATAGTGGATCATTGCTAGTTGCAGCCAGCGCGACCATACGGATGTCCATGACTTTGCATCTGATGCTCTTCCCTCAACTAGCTTAGAGCCATGGCGAGCCACTCGCACCACCCTACGCCCGCCATGGTTGAACCATTGCTCCCCTTTGCACTACTACACAACTGATTTTACATAGTGTTTGGAAAAGATTTTCCGTGGCACCATTAATCAAGGCCCAGCAGCCCTACCTATTGTGGGAAACCGCCACGGTCAATAGATTAATGGTGGCGGTGTTTTTAAAATAACCGCCACGATTAATCAGGCCCAGTTCAACAGCCCAGCCCACCCAATCCATAACTCCCATATATATACAATTTCACAAACCCTAATCCCTCCACTCCACTCTCTCACTCTCCTAGTCTCCTCCGGCCCGACGCTGCACCACCTCCCCCTTTCGCCTCCTCCACTCGCCACTCTCTCCTCCCTCTACTCCATGGAGGCATCATACCCGGGCCTAGGCGCACGTGGCGGGCCAGTAGCATGTCCTTCGCCAGTCTTTATTAAAGGTGGCGCCTGACACGGCGCGAGGCTCCTGGCTGATGCAGGGGCGGGTGGCGCGGACGGCGGTCCCTCCCCTCGGCGGCTGGCAAGCCGCGGGGCCGCGGCTTCAGCGATATACTGGCGAGCGCCATAGGCGGTGGCCCTCCTCCTCGAAGGCGGTGGCGCCGGCAAGACAGGCCGCGGTGAAGCTCAAGAAATAAGCTAACGGGCGGGGCGGTATCGCCTCCCTCCCCTGGCGGCGGCGCTGCTCCCCCCACCTTCCCTACGACCGGCGCAGATTCGAGCGCTGGGGGGCGTAGCGGCGCCGGGGACGGCTCGCCGCCTCAGATCCCGCGCTGGGCGGGCGGTGGCGGCCCGGATCCGCGGCGGCACTTGGCTAGCGCGGTGGTCCCTCCCCTAACCCTAACGGGCCGCGCCCGGCTGCTAGGGTTAGGGGTTGGGTTTTTTTCTTTTCTTTTTTTTTTTTCAGATTAACCGCGGCGGTTATTGGACCCTAGCCGTGTGGCGTTCTAAAACCCCACGGAAGTTCATTTCAGCAAAGTAGCAGTGTTGCTACCCTACGCCTCGACCTACGATCTCCTCTTTGAATTGCGTAATGCCTACCTCATGTTTTCCCTTGTTGCCACCACCATTTTGTCGAGCAAATAGAAGCCAAAAGGGAGAGAACTAGGCAAGAAGGGAGAGATGGTGAGTAGGCCTTATATGGCGGTACCACATGAGGCCCACATCTTAGCAAGTGGAGAAAGAAGTGAGTAGTCATGCCATTTTTTGTACATACAAATTTACAATAGCACAAGAATGAGTCAAAAACTAGTCAAAGTGCGTTCCAAATGTATGGTGTGGCATGGATCTAATTTTTTGTGATTACTTGGTTTCATTTAGTTAAGGCTCTGTTTGGATTCGAGGAGATAGTAGTTAGCAGCTAATACTATAAAAAAAAAGTCCCGTTAAAAAGGCCCTATGTAGATCTTAGAAACGTTACTTTTACTAACAAAGTTTTTTTTTAATTTGACAACTACTAACAAAAGTTTAATTTTTTTTTTTGAGAATTACACAGTACAAACAAAGGCGCCACAACACGCACACTCACTTTTGAACACACGCACGCCAAACCCCCTACCCCCTATGAGCACCTCCGAAGGACCTGCTAACAAAAGTTCTCAATATAGTCCTAAAGCCGCTATAAAAAAAAAATCCCGCCCTAAAAAGCTACAAGCCCAATTATTAATAAGTCCTAAGGCTATAAAAAGGCCCTAAATAGTAATAGTACGTAGGTCTTAGAAATCAAATAATTATCCAGTATGGGCTATCCTTTCCATGAGTTACTAAAATTTGTTAATACTGTACGTGCATACCCAGTGGGATCGATTTGCATGGTCCCCTTCAGGAAGTATAAATATCCTACGTCATTCACCCGTATAATACACTTTATACTTTCCAGTATGGGTAGGTCAACATGACAAACATCATCATGAACCCAGCGTATCGTTTATCTTTTGTTTTTAGACTGCATTACGGAAGAAATTCTCTTGCTAAGTGAGCCGATCGACAAGAGGCGTTACCTTGAATTCCTACGCAATTGTGCCCATTGGTCATGCACGCATCCCTTCCGGTCACTTCTGTAAATTGCTTATGCAGTTGACTTTTTGAAAAGAAACCTCTCGCCACGACTTTCGTTTTTTCTTCAATTCTTCTGCTGCTTATTGGCACAATGTTTATGTCGTTGTAGGCTACCCCATATATAAAAAAAAATAAAGGGGAGACAGAGTGGAGTCCCTTGGTCGGGGAGAAGTATCTTGCCAGTTATCCATACACCGACGTACAGGCCTAGGTGAAAAACCAAACACCTCCACTGAATGACATACATATTATATATATATAATCGTGTCGTGCATGGAGAATTAAGTTTGACCCCTCATGATCATGAGAGGGTTCGTCCTTTTTGTGCTGTGAGAGGCTAAATATTGAGCACTAACTAACCTGGAGGAATTTAGGCTACTACACGTTCGGTCAGCTCATGATTGCTACTTGTCTTTGGACCATCAGCATAGGTGGGCGGCAATTGTATATCACTAAACCACAGCAGCCCAACGACTGAATTCGCTTTCAATATAGATTATCATATCTCGGTATTGAAAAGTTCCGTACCAATGTCAGCTCCATTTTAAATTCATTTATTTATGAATCAAAAGCTCTGCATTTTGAATTTAACTCTGCGGGTTTACAACCAACAGAGAAAAAAAAGAAGTCCCTAGGGTGGCTAGTGGTGGTGGTGTGGCAAATGCCATTGCGACAGGTGCAGTAGTACGTCCGTGTCCCGTCGACCACGAACAAAAATCTTCTCAGCTGGATGAGCATCGGTTCGCGCTGCAATAGCCACCTATGCAAAATCTCCGAGCGTGTACCATCAGTTGCTACGTTACCTCCTATTCCTTTATCCCTTTTGCACGCCGTCCTTTATCCCTGTGCCCCGATCGATTGAACCTTTGGAGGAGAAACTAGAGCAGAGGAATAACACAATGCTCGATCGATCTTGCATGTTTCGTCAGGAATGATTTGGTTCCTACCATGCGTTTCTCCTTTTTCTTCAGACCAAAGCCTTGTAGACGAAGACGCAGATGTGATGTGAAGGCGAAAGATCACCAGAGAAGCCCTTTGCCTGCTAGCTGGTTCAGCATTCATCTGTGAGCCTCCAGACGGCACATTCCCTAGCTAGACGATGGTTGCGTTGTTGCAATAATGAACAGACGTCATCAGTAAATACGAACAGACGTCATCATCAGATTAGGGTGTCTCCAAACACCCCCTCAGTGGAGCCATACGCGGGCGTTCTGTGAAATTTTGCTCGTCGTATTTTTGCGTTCCAATGCAGGCCCGCAGGCACCAGCCAGCGGCCTATCATTGACTGCCCCTCAAAAACGGCTGGCGGTCGGCTGCGGCGGCGCGGCGGCCAGTCGCTGGCCAATCTTCCTTTGCGTGCAGAGCCTATCTGAAGCCCCCGCTTCGCAAGTTGCCGTGGCAGCAAAACGAGAGTACACAAAACAGGTGACGTGGAGACGAGATCTTCAGTCATTTGATCAACCGGCCGGGGGAGCCCATCTATCCCCTCGAATAATTCAGTACGTGAGCTCCCATTTCCGCTGGTCGACAAGATTCCTTCTTTTTTAAAACAACCTTGTTTATAAGCTTCCAACCATCGCAGGAATTGTGAAACCGTGGCACCTTTTGATAAGCCTGCTGCCCAGTATGGGTTGAGGATTCTATTGTTGTGGCCTGAAGGTTGGGGTTTTGTTTCCTGGTGTTGTGATGGTTTTGCCGTCGTGCGTTGTTGCGGTAGTTGTCCAATTGTTTACCCTTCATGTTGGGGTTTTGTTGTTCTCATTAGATTGTTGCATAATTATTCAAGTTCTCAAATATTTTTAAGGAAAAACCCTACAAAAATTTCTAAAATCTTCAAACTCCTAATGTTTAGGTAGGGCTCAAAAATCTTAATGAATATCTACAACCCATTCTACTAGAATGACAGTTTAATTTAGATTCTAAAGATCAACTAACTAACAACACTAGAAGTACAAAAATATTGAAAAATCATGGAAAAAAATATACACAAGCAAGTATAACAATTTACCTACGTTCTCAGGATATGATTTATGGGCACTCCTCCCCATAAAACAATAGCTACAATTCAACTTTGGTCGATTTCCTCGACTATAAGTTGCCAAGTCATCTCATGGTTATAAGAGTTAATTCCTCACAATGTGCGCACTCTACCATGGTTTTATCCTCATTTATTACCCTTCTATTTATTGCTTTTTGCTGATGTGTCGCTATATTTATTGAAGAGAGAGGAAAAAACACAAGAAACCAAGTCTAACTAAGAAACCAGGTCTTCATAATGTAAACCAAGACAATTTGTGAGAGTGACAAGTGGGCCATATGACATCATGATAGAAAAAAATTGCATTGTGAGAGATAGTTTTAGCGACCACAATGACCAAGACTATAGAAACCATAATAATTTATAGCATTTTTTGAGTGCCCTAACAAACATTGCCTGCGTATTTATGACCCCTAGGATATAGAGTCTGACTCAACATTTTAACCCTAATAAAGCTCAAAGTCCAAAATAACCGAAGTATACAAATGTTAGCTCCCATACATAACGGTAACTCCACTTGTAAGCGGCATCACGCACGCGCCTTAAAGTTGTTCATGCGTGCAAAACATCTATCTACACCTTATTGAATTGTTGCCGTGCCCGGAAGAGCCGCTAATCGTAAAATCCATAAAAACGGCATTCTTCTTTTGGTGATGACCCGCTGTTGACGCGGCGCTGAGTCGATTGCAGGAGCTCTTCCCAACCTTCCACGCCCTTGTGATCGCTACGGGCGACGCCCAGCGCCTGATGAGCGCCACCGGGCTGATCCACCGAGATCCGGAAGCGCTAGTGCGCAATCTAGGTTGTCCAATCCGTGAGTAATCGCTTTGAAGGAAAGGTTTTAAAAGTGGTGCATAATGTAATATCCTAACTAACTCCACGCTAAAAGCACGAAAAGCGTGGAGGTAAAAAACTCTTCTCTTAAATAGGAATGACGGCAGCAAAATTTTAGGTATTCGAAAAAGAAAAAACGCATTCTTCTAATTGAATAATTCACGGTTCCACCTGTATCTATGCGGCCTTCTATTTTTTTATCACGACAACATCTATCCATCAAGCAAAATTAAATTTCTCTCTAGTCCTAACAACATATATGCCTGATTCCCTAAAGCATTGGTCCTTGTTAGGCACCGCACACATGAGGGTGCGTTTCGGCATGATCAATATAGCAACTTAACGTCACGTATATCTGTCTGTCTATCCACTCTCGTGATCGATCGATCGATCTAGGGGTTTTTAAAGCAGCAAGACACGCTAAGCATGGTACAGTAGCACTACTACCTTTATCTCCAATCGCTTTCCCATTCCGACAATTGTGTTCGGTACGCACGACGTACGTCTTCGATCTCAAAATCTTATCCAGGATATAATACACTTACTACACACACAAAACAAGGTCTGAAAAAGGCAAGCTCTCTGATGCACGCCTCATCCAAATACAGCACAGTAGTAGATCGTAGATTGACAACATGCAGCAACTCTGTTAATTCATTGATAAATTACTTACTCAAATCACACTAGAAATACTGGGGATAGAAACTACTAGAGCAACAGCAATTACACGCACGAGGCCACACCGCAAAGGGACCAAACGGCGACTGCTAACCGATGCACGCAGTCAAAAGCGAAACACCAAGCAACACATGGGGAAAGATGTGTCGCCAAAATTAAAAAAAAAAAAAAAAAAGTAGTAATGCCCAGCATGCAGCAGCCACTGTGTGAGTGTGACGACGACGGACGGACGATGGACGAGGGTTATTTAATCGGCTACTAATCAGGACCGTGCTTGATTTGCTAGTGATTAATTTAAGGCTGGCAATGGCGACGCGACCGAACTGTCGCATTTCATCGTAGCTGTCTGTAGTGTGGCTGTGAATGACCTGATGGATGGTTTTGTTCGGGTTCGGTTCAGAATCAGGGAGGTGGCAATGCAGGCGGGCTCCAGGATGAAGAGCTTCTTCTGCCGCAGCTGCCGGCACCGCCGCACGCTCTGCAGCGGGTCCCGTTTGTCCCCTCCGCGACGTGAACGACAGCAGCAGCCGCTTAGCGGTCTCGGCCGCGGTGGAGGCGTCGGAAAGTGCCGTGTGCAGCCGCCGCACTCGTCGTCGTCCTCCGGACCCCGCGGGACGTCGTCGGTCCCGTCGAGGCCACGGCCACCGCGTACGCCAGCGTCGTCGTGGACGACGGGTACCCGGCGCAGGGGTCGGGCGCGGTGACCGTGCAGCCGCCGCCCAATCTCGTCACAGGTGGTCGTGTCGGCGTCGCGGTCCCACCGGGGTTGGTCAACGGACACCGGTGTGCTGCCGACGAACTTGTTGGGCTGATCACGAGCGTCGGCGGCACCTTGGCCGCCGTGTGCCGTCTGCGGCTGCGTGCTCACCTTGACTCCACGACGACGGTGCCCCGTCCACCACCTCCACCTCCACTTCCTCCTCCTCCATCATCACCTCGTCGCCCGCCGCCATTTCCACGGCGGCCTCTTCCTCCTGCACGCGTTCCTGGGCTCCACGGTGGGGGAAGTGGGGGCGCCCCTGCTGCTGCTGCCTCGGTGGATCTTGCTCGCGCGCGCCTGGTCGCGAGCAGAGCACTCGACGAAGGAGAGGCGGAGGCGTCCGCCCTTGGCGCTTCGCGCGTGGAGGTACCGCGCGGCCTCACCGCCACGGCCTCGACCACGAGGCGCCCGTCCTGGCGGCGCGGGCGCATCTGCAGGCACGGGCCCGTCGCGGCGCGACATGGACGGGCAGCGGCGGCGGGAACGAGCGGCGCGGTGACCGCGTCCCGGCCGAGCGGTGGTAGTTCACCGCCGTGAGACCCTTTTGCTTTCCCACTGCTTTCTCCCTCGCAGCAGCGAGCCGCGTCGTGCTGCTGCTGCCGGCGGACTCACTCCGGTGCGGCCGCCGCCGGCAGCGGCAGGAGTCGAATAGGCTGTGAGCATGTCCAGGGACGACGTGGTCGCGGAGCCGTCTCGTTGCCGAGGCTCTCTCGTGCACCTCGGTGCTCTTCTGGCTCATCAGCCTCGACGATCGGCGCACGAGTGGGTGCACGGGTTTGGACGACACCTTCTTTAGCGCCGGCGGCCGCAGCTTGTTGTCGACGTCGGCCTGGATGGCGTTCCATACGTCCATTCCGCGCAGGCCGGTCGTCGACGACGACCTCCGCCGCTTGTACGGCTCGACAGGGCGCAACCAGCGGGCGCCTGGAAGGCCGGAACAGCTGCTGGGCCACGGCAATACCGCCACCGACATCTTCGCCGCCTGGAGGAAGATGTGAAGTGGCAGTCGTTCTTGCTCCCTGTGAAGAGCACGATCGTAAAGAGACGTGAGCAGCAGATAGGATGACTGGCGCTTGTTGCAAAAGAGTCTCCATTAACCGATCGCTTAACGGGGCGTGTCGGGCTTCTTACCAGATCAGAGGGAGCGGGCAAGAGCACGCACACTGCTGCGTCAGGGAGAGGCTCGAATTTGGAAGCACTTGGTCTTGGAAGTTGTGTGATCTTGGCACTGCTAGTAGTCTGGAGTCAGTATATGTCTGTGCTGCCTTTCTGTTGCTGCACACAACAAACTTTGTTACAAGCATGTATGGTGTTGTTGCTGGGCTGGGGTGGTATTTGTAGGCTGCTGGGCTGGGGCAAGGGGAGAGAGGAGGCGGTATTACGTTCGGGGACAAAGGCGGAGGGCCCCATGTTTTTCCAATACTTTGCATCCACCATGCTCTGTTTTTTCCTCTCTAAAACTTCTTGCAAAGTTAATTAATATATAAATAATTATGCTTTGGCATTTCTTGCCCGGAGCCCCGGCCATGGTGTCATGGTTTTAGTCGGATGCGTAACATATACTGTTGCTGAGGCTATCATGTGGATATATGACCTACCATTACGGATAAAATGGCATTTTCTCCCAAGCATACGAATAAAATGGTTCCATTTGTGCTTGGGGTGATTTGTGCTTATAAAAAACAGAGGTGAGTGTATGAACATCATATAGCTGATAGCTGCAAGCATCACAGCAAGCCAACAAATCAAACTTTTTAAATACGTTTGACTTTGATGAGCATGCGGGAATTTTTTTTAAAAAAAAAAAAAACATAAAACGTAGAACTTTGTGAAATATCTACAGCAAATTTATATATGCTGATCATATATACCCAGCCAAAAACCTATTTCAGGATTGCACTTTCGAAGTAGAGAAGGCCAAAAAAAAAAAACAACTATATGGACATGGACCATACCTAGAAATGCATTTTTTAAAGAACGGTATACTTATTTAGGATTAGGAGTATATTAGTATACCTTTTGTGAATTGCATCTCAAACGAAGTTAGTTTACTTGTGTATTCATCTTGTTCACGGTATCCATATTATATGTAGTCATACATGATATACATGGTACTATATTTTCTTAGTTTTGGTATTCATAGTCCACAAAAATTCAGGGAGAGAGACCTAGGTGAAAAACATAAATGAGGCAGAGAGACCTAGTGAAAACATATATGCATCTTATCTTTTAGAACGGCATTTGATCAGAGCATATGCATCTTTCACGATGACATGGCCGGTTGATAAAACCTTGTGCAGAGGGGCATGCGGTTTGGAGGTTGAAATGTCGAAGACAAAGAATCTTGGTTTACTACCAGTTCACAGCGCCAGAGCATCATCGACGCAACAATTGTTCTCTAAAGTTACTTACTTTGCCCTAAATTACATATCAGTTTAACTAAGCGCCGCATCATAGAAAGATTCTGTTTTTGCTGTTTGAGTTTTGTTTATGTCTCCATACAAGAACAAGAATTATTTTCGTCATTTTGTCTGCTGCTGAAAATGACATTTGCCCTATTCACAACACCTACACAAGGAGAAAGCAAGAAACAGAACTCCATATGCTTTTTTGTTTATCGTCACACTTACTTTCCATCACCACAAGCAAAAATTTTTTATGCTTATAGGTATAGCCTTTTATTTTCTTAACCTACTCGTTGCTCTCTTTTTTAAGTGGAATAGAGATATTCACCTCTAGCTTTAGCACATTTTTTTGTCGGATGGAGATGTCATGTCTTATTATTTAGAAGCAGTACACAATTTTTTATTTTCAGAACCGCCGAATCAAGTTCAAACTTAGAGAACTCCACCAGCTCCCAAAACCCTTTCTAATCTTTTTTTTTTTTTTGGAAAAAAAAGTGAAAATCTCCCTCCAACAGTTTTCAAAAAATATTGCTCCCTATACCTTTTTGAAGTTGGAAACACCATTTTTTGAAGAAACTTTTAGGTACTCTTGAGACTGTTTTGGTTTACTACTCTTTTTGTACAATTTTAATACATAGAACTAGACACTATACAATTTTTTTACCAAAATAGTTTGTTCTAAAAAATTGCAAGACAAAAATCGGCACATCTGCCAATTCTTATTTTTCAACACATCTTAATTACTTCCCTTGTTTCTTTTAAATCGCACTTAAATATACTACCTCTTTTCGGTTTTCAACTTTTGAAAATCATTCTACTTTTAAAATGATATTGTAAAGTAATAGTCGTACTCTAGTAAAACCAAAATTTTTTAGTTCCATATTTATTTTGTAAGGACATTAAATTTCCCTCTGCCCTAATGTTCTCCAGATCTTATCTTGCCAATCCAAAAGGAAATGATCTAGGATCTCAAAAATCATGTAAATTATTAAGTAAATGGTAAAGATCAAATACAATGCATTTTGCTACGATATGATATAAATATGATATTATAGCTTTGTAGTTTTGAAATTAAACCATTAAAATGAATCCAAAATTACAATATATGATTTTTAAAATTCTGCAGAAAAGATGTGTATGTTATGCGTCTCAGTACAATAAAGTATTTACAAAAAACTTCTATATAGTGCTGGGCAGCCCCTAAACCAGACTGAAAAGGTTGAGCGCACTTCAAGCCTTTTTCAACGATCCACAGAGACTCAGTACTCAGGCATCTAACTGATTCCAAATCCTTTCATTGACCTTTTGAATTGTTTTGAGCTTACTTCAATGCTAATTCCAAAAACATTGTTAACGCACCACTCTGTACACAATGTACATAAACTACTCCCGTTTTTTCAAAAGGCAAATCGTATATGTGCACTCGTAAGCTTTCACCAATTTATTAAAGGAGTACGAGTACAACCGTTTCTTCAACTGGCCAAAGTCGTACATGCGCCATTACTACTCCTATAACCCACTGAACCCAGCGGACGATTCGATTCAGGAGAGAAAACAGAAAAAGGCACACGCAACACTACGGAGAGCAGTGGGTGCACCGCCCACTCGCCGGGCAGGCAGGGCGAGCCCAGCGCCGGGGCCTGGATTGGCCTTTCGCGTGAAAGAACCGTCGGCCGCCGGGGTCCCTACGAATTTTCACCGGCGAGACACCTGGGCGAACGAGGTGAAGCCACGCGGGCAACCCACGCCTCCACGCCAGGCTCAGCCGTCCGATGGGCCGTCGGGGCGGATCTTAGCCGCTCTCCGCGGTCACGCGCTGTCCCACGAGGCAACCACCCAAAAAGGCGTCGCGGAATCGCTCGGTTCGGTTCAGTTCAGTGAGTGGGATCGATCGGCGCGGGCGAACGCAGCTGGGCGAGCGGAAAAAGAGTGTGGAGAATTTCGGGCAGTCCCCCGTTTCTGCGGTCGGCCGCGACCGGCGGCGACGCGTTCCGTGTGCGCGGCGGCCGGCAGGGGCTTTGGCACGCGCACTGGCGTTTGTTCGCGTCCGAAACGGAAATTGTTCGAACCGACAGAGATGCTCGTGCGCGGGCGAGCGTAGTTGTTCTTGTTCCCGTTGTTGTTTAAGACGGATAAGACCGCGCACGTAATGAGTGAGTAATGTTGTTTATCTTGGGGGCTTGATTTGACGTG
The DNA here is from genome assembly GCA_015847255.1 of Hyparrhenia diplandra. Classification (NCBI taxonomy): domain Eukaryota; kingdom Viridiplantae; phylum Streptophyta; class Magnoliopsida; order Poales; family Poaceae; genus Hyparrhenia; species Hyparrhenia diplandra. The sequence continues at coordinate 28,026 of JADLZK010006271.1, read as the reverse complement.
GTTTAGATTTCTGTTCTCAAATGAGACAAGGTGTGCTCCTCTTTTTTTTTTTTCTTCACAAGCATGACGACGGTGCCCGTGCTTCTTCTTTCTGTATGATAATAATAATTGTTGCTCGAAAAGGAAATGGAAGGAACCGCGCCATGCTTTTGCATTTTTCTTTTATCATTGATTAGATGCCCATTTCTTGCATTGTCTCGAAGCAAGAGAACCTAGAAATAATGTCATATTTTAAACGTGGGATTTTTTTGTTCTCCTGAATGTTAGGTCTCTTATTGTAAAAACTTAATTAATTCCTGTAAAAATCTATGGGTTCCAAGAGGATAGAGCAGGACTAGCTAAAAGTTGAAGACACACATCCTTCTTACTATGGCCCAATTTAGATCCACGCAACTTAAATTTATAGCTAGCTAAAATTTTAAAGCTAAACTTACCGGCTAGAAAATTTGAGCTAAATTTTAGCAACGGTGTTTAGAACCCCGATTAATCGACTCAGTTAAACTTTTAGCTGGGTTTAGCGAGGTTAAAACAACCAAGACCAACTAAACTTTAGCTAGTCTTTCGAGCATCTCCAAGAGATGTGGTAAGACAATTTGTAAGACAAATAGGTCAAAAAGTTTGGCACATTAACTATTTGTAAAATATAGAACTCCATCAAAAAGAAAAGTTATCCAGCAAACTTGTTATTTCTCATCTTCCAATTTAGAAAATGTCGCATTCCTTCGGACTCCCATGCAACAATGTCCTGGCGGCTCTGCATCGCTGCGGGCAAGCAGACGATAACATATCAACATCAATATCATATCTCTTGGAGTTCAGCTCTTAGCTAAGCTATTTGGATCCCTATAGCTGAATTTAGCTGGCTAAAGTTTACATGGTAGATCAAATCGGCCCAGGGAATGATCCTCTCTCTTTCCGTTAACCCCCTCAATATTCAATGCTTAGATAAAAAAAAAATTGGTACAAGTGTTTTCTCATCACATCCTTGTAGCTGGAAACGTCTAAACTTAGCAAGGCACAACAAGCCGTGTGAAAAACTTTTAACAAATTATAATTCACCATGGCACATACTAGCACAGTAGCATTGTCCAAAAATAGGCAAACAAGCCTATCTCATAGCATTTCCCCTGCGACCAATGGCGTCTCAACAGGTCTGAATGAAAGGCATCCAAACGTGCAGCCTTTGCCTTTGCCCACCAGACAGACAAGCTCGAAGGAGAACGCACCATCGCCATTACACTTGCACCAAACAAAAATTTTCACCAAAGGCGCAAGGCCACCAGCTAGCCCACCACCAACCGCGCTGTCCATTCGTGGTCTGGCTCCAGTAGCAGTAGCAACACACGACCAGTGCAATGTCCTGATGGCCTCCATTCCGCGAAAATCTGCAACGGACGGGGCCCCGGCCGAGACCGCACACGCAGCCTTTTTCTCATAGCAGCGAGGCCCTAGTTACGTACGACGGCGCGTCACCGGCCACCGGCGTGTGTCAGAACGCGATCTCCAACCTGATCTTGTTGCATACATACAGCCAGGCTGGGTTATTCTCGCGCCACCGCGCACCCGGCGGCGGCCACGGCACCGAAGCAAAACAAAGCCACTGGACGCGACGCTCAAAGAAGGAGGCGGGGGCCGCGGCGCGCCGTCCGGCCGGCTGGCAGGCATGGCACGCCCCTGCCCGGCCATGCATTCCTATGCTAGTTGGCCGGCTGGCAGGCGGCACGCCCCCGCACTCGCATCGGGGCAACCGGCACCGGGCACCGGCCACCGGCCGGCGCGCACGCGGGCAAGATATTCCCGGCGCGAATTATTGCCATGCTGCAGCAGCCTGGGTGCTACGCGATCTGTCTTTTGCGCCTTTCCCATGTCTCCTCGCTTCGCTTTTGGCCAGGGCACGAAATTCCGGTCCGGTCAGGAGCGGTGTTGTAATGGCACGGGTATCCCGCCGGGCCGGGCACGCGCAGGTGCTCCTCTGGTTGGGTCGTCGTCGGACGCAGATCGGATGGCTCCGGCCGGCCGGCCGATCGATGCAGCCAGCGATCGCGATTGCAAAATCCTCCTCGCGAAAGCGTGGCTTTGCCAACCCTGCACTGTCTATTGGACGCGATTTGGCCTATGGGGTGCGTACTGGCGTGGCCCCAGCGTCGAACGTAATCAAATCCACCGTGATCTATTCTAAAGCTGGTGTGGTCCCGTGGTCAGTTTGCAAAATTCAAGGAAAGGTCCATGCGCCGGGACCCGAGGTAGCTAATCCCTAACGTCTAACGATCCCCAGCAGAGCACAAGGAGGAGAAGGCCGGGACCGATAGAGATGGCCTTTCTTTCTGATGTAGTCGACATGCATAGGGATCTTGCCAAATGCCGACGAAGATTCCCTAGCTATCCCCATGGAAAACTGCGCGATGCATATCTTTGGGTGCAAAACAGCCAAAAGGTTTGCATGATTCAATCCATATGACGCGTTCCCTTATATCTATCGCCATGTAAATCTCTGAAAAACTGCAAACTACCATAGATTACTTGTGTGTAGAAACAAAGATTACCTCCCAAAGTTCACAGGCATGCAAGAAGCTTTTGGTGTCCTTTCAAAGAATCTGGCAACGGCACTCAGTCCAGATGACATAGAACTGCGTTAAGGGCGTGTTTGGGATTACTGCGCAGAAAATGCTCGGAAAAATCCCGCGAAACGCTTCGCGGTCAACGCGCCTTTTACGACCACGGTGAACGCGATAAGCAAGGGAAATTGAACTGAGCGTACAGCAAAACGCGAGAAGCGAGGGAGTGTCGCTCTGCTTCCGCTTATACGCTGGTGATTCTGGCGAACTCGGTCCCAAACACGCCTTACGACAGGCCGAGTCCACACTCCAGCCCATACTATACTCGGTAGTCGATACCATTACGCACATAGGCCGGTGCTAGTGGCACCCCATCTCTACCTTCATGTATCTCACCACTTTTATCCGGACATGCCTTCTGTATTCTTCATTTATCTTCAAAAGAAGATGAGCCGATCGGATAATATATATTGATATGCTGCTGATGAATCATAGACGCTACTGTATATTATTTATAGACGCTTATATGAGATGCTGATGAACTAGCTAACCCAGTGTATAATCTATAACGCTACCTATGCGGGCCCACTTCAGTGGTCAGGATTTTGTTCCTCTGCGCGCCACATGAATTGGAGAGCAGACGGTATCTCCGCTGCAGTCAAGATTCCAATGGAAATTCAAGACGTGCTGCGTGATCCTTATAGGCCCGATCGAGACCGAATTGGCGGGCAGCCTGGTGGTGTAAAATGTGACTCGGTGTACTGGACGCAGGTCTTCTATATAGTGCGACACATGCTTGACATATCAACCCACGATGTACTCGCAAAGTCAGGATCACCAAGATCAAATCATGTGTCTTTCTTAAAGGGCCAATGAAACCAGCTTGAGGACGTATCCAAAACCGACTGAATCCGTCATGGAGCTGTCAGAGTACGATGGACGAGCTAAGCAGCGACAGGGACGCAAAACGGAGGAGCGGGCTCCTGCTTTTCTGACGAACCCCTGCCGCTCCGTTCCTCCCAGTCCCAAGTCTAGAATCCGATAAACTGGAAAATTGTGGTGTCCAGCGTCAGTAAATTCCTCAGCGCTTCCAGCTTAGCGACTACAAGTCGGGTTACTTTTAGAGCTTCTGGATAAGTTCAGTGATATCACAGCATTAGGTACTGAATGAAGTGCGCAAAAGCTCACACCACCATTCCTTTGTAGCAAAATGTAGGAAATTAAAAGAACGAGTGCATCGTGGGGGTACTTTTGGCCTCTGACTCCTCTTTCTTTGGAACAGCTGAAAGCAAGCTCGATCATTGCATGCATATATCCACTACTGAATCCAGCTTTTCATCTCGCAAAGCGTTTTAAAAACTGGCTGTATGTATATGCATGCCACAAGCAGAGTCCAACGTACTCGGCGAACCACTTTCTCACAAAAGCTCACCTCTCATATATACCAATTAACTAGCATAAGTTTCCTCTTGGTGCGTGCTGATGCTCGATCGGCTTTTCACCGTTGCAGTTGAGAGATGACCTCGAAGCAGAGGCCTGCCCCTTTTGAAAACATGACCTTTTGGATGAAATGGACCAATTGAAACAAACATACAGCAAGTATATATAATACACGCATTCTTTTCGTGTGTGCCAATGGCGCTCGCCAAGCCGCCTCGGGCTGGACCCGAACTGCATCATTTTCTCCTGTTTGTGCGGGTGTGCTAGCTAGCAAAGATGCGTCCCAGTGCAGTTAGATTCTGATAGTGACGAGGCCTCTTCTGTTCCGATCAATACTGCGCAATAACCTCACGTGAAACCTGCTGCTGGACCTCGCGCCTTTATTCCAACTTCTATCAAATATTACCACTGCATGACTTTCTATTACATCACTACAAAAGATATCAGGAATGACGCTGTTTGCTTTTTATAATTTACATATTTCAACAAGCATTTGTGCCAGCCAAACACTAGCTTATAATGTAGCCAAATAATCGTAAGATTGCGAATCGGAGGAAGATGTTCTTTGTCACTGGCGCACACTGCTGCTGGTCATGTTTTTCCACAGAAACCGCATGCCAGAGCTAAGTTGATTTGTATATATAGAGGCTACAGGCTAGTTAATAATGTCATCAGAGAGACTTGATCATCATTTCTGTCTAACAGCTGAACTACTAATACAACTCATCCTCTCATATTCTTCGCCACTGATGCCCTTTTTGACCTACTCGGAGAACGTATTACGACCCAAAAGCTCATAACACCGAACACAGCACTTGCTGTTGATTCACACTGCCTCTGCCTACCCATACCAGTACCAAACAAATACAGTACTACATAACATATCTGATTTCCGTGTTGCTTTTGTTTCATTCTGATGACCTGAAAAGCATGAGCTCATCAGATACACGCGCACGCACAACATACGTACCACTGTAGTGTACATGCGGCTCACCGGATAAGAAACAGGCAATAGGGCGTTCCACTCCATCAGCTAGCTGCTCCTACCACGGATCACCCACCCCCGTCCGCCACCACCGTCGTTTTCTCCCGGTGAACAATCGTTTCGGCCGAGCGAGCCAGCTTTGAGAGAATCGCAATCACGTTGAGTGGCGATGCTGGCCTCGCTGTCCCTAAAGCCTAGCTGCATGCGATGCACTCGATCGTACGACGGAGGATCATATCGGCAGGCCCGATCTACCGACAAGCCATCTCACTTGTGATCTCCCGCGAATTGACACTCGGGGTGCAATTATATACTCCACATCCGTCACACGTTGTCGTGGACGTCCTGCAGTACAAACGCGAATCTCCAAGGACCCAGCCGCACAGGTAAAAGCCCGATCCGGCGGAGGAGCAGGAGGTTGATCTCCGGGGGTCCCCTGGCAGGAGACCCCACGCACAGGTGGTTTAGCTGTCACCACCACCGATCCAAAGAGATCCAGAGATCACTCGGTACCTGAGCGTGTGTTTTGGCTGTTGATAGCATTTGTATTGTGTATCTTGATTGAGAGGACCGGGCGTACAAGTATAAAAAAAAGATTGTATGAGCGATAAAAAAATTACAACTACTAAAAATACCAGTGAATAATCCGCGCTGGGCCAAGGCTTTATTTCGATAATTTGAATAAAAAAACTATTTATATTTATAGTTATATGAATGGTACTATCTTAAATCAATTTTGGTGAATGGTTTGATATATATATTATAGACAACTAAATGCATGCAGCGATAATGCAGGTAAAATTATCATACTTACTTATGCTAGTTGGCTATAATTGCTATTTCTAGTGGATTAGTGGGTTGTTGATGTAAGCGATACTTTCAGATGCTGGTAGACATTTCTACGTGGGTTTATCTTTATAGGGAGTAAGAGGATTATTTGGTTACTTGTAACAATAGATAGATGTTTAGCCATGAAGCTAACCCGAGGGTTCAACACCTTCATTCTAAGTCAAGCTCATTATAGATGTACCATGCATCCCGCCATTTTGCATGCATTTACAATTGATTTGTCCGTGAAGCACTATAACGTATATAGCCAACCACCAAATACATAGCTCAAATAGTTTATGCGCTCTACTTATTATTAAGTGAGATACCATCCAATAGACCCCTCTCAACAGCTATATAAATACCCGCATCCCCTTACAACACCGAACCCCCTCACCGCCGTGGTCTAATACCACCGCCACAAGAATGGTGGCTAGTGCGACTAATGGCCTAGCTCGAGACAATGACACGCGATTTATACCGTTCGGCAAAGTCGGGCTCCCTAGTCCCAAATACAAGTGTTCACTATCCGAGCTCAAATGCTCGCATCGGGTGCTGCATAAGCGAGCAGAGAGGGAGCTGGCCCCTCAAGTTCTATGATTGAGGCAAGTGCCAATATGAGAGTGAGGATGCAAATTTGAGAAGAGCCTGCGCGTTGTTCTTCTTTTTTGCTTGCCCCAATCAAGACCCTACCCCTCCTTTTATAGTAGCAAGGGGATAGAACATGTGAGTTTCTCCGAAGTTGGGGCGGGGGTAGGTGGAACAATATGATACCGGTAATCGCCAGCTTAAAGAGTTTTCGAAGCGAAGCTCGTGGGTTGGCCAACAAATACCTCGAGCTCTCGGGCGGCCTTGATGCCGAGAACCGGCCGTCGCTGCACATATGGCGTCGGGCATGGGCGGTGGTCATGCGCGCCGCCGCCCCGACCGAAGTTGGAAGCCGCCCCTTCGGGTATTACGGGGTGCCCATACCGCCGAATGCGGCGTGACGGGTAGTGCGCGCTGCCTCCCGGCCATATGATGGCGGAGTTGCCGAAGTAGACAGATACGACGACGAGCTCTCGGATCGAGCTTTTTGCTGGCCAGGGGCCCCTTGAGCTCTTGACGCCTTGGATGCCAAAATTATCGCCGCCGCACGCCGTAATCCCGGCCCGTGGCGGTAAAGGGTCGCGACTACCCCACCGTGGTTGGAATCGGTCCCGGCCGCAAGCCGGGGTGTCCATGCCGTGATGAGGTATATGCGCCGCCGCTTGTACCGCTGCATCGCGGACGCGACTGCTGGAGTCATCAGGCATGGGCGGGCTTACGTATCGGGCCGCTCTTTTCCTCGCCATCGCGGCTCCCGGCAGATGGCCACCGCAGTTTCGCCAGGAGTGGTTGGCCAACTCTCAGATTTCTGCAGCTTCTTCCGCTGACGCTGCGGGACGAAGCTCGTAGACGGGCGTTGTTGATGGTGCTCGCCGAGCTCGAAGCTCGAGCGACCGGAGAGAGGTCGCTGGCCGAGAGCTCTAGCGCGACAAACTTGAAGGGGGCCGCCTTGAGGGACCTAAGCGAAAGAGGTCTCGCTCGAGAGCTCGAAAGTACGCGATTCGGTAAAGGTCGACGAATGACCTCGAAAGCAGGCGGAAAAGAGGTCTCGCCAGAAAGAGCTCGTGCGCCAGATAACCTCGCTTCCTGTGAGGCTTACCATGGGTGGAGGAGAGGTCCTGGTTAGAATTGTCTCCGTACATGATGTCGAGGGTCTTTGATTGACGGATTGGGGTCATCCCAAAATATTGATCCCCCACGCGAGTTCCCCGAGCGCTTGGGAGAGAGAGGAGGTCTTTCTCAAATGCCCCGCTTGGCCACTTGGAGCAGGGTTGAGAGTCATGCTCGTCGCGGTGCGCTGCGAGCGCACTTCGGGTGTAGTTTCAGGCCTCCGGGAGAGCTGCGGAGCTTTCCTCGCGAGGCTTAGTGTTGTGGTGAGCCCCTTCACCGTTGTCTTCGGAGGCCGCCGATCCCCGAAGCTCGCTTTCGGCCGGGACGGGCCGCCGACACCTCGTATGGGTGCTCGCACCCGTTGCCGCGAGTCCCCTCGAGCCATCGGGTGAGCCCGCCTTTTTAGTGGATTTTCCAATGAGCCGGCGGGTCGCGGCGGGCGCCTTGTGACGTCTTGGGGAACCAAACGCCGCTCGCCGCTTTGTTTTATCGGGTGGTTACGCGGGCGCTCCGCGTGCTCCCCGCGATTGGTCGCAGCTACGCAGTCAGCCGCTATTGGCGACGTCCCTCGCGAATCGCGGCATCGCGGGTGGAGATCGGGGGAAGCGCTGCCGCGCCTCCCTCGCTGGGGAGGTGGAACCGCCGCTGCCCGCTTATAAATACAATGGCTCGGGTCGCGGGAGGTGGCATTCGCCTTCTTCCCCTCGCGACTTTCTCCTCCCCTCGAGCTCACCTTCGCCGACGGATGGAGGGCCAAGGGTCTTCGGACGCTGGAGGCCCGGGAGGAGGACGCCGACGCCGCCAGAGGGGGATTCGCCTTTCGGCGCTAACATGCGCCGGGCGGCCGATCCCAGCCCGCCCGGGCTATGCTCTTCCGCCAAATCCGGCTGCCAGCTTTCCGCCTCCGCCTCGGGAGGCGTGTGATCGCCGAAGCCCGCCACTCGCCGCGCCAGCTGTCGTGGAGATGTGAGGGCGGGCGCCATCGACTACCCTCGGAGCATGAGCTCGCGGCGCGGCGCATTCGGTGCGAGATGCCGACCGGGCTCGCCGCAGTGAGCGCCTCCCTTCCCCGCTTGGCTCTTTGAGTTGATGCCCGCCGCTGATCCTCCTGTAATTCCGCCGCAGTTACCCGAAGAGGCGGATCGCCACGGAGCGCTCCTGCAGAGTTGCCGCCATGGGCGCTCGCCGCGAGCGGTGACGGCTCCGCGATGGCGCGCTGCCGGGCGACCGGGCGCCGACCGGGCGGGATCCGTGGTTTTTATGGATGGAGACTCGTATGCGAGCCTTGGTGCCGACGCCGAGGAGTTCGAGGTCACCGCGAGGGCGTGGTGGCCAACATCGACGCCGACATCTCGGCGCGTAAGAGTAGCCCGCCGAGTCCGTGGCGGCGGCGCGCTTCCGGCTTGGCGAGGTCTTCGCCACCAAGATCAAGCTCGACAAGGACCGCGAAGGGCGAAGGTGAACGGCTCCACCGCCAACGGGCATCCAATTCCCAAGGTCATCGCCACCAAGCTCGAGCTCGACAAGGACCGCGAAGACGCCTAATCGCGCAGTTTTGGCGAAGCTCGGGAGGCCGTAGGACGCCGCCGCCGCGGAAGCCGCGTAGATAGGACCTCTTCGCACTTTTCGCTTTTGTAGTCTCCTTTACTCGGGTTCATGCACTCGCGCCTATATGTATGTATGCTTTTATGAACAATGAAAGCGTAAGGGTTAGGTACCAATTTTGTTCTCAGATGGCCGGTGGTCTCACCGTAGTTAGTCGCGAGGTCTCGAAAGCTCGCTGGGCGCAGGCGCCGCCCCAGGTTGTGACGGAAGCGGGGACAATCTTGTCGATAGTGTTCCCGAAGTCCGTGAATACCTCGCACGGGGGGGCTCGCTTAGCTCGACGCCTTTCGCCGCTCGACCCGCATACGCAGTAGCCCCCCGCGGTTCTCCCTTTGCTTGGGTTTCGCCTCGGTGATGCCTCGTGATCCCCGCAGTGTGCTCGAGCCAACCGCGGGTGTAGTCCCCGAGGCTCAAGGGGACGAGGGTCCGCTGCGGAGGCTATTATAGGCTATCGTGGTGTTCGCTTCCCGCTTATAGCACGAGGCCAGTAAAAGGGGGGTGAGCTCGACTTGGTTTTACCTCGTTGGCCGAAAACCGAAAGTGCTCGGGAGTTGATAGCGGTGGTCCGGGAGGTCAAGCTCGAGCTCGTTCGATGTGGTCACCGGGCGACCGACCTCATATTCCAAAGGGCGCCGACTTTTACGGCTCCGGCTCGCTCAAGAGCCCGTGGACTCGCGGTCCTCCTCGCTCGCGGAGGATAACCTGAAGTCGCCTTTTGTTTTCCTTTGGCAACCCAACACGCTTTAGGCGAAAGCCCCCGAAGTTCGCTCTCGAGTTCTCGGCAAGAGCCGCCGGTGCCGCTTTGCCTTAGCGCCCCTCACTGCGGTGTTCCCGGGCGCACCGCCGAGCCCTTGTGCCGGGCCGCCTTAGAACCCTAGGATGGCGAAGCTCGCGGTATCAAGCTCTATCGCCGAAAGCTCAAGATTTTCACCGGTGTGTCGAAAGGCTCGCCCGCTACCCGGGCCGTAAAAATAGCCGCTGGGATTTTTACCGCTGGAATTTTTCCCGCTGGTCGGAGTTATCCCATTAATGCCGCGGGCCGCCGGATTCCGCCGATGGCTTACCGTGGGTTGTTGTGGCGATAGCCGCGGCGCTGCGGACGCCGACGCCGCGCGGCCCCCCCCCCGACGGTTCCTTCTACAAGATCCGCCGCACTCGGCCTTATAAATAGGCGGAGATCGGGGCGGATTCACCTTCTTTCCCCTTCCTTCTACGAAAAGCCAAAGAGCCGGAGAGAGAAAAAAAGATAGAAAGAGAGAGAGGACATACTTTTGCTCGATCTACTTCTCCGCCTCCCCGCTCCGCCAGCGATCCGCCGCGAGAGCAAGATGGGGACATGGCATCGCTCGACGGGCGCACTCAAGCAAAGAACCGAGCTCGCGGCCTCGGCGGGCCGGCTCTGCATCTGGCCACGAGGCCGAAGAGTGGGATCCTCCCCGCCGCCGCACGGTTCCCCGACCGCCGGGCTGGGTATCGCGGTGTCGCTCGTGGGCCTTCCATGAAGCGCCGCCTCGGGCCCCCCGCCGACGCATTTCTTCCGAGCCCGCCGTGGGTATCGGGCGTTGAAGCCGAAAGACTGACGCCCAACGGCATCCTCAGCCGCTTTCGCTGCTCACGATGCCGCTGGTAGGGATGGTTGGGGATTCCCCAATCGGGAGCTCTTCCCGCACTTCGCCCACGCCAAGATCCGTGGCTTGAAGGGCGGCGACGGAGGTCCCGGAGGTGCGGCTCCGATTGCCCGCCACACGATCCAGCTTGCGCCGGGTGGGAAGGTCCGCGAAGTTCTTTTCCCGGGCTTAATCCGACAAAAACCCCGGGTGGAGGGAGGAGTGGTTCTACCTAAGAACGACCCCCCACCATCCTCCGCCGGCACACCGGAAGACGCTCGACACCGCAGCGTTCAGCGGGCGAGGGTTCAGCACGATCACGCCCCTTCCCGCGTGTGGAGGCCGCGGGCGCTGAAGACGGCAGCCCGCGACGCCGTCCGACAGCTGGAACCATATCATCGGAGGCCCGGCTCGCTGGCGCCGCGTGCCGCCCAACGACGCACGCCGTCGCCCGGGAGATGGAGCCGAGCTCGCTGGGCTGGGGAGGTAGCTAACGGCCCCGCTGCATCGGGCCGGAAATCGTGGAATGGTGGATAACTCCGGCCGACGCAGACGGGCGCGAGGGCCCCGGAGCCCCCCAAGTTCTCCCCGACGCTGGATACGCTGGCTACGGTAAGAGCTCGCGACTTGTTTGTTCGGGAGGTTGCCCACTTTATCGCTTTGAGTTCCGTGAGGATGAGCTTGTGTTTTTGCAGTGTTGGCGGCGAAGTCATTTGCTCCCCCTCCCCTCCCCCCGAGAGGGCGACGCCGAGAGGCCGACCGAGCCCCCCGAAAGCAAAGTTCGTCGAGCGCCGGCAAAGGCTGGGAGGAGGAAGGCTGGCGCACCGAAAGGCCAGTCCCCCTCCGCCCCGGCGAATTGGGTGGGTCGGTGAGATCGGACCTCATCGGGCTCCCGAAGCTTGATGTCAAGGCGACGCCGCAGGTCGAGGAGGAGTCGCCCGCCCTCAGCCGCAGCGGCGCCGTGCTCCGCCGCACTCGAGGGCTGGGTTCTTCGGGCGTAGTCAACCCGGGTCCGGGGTGCCTCGAGCCACCGCCGGAAGAGGCGTATATCGACGCTGTGAGTTCTTCCCCTTTACTCGCCGTGCACTGCCGCTCGGGCGCTGGTCTTAGTTGTCATTGGCGCGTATGCCCGTACTGGGACGGCGCTTCCTGACGAAGTGAGGAGACCTCGCCGACGCGAAGCTCGGGCCCGGCGATGGAGAGCTCTTCGATGCTCGTAACGACGAAGCTCAAATCTCCGCGAAGTTCGAAAGTGTAGGGGTCGGGCGAAGCTCGGGGCCGCCGCGACGAAGCCTCGGCGGGTGGGGGATACCGGCCCTTGGCGACGGGGCGCCGACGGCGGCGGCAACGGTGGGCGCTGACTACGGGTCCTGCATGATGGCGCCGGGTCCCGCTCAGGGCTGCCGTTTGCCGACCTTCGCCATTGCCGATGTCGAAGCTCCTCCTCTCCGCCCTCGCCGGGCCGAATAACCGTCGGGCGCGAAGTCAGCGCCGAAGGTGGCCCCCTGACTTGATCGTGGAGATTCCACCGACGGCCTCGTGAGTCGAGGGGCCGCCCCGAGATCCCGCGGCGGCGAGAGGGAGACGGGCGAGGTCCGAGGATATTCCGCCATGGGCGTAGGCCGCCGGAGAAGACTGCCGGGAGTCGGTGGCTCATCACGACGAGGAGGCCGCCACCGAAATCCTCGAGTATTGACATCTCCGACGGGCGAAGAGACGGCGGAGGCGACCTCGGGCTGCGCAGTCGAAGGTGAGGGGCTCCATCGGGCTAGCCCCCCGAAGACGCCGTGGGTCCCTCGGCGGATCTCAGGCGGCGCCGGCCGGGCGAAGCGCTCCACTGGGGAAATGACATCGCTTCTCCCCCGCCGACCCCTCGATGACGCCGCCGCGCGTCGCGCTTCACCGAGGACTCCGCGTGCTCGCTCCGACTTGTGCAGAGTTCGGTGATCGCCGCGGCCTCGTGTGTTCTTCCTTTTTTTTGTGCTTCCCCTGCCGCTCATGTGCTTGTGCGCTCTTCGCAGCGGTGATTCCATCCGAGAACACAACCACCGATACGTTTTCATCGAGGGCCGGGGCTTCGCTGGAAGCTCGCTTGAGCCGCATAAGGACATGAGTGAAGAGCTCGGCGCGCGCGCAGCCAAAGATCAATTTCTGCGCTACTGCACGGGAGGACGCCGCTTGACTCGTCCGACGCTGAAGGCCGGGCCTTTCGGGCGGTACGCAGGAGCCGGGCCGCCGGCAGAGGCGTTTCATGCAAGAGGAGCGCTTTGAGCTCGCCCACGCAGCAGCCAAGAAGAAAATGCGTGAGGAGCTCGACACCCTCCACCGCCGCTGAGGACAAGGAGAGCTCGCGCTTCCGGCGTCGGTCGGTAGGGCGGAGGCCCTTCATAAGGAGAAGACGGAGATCGCTCTAGTGCCTCCGCTGCAAGGAGGCCGAAGCTTGCGGGTGAGTGTCACCGCCTCGCCTTGGCGCGGTTTTCCAAAGATTTAAGTTGATTGTCCTTCACGGGCTGACCTCGGGCTGCATGATCGCAGGTCAGCCAAATGTGGTGGCCGCCGCCACGCCGACGCATCGCTGGAGTAGGGACCCCTACCAACGGTGAGAACTGCACTTCGCACAACGGCGGTGAGCTCTACAGCGAGGTGGAGTAAGCGGGCGTCCCCATCCTCGGCCAGAGCATCGAAATGCGTGACTTCCGTTATTGAACCGCTTGTCTTGCGGGAGAAGGAGAAGTCCTCGGCGCGCTGTGGACGCCGCGACATGGAGCGGAATCTGCTCGGGCCGAGGCCACCCCGAGCATGTCAGCCATACCGGCGGGGAAGGAGACGGACTTGAAGTAGCAAGACCGCCGAGCTCGTAGACGCCGGGCGAGGAGCTTGAGCGCCTTCGGCTTGTGCCTCTAATGCCACGGAGGAGGCGGCGAAGCTCGAAGCTGGCGCTGAGGATCTCGCCACCAGCTGGGCCGAGGATGTGTGCGACGCCCTCGGTTGAGGAGATGGCGATCTTCGCGAGCCGTAATCAGAGTGCCGTATAAGGTGGCAGAGGACGCCACCGGTGGTCCACAAGGCCGCTGGCCAAGTATCTTCAAATACTATCCCAAAATGGACGCCGAGGCGGCGGAAGGCGGATGGGCGCGGTATCGACGACGCCAAAACCGAAAGCGTAAGATCATCACGGCCGAAGCTCGACTGGAAAGTTGTCCGCCGAGCTCTATAAGCTTGCCACGAGAGGTGGGAGTCCCGACTCATCACGGAGGGGAGCCGAAGCAGCCTCGAGCCGAGGCCTACATGGCACTTCGCCAGGGAAGATGGACGCAGGACCCTCCTTCAAGGTAAGAAAAGTAGGAGCTCGCCAAGCCCCTTTTTGCGCTTAGTTTCTAAGTCCTCGTGAGTTGAGGTATCATTGTTAAGGATTTAAAGGACTCGTGGTTCGAATGAAGATTACTCGTGTTCCTTTTCCTATCCTCGCGGTCCTTGTTCCAACTTTTCACGAGTTCGTGATTTCGAAGCCTGATGACGGGCCGCTTCGCTAGCCGCTGGGCGCAGGAGATCGCTAGGGCCGCGCCATGCCTTTTGTTGACGAACTCGTGACTTAGTTGTTTTAAGACGCTTAAGGAGAAGGAGCACGGTCTCGCGAGCGAGAGCTCGTTGTTGTGATCTTTGTGAAGAATTTGGCGTAAAATTGGTGTAGTAAACCGATGGGGTGTGCTCCCTTTTTTAGCCCCCCCGAGCAAGGGCGGCCTTTGTCGATGAAGGCCCGCCATTGCTCAAGAGCTTAAGACGGAATTCGAGATGCTTGCAATGCATCTTTGCATCGAATCGCGTCTTATTGAATTTTTACAGCTATGATATTTCAAAATACATCTTAAGGGGTAGAAGCTTAATGAAGCCGCTCGATGTTCCATGCGCTGGTGAGGATTCGCCCCTCGATGGTCCTTGAGCTTGTAATGCGTTCGCCTCAACACTTGGTCGATGATAAAGGGACCCTCCCATGGCGCTGAGAGCTTGTGCCCGCCCCTCGGGCTTTGACTCGCCAGACGCGGATCGCCGACGCCGGCGGCTCGGCCCCCGACGTCGCCGTGGTAGCCCGCATGGATTGTAGGTACTTTGGCGGAGTGGATGAGCGCTGGCGTCACGAAGCTTCGCCGAAGCTGGTCCGCGGCGCCTTCGAAAGCAGCTTTGGTTATTGTGCTCGCCGGCGGTCCGAGCTCGGGTGAGCCGCATCGAGCTCGGTAGGAAGAACCGCCGCACCAAGACGAGGAAGAACGGGTTCGCCCGTGGCCCCGCTTGGTGTGGGTACGGCGACTCCACACGACCGCTGGGAGCTCGACCAGCCATCGGCGGGCGCATTTGGCCTCCCCCGGCGATGCGGACTTCACGCCTCGCAGATCATGCCATTAGCTCGCTTCTACCGGCCCGCTGTCCGGAAAGGGTGGCCGACAAATGCCGTCGACGCTGATGCCGCGGATCGCCGCACCGCCGATGAAGACTTCCCCACGGTTGGTGCCGCTGTTTGTGATGATCGAAGTTCGACTGCTCGCGGGATAATGCCGGGAAGAACTTGACGGTCTTCCCCGCTCGGCATCGCTAATGGGCATGACTTCGATCCATTTGGAGAACTTGTCGACAGCGACGCAGGAGATGCGGTATCCTCCTGGCCGCCCTTCCCGAACGTCCTACCATGTCAAGACCCCGCACGCCGAACGCCGTGTGAGCGAATCGCTTGAGGGCTTGGCCGGAGGTGTGTCCGGCTTGGCTTAAAAACCGCAACGCCGCAACGCCGACGACCCGAAAGTGGCGCCGGGCGACGCTGCCTCGCCAAGAGAAACCTTGACGGAAAGCTTTCCCCGACGAGAGCCCGCGGGTGCCGCTGCGGATGGCCGTGATTCGCCTCGCGGATTTCTTTTGACGAGCTCCCCACCATCTTCGACGGTGATGCAAATACCGATGCCGCTTTTGCCCCGCCGGCCGCAGAGCTCTTCCCCACGAGAGCAAGCCTTAGCCCTCCGGTTAGCCGGGCCGTGATCTCATGCCCCGGGTAGCTCGCTTTTGCTTCAGCCCATCGGAGCAACCCGGACACGCCACCGCTTCGGTGGCTCGAAGTCGACCCGGCCCCGAGCCGCCTCGCGAGTCGAGCCCCCGAGCCCGCGATCGTAATAGCTCGCCGCCAAGCGTGCCCTTGTATCGAGCGCCGAATCTTCGCGACGCCGTGTCCATGGGGTCCGGCTTCGGGGCTTGAGCTCGCGACCTTCCGCTGGCTCCTCCCCGAGCCGTATCGAGGGCTTGTGTTGTTCGTGGCATGAAGACTCGGGAACCGGCAAGCGGGTGCCCGACGCGAGCTTGGCGAGGGCGCCGGTGCCGTTGTTGAGGTTGGCGGTGGACGGGTTGACCCTCCAAACGGAAATGTTCCTGCTCCCTGACCTTCCGTGGTACGCGACCATCTTCGGTTGACGCAATGACCCTTTTCATGACTTGTTTTTGACGAAGCTCGTAGTCTCCCTGACCTCGAGGTGCCGGATGCCGAGCTCGCGGCGCACTGTGAGTCTGCTCACCAACGCCAGATTCGCCACGCTTGTTGGACGCGGGAAGTGCAAAAGTATGGAGTATTTTCATGCACACCTTTTTCGAGAGGTGAAGACGAGACGCCGGCCGCATTTCTTTTTGCCGATCCGTCCGGCGTAGGGTCCAAGACTGGCGTCGCCGCGCCTAGGTGGCTGCTCGACCGGTCCATTCGCAATGAAGACCGCTGTAGCCCCGAGACTTGATGGCGCCTCTCGGGCGCCAGACGCGATTTCGCCCCATGAGCTCGACCGCCCACTTGGCCGCAAGGCCCCCGACTTGGCTGCTAGGGATGACCTCCCCGAGGATACTTCGGTGACGACGGTCACCGGGTGGGAATCGGCAATGTCCGAGCTTATGCCGGGTGATGAGCGCCGCCGCATTAATGAAGCTTTTCGAAAGCCGTGGAGTAGCGAGTTCTGGTGTCGTGAGACCTTGACCGACGGCACACCGGGCGCCGTATCTTGAGCGCGCAAGTTCTTCCTCCTCTCTCGACGACGAGGTGGTGCTCACCACCTTCGAGGTGGCCGAGATGTAGAGAAGGATTGGCTCATTACGTAGAGCAACGCAGCACAAAGGGCCGCAAGGGAGTTGTTTCAGGAGTCGAGGGCTTGCCGCGCCTCGCCCCGTGAGAAACGCCCCCGGCTTTCTTCGCCAGTTTGTAGAGGGAGGAGGCTTCTCCCTCGGCCGCTATGAACGCATCACCCGCCGAGGCGTTCCCCGTGAGCCGCCAGACGCATTTGACGCTTTTAATCGGCCCCATGCTCGCAGATGGCGCGATTTTCGGGTTGGCCTCGGCGCCGCCGCCCGGTGACGATAAAGCCGAGCAACTTCTCTCGCTGACCCCGAAAACGCATTTTTCGGGTTGAGCTTGACCCCCGTGATTCTCGAGTTTGGCGAAGACCTTTTCGAGGTCCTGACGCAGCTCTTCGAGATTTTCGCTTTTGACGACGATGTCATCGACGAAGCTTCTACAAGCTTCCCCGAGGAGCCCTTGAAGACTTTCGCATACACCTTTGGAAGGTGGCGCCAGCCGTTTTCAAACCGGCGGGCATCGGCTACGCAATGTACGCGCCAAACGGAGTGATGAAGGAGGTGGCGAGCCGATCGAGCTCGCTCATCGCTATCCGTGGTAGCCGAGTAGGCGCCGAAAAACAGAGGGTTTCGCACCCGAGGTGGAGTCAACGATTTGGTCGATGCGCGCGCAAAGGAAAACGGATCCTTCGGCATGCCTTGTTGAGACCCGTAATCAACACACATTCTCCATTTCCCATTCTTCTTCTTGACTAGTACCGTGGTTGGCTATCCACCGGATGATACACCTCCTTGATAAAACTTAGCGCTTAAGAGTTTATCTATCTCCTCGGCGATTGCTTACGCCGATCGCCATCGTAAAACGCCCGAAGCCGTTGCTTCACCGCCGAGAGCCGGGCTTAATGTTCAAGGAGTGCTCGGGCCTTCCCTCGGTATGCCCGGCAAGTCCTGAGGCTCTTACGCAAACACGCCGAGGTTTATGCTGAGGAAGTCGACGAGCTCGCCTTTTCCTATTTAGGAGAGAGGGATCGACTACGCCGAGGGCGGGCCATCATTATCGACCTCTATCTCCTTGGCGCCCTTCGGCTCGAAGTGCCTACGGCTCATGAGCTCACCGATGGGCTCGATCTCCGGCCGCTCGAGCCCATCCGCGACAGCTCGTGCCCGCAGCCTTTCTTGAGCTCTGGGTCCTCCGCGATCGCCCTCGCCGCCATCTTCGGCAAAGATTCCGCCGATCCATCATGGGCATCTGCAGATCGACGGGCGGCACCAAGATCCAACGCTGCGTTCAAGGTGGAGTCGACGGTGATGACCCCTTTGGGCCCGGATCTTAAGCTTGAGGTAGGTGTAGTTGGGGACGGCCATGAATTTCGCGATAGCACGGCCGCCTCTAACAAATAAGATGGTAGGCGTTTTGAAGGGGAGCACCTAACGGAGGGTTCCCCTTCCGAAGGTTATCCGGTGCCGGCGGTGACGGGAGATCGACCCCTCGAAGCGGGATCATCCGGCTTCCCCGGTACTACGCCATGGATCGGGTCCGTGAGGGACGGCGGCGCCGCTTTGGTGATGCTAAGGGCCTGAGTGCGTGGACGTAGAGGAGGTTGAGGTTGCCTCCATCCATCAACACCTTGCCGAGGCGCTGGTGCCGGCGATGGGATCGACGACGCAGCGGTACCTCCCCTCGGTACGGGATGTGTCGGGATGATCGCCCGCTGGCGGTGACGCCGGCTCGACCACTTGAGGTAGGCGGGCGCCGCGGGCTCGTGAAGAGGACTTCGCGCGCTGCGGAGCTTCCTCACCGCTTGGGACTGTGAGTCCGGGCTCCGCCAGACGACGCTGACGGCGCCGCCTCGATGTAGACGCTGCCGCCGCTTCGCCCTCGCGCTCGCCGCCATAGGCTTCGGCCGTCGCCTCGGGCGCCCCTTCGGCCAAGGCCTATCACGCGCTTTCTTCGTGAGCCGACAGTACCCTTCATCTTGTGCTTGACGGGACCTCGTGATGTGGGCACGGGCCTCGAGCATCTTGTCGGCGTTCTTTGTGGGCGTAAGCCTTCTTCCCCTTCGCTGGGTTTTGGCGCTTTGTCCGCGATGGCGTACAAACTCGCCGCCGCCGCCACGGGGCGCTTTGTTCTTCTTGTTCTTCCTCTTGCGGGGGTGGGAGCCGGATCCGCCGCTGCCTCGGCCGCTGCGTCGTGGGCTTGCCTCTTGCCCGTGATTCGCGCGAGACGGGCATCCCTCTCCCTCGGGCGGTCCGGGTGGCGAGGTCGAGGAGCCTTCACGGACTTAGGCTTTTGACGCCGAAGCTCGCGATGAGACTTCGCAAGTGGTGCCGTAAACGCGGTGATGATCTCGAGTCGGAGGCCTCGGAGAGGTTGTTGCAGAGTTTAGAGAAGCGCCGATGTAGTCGCTGTGCCTCTCCCCTTCTTCGCTGTATCCCCGAGATCCTGTGTCGTATTTGGCCCGGGCGAGGTGCCCCGGAAGTTGCCGACGAAGACGCCTCGCCAAATCCTCCTGGGCCATGGGAGGTGCTCCTGGCAGTGCTCGAGCCAAGAACGGGCCGACCGCAAGATAGAGGGGCAGGCTGCGGATGATGAAGTAGTCGCCGCCGGCGCCCGCTTGACAACCGAGGCGGGTAGTCTTCGGTGCCGTGGCGGGTCGGCCTCCCCGCTGTACTTCGCACCGGTGTCGGAGCCCGAAACGAAAGGGAAGGGGGCGCCGCAGGCGCGCTGAGCCGAAAGCCCTTGGCCTCCTTGAGCTCGAAGCGCTCGAGCGCCGGGCGTCTCGCTCGGGAGACGGACTCACGACGGGTGTTCCGCGCGCGGCTTTCCGCCCTTTGTCCTCGCCGCTGCCGCTGGACGCCCTCGCGGGCGCATTGTCGCATTCTCGCGGGCCGCTTCCGAAGTCGCCGCGGGGCGTGCTTTGTCGCCGCCCCCGGGGCGCTTTTCAGTACGCTGGGCTTCCGCCTCCGGCGGGCGTTGATGGTGTCGCGTGCGCCGCTGTTCTCGCCGACCGGGCGGCGCTGCGGGTGGACCTCTCGGGATGAGAGGGAGGCCTCGCGGTTTTCCCCGGGTCGACGGCAGGTGACGCGGAGCTTGCCACTGCCGGATCGCCGCCTCGCCACGAAGCTTCCCCGATCCGCCGTGGGCTCGGCGTGTCTCGGGGTCCTCGTACCGCGCTATGCGCAGGCAACGCGGCGCCGCCGTGTTCTCGGGAGGCTCTCCCACACCGGGCGGGAGTTGCTCGCATCGCTGTCGCAGCTTGATACGGGCTCACGGACGCCTCGCGCCGGGCCTCGCCCTTTGAGGCGCTTCTTGCTTCTTGCTCAGCGAGGAGGGCCTCGCGCCCTCGAAGCCGCGCTCTCGAGCTCTCAAGCTCCTCCAAACTGGGCCTTGACGCTGATCGACGGGCGGGTCACGCTGGCGCGCTGCGCGGAGTCTCGGGGCGGCGCCGAGTCGCCGGGGAATGGTCGCCGTGGCTCCCGCCGGGCGTGGTACACGAATAATCGACGCAGGGGTCGCAGCTCGCGTGAGGCTCATCCCATCGAGGGCGCAGCTCGAAGCTCATGGACCGATGCCTTCCGGGACTCGCCGCCTCAAAAGGAGGGGAGACTCCGGCTGGCCGCCGGGGTACATCTTGGCGTATGCCGTCGTGGAATTTTCTCCACCTGCCAACGCTGGGCTTCGCCGGGCGCAGCCGGAGGACGCATGCTGGCGAGTGGAGAAGGTGACATCACGAATGTAGCCTCTGGTGAGGCTCAAGTCCCAGGATGTCGGGGAGGAGGTCCTTGATCGTATGGGCGAAGCGTATCCGCCACCGCTGATGGGGCTAGCGGGCTTGACGGAGTCCTGCCCCATGTCGGCGATGGAATCGGGCGCGCCGCTGAGGCGCTCGAATGTCCTCACGCCGCGATCGGGCGGGTGAAGACGGCCTTCCGCGAAAGTGACTTCGCCGGATCGGCCGGTGAAGTCGGCGGTGCCGGGCGCTAAACACGGCCGCCCGGGCCGGGCGATCGAAGAAGCCATCGGAGTGGAAGATCGCCGCACTAGCGCCCCCCCTACCCGGGCGCCAACCGCCGTGGGTCTAATACCACCGCCACAAGAATGGTGGCTAGTGCGGACTCAATGGCCTAGCTCGAGACAATGACACAGATTTATACCGTTCGGGCAAAGTCGGGCTCCCTAGTCCAAAGGTGTTCACTATCCGAGCTCAAATGCTCGCACTAGCGCATAAGCCGGAGCTGCAGAGAGGGAGCGGGCTCCCAAGTCTCTATGATTGAGGCAAGTGCCAATATGAGAGTGAGGATGCAAAGAGAAGAACCGGTGCGTTGTTCTTCTTCTTGCTGCTTGCTTGCCCAATCAAAAACCCTACCTCCTTTTTATAGTAGCAAGGGGGGATAGAATATGTGAGCCCGAAGCGGGGCGGGGGTGGTGGAACAATATGATACCGCGGTACCGGCAGCGAAGAGTTTTCGAAGGAAGCTCGGGTTGGTTAATAGCTACCTCGCCTCTCGGCTGCCTTGATGCCGAGAGAACGGCCGCCGCCGTGACATGGCGTCGGGTATGGGCGTGGTCATGCGTCACGGCCCTGACCGTAGTTGGAAGCTGTCCTTCGTATGGGGGGTGCCCATGTTGCCGACGATGGCGCACGGTACGCGCCTCCTGGGCCATTGGCGATGGCGGAGTTGCCGAAGTAGACAGGATACGACGACGAGCGCTCTTGACGAGTTTTTGGTTGGCCGTGGCCCTCTTGAGCTCTGACGCCTTGGATGCCAAATTGGTCGCCGCTGCACGCCAAATCCCGGTCCGTGTGGCGGTAAAGGGGTCGACTGCCCCAATCGTGGTTGGAATCGGGCCCCGCCTGCGCTAGGGTGTCCATGCCGCGGATGAGGTATGCGCATCGCCGCCGTATTCGCTACAGATCGGTGGACGACCGTTGAGTCATCGTGGCATGGGCGGGCTTACGTGACGGGCCGCTCTTCCGTCATCGTGTTCGCGATGGCCACAAGTACCGCCGTGAGTGGTTGGCCAACTCCTGTACTTGCCGCTGGACGCCGTGGGGACGAGCTCATAGACGGGGCGCTTGTTGAGCCGGCCCGCCGAGCTCGAGCTCCAGCTCGAGCGACCTGAGAGGTCGCACCGAGAGCTTTAGCGACAAACTTGAAGGGGCCGCCGGCAGGACCTCGAAATTAAGCGGAAAGAGGTCTCGCTTCAGAGCTCGAAAGCACGCGATTCGAAAGGTCGACGACGGAGACCTTGAGCGCAGGTGGAAAGAGGTTCCGCCAGAAAGAGCTCGTATGCCGCGGTAACCCGCTTCCGGCCAGAGGCAACCATGGGTGGAGGAGAGGTCCTTGGTTAGAATCATCCGAGACATGATGTCGAGGGTCTTGATTGACGGATTGGGGTCATCCAAAATATTGATCCCCATGTGTATCATTAGAAAATTCAAATAATTGATTTCAAACTTATTAAAAACGAAAGAATATTCTTTCAAAAATGAAAATGAAAAGAATTACATGCCTGAAATGCTTCCGAACAAAATTATTGCTAACTTCAAAGTTTCAGATCTCTTTGAGTGATATAACTTTGTTTATGCCATTTCTCCATCCAAGGTCATTTGAAAAACATCAAAATTCAAATTTCAGTTTTAAAAGTTATTACAATATTTATGATTCTTAAATGATTTCAAATAAAAATTAAAGTTGTAGATATTCGAAGTACTACAACTTTGATATAAAGTTTGCATTTATTTGACCAAATTTAAACTTTAGTAAAGACAGTCCAAATTGCAACCATTTCTACAAACATTTCTAGACGTGGTTAGCTAGATGTCTAGTATATACTGTAGAAAGGAACTTCCCAGGCCGCTAAGAATGTCGATTTTGAGATCTTTCTTGACACTCTTGTCCCTGACCAAAGGGTTAATTATTATGTTTCTTTCGCAAAAAAGTATTGTACGAAACCAATGGCGTTGCACGTAGTACACCTTATAATTAACACCTTTCTATATAGTGCGGTCGACTGGAACCGTTTAGGGCGCGCAATCGGATCCTCTTCTCGCCACCCTCATCTCGCCGTCGTCGCTTTTCCTCTCAAGGCCGGGCCGTCCTCACGCTACCATCACTTCCCCTATCACCTCCCTCCGTGGCTCCTCCACGCATCCGTGGCGCCCCCTAATGGAATTGTCCTTCCTATAGAAAAACGCGGAACTCGGGGAGAGGGAGTCAAGGACGCCAGGGTTTACCGGAGCTCCCGCGTGAACCCTAGCGCCTCGCCGCAGCGGGTGGTGGCCGGTGGCGGGGAGCCGAAAGTAATTTGCCGATGGTGCCAAACGATGGTGGTGAGAGGAAGAAGATAACGCCGCCTGAAATTACACCATTTTTTTAAGGTGACTGAACTATAGCAACTCCCTACACCAAAGTAGGGCTGGCTGATTAATCTTGTAGAGATGGGACGGACGGGCCAGGCACCATCCCTTATCAAAAAGAGAAAAAAAGGAATTTTGCGACTATTATTGCACGCCCTGACCATGGCAGGCAGGTCCATTATATATATGATGATATGAATACACCGCCATAAATCACACATGTTGTGTAGTATAGTACGTACGCTAGCTACTACATATACCCAATCGCTATCTCCAAGATAGTTTAGTTTGATACGCAAGCCACCGCGAGATATATATTTTTAATAGATAATAACATATCCACGTCTATTATATATGTCATCCATCCATAATCCATTTGTGATCGATCACCCACATCACGATCGTACGTCGGTACGTGCATGTTTGAAATTCGCAAAATATTTTCAGTGATAATTAACAAAGTCCGGCCCATGATGTTGATAAGTCCCCGGCTGCCGCTGGCTCTGATCTTGATCGTCAACCCCTCAACGCCCATGATGTTGACAAGTGCAGATGCAGATCTTCTAACTGTTTCCCCTTATACGCTTCTACTTGATGCCATCATGCATACGAAATTTTAGATTGTGATTTGACAGGGACGTCTCATGGATGGGGGTAGCTAGCTAGGGCTAAAAATACCCCCTGTGTAAACCACACACCGTCTAATCATGATAAAAATTTAGATTGCAATCGGATAGACGTATCATGGGTAGGCTAAAAATATCATGTAACCATGCATCATCTGATCATCACCAATTAGATTAATGAACACGTAAATTTAGCTAATGCTGACAATCTTCTGAATGTTTTCCCATTATTTCTGCTTCTGCTTGAGGCCATCATGCATACAAAAATTATTGCAAATGCAATTGATAGACGTTCATGGGTACTTAAGCTAAAATATCATGTGATCACGCACTATCTGATCGCGCAAAATTAAAGAAAATTTAGATTGCAACTCAGATCCAAGGACGTCGCATAGGTAGCTAGGCTAAAATATCATGTATCCATACACTATCTGATCGTGCAAATTAAAGAAAAATTTTAGATTGCAATCGATCCAAAAGACGTCTCATGGGTATAGCTAGGGCTAAAATATCATGTAACCAAGCACTATCTGATCGCGTAAATTAAAAGAAAATTTTAGATTGCTATCAGATCCAAGGACGTCTCATGGGTATAGCTAGGCTAAAAATATCATGTAACCACGCACTATCCGATCGCGCAAATTAAAGAAAATTTTAGATTGCAATCAGATCCAAGGACATTTCATGGGTATAGCTAGGCTAAAATATCATATAAATCCAAGCACTATCTCATTACGCAAATTAAAGAAAATTTTAGATTACAATCAGATCCAAGGGACGCACGTTGAGCTATATATTTCCGAGGTAAACATCTGCCAACTCTTGTTATAATCACTGTAGACATTTAACAATATATAGCACGTGCGCACCTTCGCCGCAGCCGAGCTTAAATCCCTTGAAGGGCGTCCGTGTGCGGATGAACTGAGCAGCCCCGCCGACGGTCGACTTCCGGCCACCTCGCATCGCCGCCCGTTCAACGCGAACACCAGCCGATCAACCGTCGTCGTAGGCGCCGCCATCGCTATGGATGGACCAATCTTGCTGCATATTATTCGGCATGTAAGCCCGCCGCACAAGCTTGTGAGGAGCGAGGAGCGAGGATGGATATGGTATATATGGGAGGAGTGCGGCCACCTGAAAATAAATACGAGATGATCGAGGTGAATGTGTTGGGTTCCAGACGTACGCCGCCGGTTACGTTGCCAGCCTCGATCGATCAATCGGAAAATGTGGCACCACCGGCGCACGCATGTGCGTGCGTACAGTCACAGTCGTCGCCGTCGCCGCCGCTCGACGATGGTGACACGGCGGCGATCATATGCCATCAGCGACAGCGGGCGATCATATCGTGATGGGTCTTGTTTTTAAGAGGAAGAGAGGGAGCAGGTAACATGATAGCGCGACGTCGACGACGACGACTGCGATTTTCACCACAGTCTCTTGTTTTCTTTCTTTGATTGACAAAATGGTCCGGCAAGTGAATGAAAGACATTGAATCGTACGCCTCGAGATTTTCCCGCATGTATCTCCAATTCAACACGTCGTCGGTTACATTACAATACACAGCTTCGCACCGTACGTTGTTGTGCCATTGCAGCGTACGTGGCGCGCGCGTCTGAGACGAGGCAAAAATATGGTGCTTATTATTACAGTCCATCAAACTGAAAGCGCTTAGCTGTGCTGGCCACTTCAGCTTTCTTCCTATATAGTTTGTCTTCGGTGTGTATGCGCATATATATATTAATGAGTAAAATGCACCAGATAAGTACTCAAACTTACCTAAACTATTTAGTGCGCACTCATATAGGTACTCAAAACTTAAAGCGTGAATAATCGCGCACTCAAACTATTTGAAATGAGTACCGTGATATTCAAACACTCGTCAGCGGCATCGATAGGTACTCCAACCTCAGAATAGGACTATCCAGTGTCGATTCCGCTAGATCTAGGCCGGAATTGACACCTGATTGCCGATCGCCGGGTGGTGGGAAGACGGGCGATGGAGATGGGCGAGGGCGCTCGGCCGCTGAGGGGAGGGGCGCGACGCGAAGGCGCTGAGTGAGGCGGGCGCGGGCGCAGCGCTTAGCACGCTGTGAGGCTTAGGGTTTGGAGAGCTGAAGATAGAAGCCGCTTGAGGGAGCTACCCCTAGGCTAAGATAGAAGCCGTGGAGGGAGCTACCCTTTTAATTTTTCTCGCTTAAGATTCAACTCGCCATGTGCGTGTATTTATAGTCCGAGGAGACTTGCATGCTAAGAAAGATCTAGAGGTTTCCTTTTATAGATTGGAATTCCTCTTTACAAGCAATCTATTTATTTCCTATTTTATTCCTATCTTTATTCCTTAAATATTCCCTACTTAATTGGCGTATAACCGACGCGGGCGCGCTTACGAGGCGATGACAATGCTAGCGGCGCGGCGTGCCGCCACGAGCGCTCTGCGGCGCGACAAGCCTTCTTGGGCTGGTGGCGCTGCCCTCTTGGAGGCCCACCTAATTTGGTTCATGACATCTCTCCCCTTTTTCCCGAACAACAGCGTGGGCCCCTCACGCTGCGGTTCTGCAAGACGTCGTTGTTGATGGCGCGCGATTGAAGTAGCACGGCCCCTCGAGATTGTTGCATCCACTTGTGTTGGGGAATGAGCTCAGGCAGATGAAGACGCGACCTTTGTTGATTTTGGTTCAATGGATGGAATTCCATTGTCCTCTCGGAGGTGGTTGCGCTCGGTGCCGGTAGTACGCCGAGGGTGAGCCAACCTCAAGCGTGCGCAAAATTATCCCACCTCGGTTCGAGAACATCCCAAGTACCTTTTGACAATTCCTGAGGTGTAGTAGTGCTGGTTGTCGAGGAAGAAAATTGGCTCATGGCAAGAAGGTATGCTTCCAACAGACCGCGTGTTTGTCGTGAAGCCCCGCACGCAATGGCGTAAGTCGCCGGAAGGTGGACGCCAATCACCGCAGTGTCGCCTCAAACCGTGCTCGCCTGCGAGCTTGTTTGGTTCCGCTATGTCGCGGTGGCCTGCGAAGCGCTGATGTAGCAAGTTGAGGTGGAATGAGAGTCTCCTGGATTGTGACGCAGGTCGACGAGGTAGGTGGCTGATGTAGGTGGCATGTACCTCTTTGTCGCCGTCGTCGTGGCTCGCAAGTCGAGGCTTCTTTCGAAGATGGAGACGCTCGAACTTTTGGGCCAGGTAGATCGCCGTGTTCCCTATGGTGGCGCCTGCCGCATTGCAGCCCACGGTTTGTTGGCGTAGTCGTCATCGGACGTAGATGTCGCCGAGGAACATGGTAGCCAAACCCGGTTTGGCTCGAGTCGCCCCGGCCGCCATAGCCGAAGTAGTCGGCGGTGCGATGGTCGCTGCTTGGCGCCGGGTGTCCGGTAAGCCCATGTTCTTGATGGAGGTGTCGGGCCATGGGTGTAGCCGCATCAAGTCGCTCGCTCGCTGAAGTAGCTGGGCAGTCATTGGTGTCGCCATTGATGGGCAGCTTGAGGCGCGGCGAAGACACCGCGGTGGAGGTGTCCCAGTATTCCCGCGTCGCCTCGGCGTTGGCATGTAGACGCAATCCGTAGAAGGAGGAGTGCCACTCTTGTCGGGCGTATAGCTGCATGTACACTCGATGTTCTCACCGACGTGGTAATCGGACGGTGGCGCCTTTGCTCGGATCTCGAGGTTGCCCTCGGGATGTCGCTCTCCACCATTGTTGATGCCGAAAGGATGTCCGCCGGTGTAGCAGATTGTCGCTGTCGCGATGTCGGCCAGCTGAACGACCGCTTCGGCCGGTGGCGCTCGAACGCCGGTGTTCTCATCCTCGGGGCGCGCCCGCTGGGCTGACGCCGCGGGTCGCCGCGTCGAAGCTGGCCGTGAGGGGGCCGCCGTGGGTTCATGCCCTTGTAGTTGCTGTCGGCGATAGCATGGGCGAAGCACATAGTTGACGCTAGGGGTTCGCCATCGGGCGCTGGCGCTTTCTTGAGGACGCGCTCGCCGCCGCTCATGGCGCCCATGGTAGCGCGTGCCGCCGCCGGCGGTGGCACCCCTTGGGAGGGGCGCCGCTGCCGCTGGAGTCCTTGGTGCGCGTGTCGCCCGTGATATCGATCCCAGCGACGCCGCATGTCGACGCTTTAGCGACGCCGATGTTGACGCGTCGTGACGCCGCCTTGTCGCCCATGTTGGCACTCCGGATGTTCCCAATGTCAAAGAGGGTGTTGGTAGTGACCGGAAACTTATCTGCG